>VWZX01006417.1:237613-448699 GCA_013399015.1 Galbula dea
CAATCACACACACCACCGCGCTCCGCTCCTTTCTCAAACGCTACCCCTCCCGCCCCCCCCTTCCTTCTCAAACTCCCATCCCCGCTCTGGTAGTAGGCCTAGGCCGCGGCGGGCGCGCCGTGATGGATGGCTGGCTGGCTGGGCTTGCTTGGCTGGTTGGGAGCGGGGTTTGAGTGACAGCGCTTACCTGGGTGCCAATCTTCGTCACACTGACAAGCGGCTGCAGCAATCGGGACCCGCACCGCCGCGACACGCGTCACCGCGCACACGCGCGCACGGCCAATCGCCGGCCGCGCCGCTCGGAGACGACACCACGCCGCGTCTCGCGCCTCATCAATATGCACCGCGTGGGGAGGTGGCGCGCGGCTCGCCCCGCCCACGGCCGCCATGGCGCCACCTCCTCACGCCGGCGCTTCCCGGCTAGCGCTCATGAATATGGACGAAGTGGGCGGGAAAGCCCAAAGGCGGGCACCGCCGCGCCCCCCTCACAACGTGTCGGAGGACGGGGGAGGTGGGAGAGACCGAGTGTCTCCGCAACGCACCCTGAGGCCTTTGCCGCTCTTCCTCCTCCTCAGCCGGGGCCCGCTTGGGGCCGTCAGGGCTGAGGGGTGTATTGGGCTGCCTGGGGCGTGGAGAGAGACTTGCGGTGCGTTTGTGTGTCTCACGGAATCATTAAGGTTGGAAAAGACCTCCAAGATCATCAAGTCCAACCAGCGACCTAGCACCACCATGCCACTAAACCATGTCCCTCAGTATCACATCTTTATGCTTTTTAAACCCCTCCAGGGATGGTGACTCCACCACTGCCCTGGGCAGCCTGGGCCAATGCCTAACAACTCTTGCTGGGAAGAAATTGTTCCTAATATCCAACCTAAACCTCCTCTGGTGCAACTTGAGGCCATTTCCTTTTCTCCTCTCACTGGTAACTTGAGAGTTAACCTCTCCTGACTTGGCTGCCCACTGGGGCTGTGTGTCACCCCTGGCCTGGAGTCAGGTGCCCACAGGGAGGGTGGCAGAAGCCACCTGAGGTGAGCAGGGATTCACCGCAGACCCCCCAGGGAAGCCCCGCGTTGGGGATCCTCCGTGGAGGCAGCTAGGGGGCACTGGTGGTTTTAACTGGAAGCCTTCCCGAAGGCTGTCCAGACCTATAGCCCAGAAACTCGGAGGGGATCTTCTCCTCTGCCCCACGTCATGGCACAGCTGCCTGGTGAAACAGCTCGGCAGATCCTTTGCCATGCTGTGACTCTGCATCCCCAAAAACTTGCTCCTGTCTTCCTCCAAAGCCTGGTTTCGCTGCATGCTCTGCATGAGGCTGGACCCTGCACTGCAACCACCGTATCTCCAGGACCTCAGAATCCTTCCCCAGAGGTCTTGCCGTGACCCCAAACAAGGGTGCTGGGTACAGATGTCTTTCTTTCACTGAAAAACACTGCTTCCTTTCTGCACTTGGAAGAAACCAGCACTATGCCAGCTCTTCCCTCATGATTTACCAGTTATATATGTCCTGTTCCCCTAAACTGTTCTGCAGTAAAGAGCAGGAGAACTGGGGCAAGGTGGTTTCAGACAGACATGTGCCCATGTACCTTGTGGCTTAGCCATCCTGCTTCTGGGATATTTCAACAGTTTGTCTCCTGCAGATTGTGCTGTGCAAAAGGGCTTGAATGTACACCCTTTCCAGCCATGTCACTGAGATTATTTGTCATCTTTTCCTTGCTCCTCATTCTTAAGACATCTGAAAGATCGCCTTAGCAATCCCTCTCTTTGAGAGCAAAAGTTCTCAAGAGGGGGAAGAAGCTGATACCCACAGAGCAAATCTCATCTGAGGAAGCTCAGCTCAAAACCAAAGCAGGTTTGGTTTCAGGTTTTGTAGCCCCTCTGCAGAACAGCAGCTGGGAATCTACTAGACTACCCTGGACCCCAGTGAACTGGGAATGCCCTACATTTTTTTTTTTCCATGGTCCATCTCACTCTTGCTGCTGGCTTAACAGTAACAAACTGCCTAGTTTGCTTTATACAACACTTTCCTAGGCCAGGCCACTTAAAGAACATCTGGCTAATAGGCTGGCAATAGAAATTGCTGCTTAAATATTCCTGCAAGCCAGGTCTGCCTTCAGCCTTCTGAGCATAACTACTGTGTCAAGGCTCTTTTCAGCCAACACAGTTGCTCTCGGTCTTCAGGAATCTAGTCACTCTGAGCACACTGCCACCATTTGTCTACTAACTAAACAGTCATTTCATCCTCTCCCTAGACTGCCTGGAGCCTTTACAAGAGTTCATTTTCCAGCCATTTTTTCCCTGTACTGTGAAAACCATGTGGATGTCAGGCTTGTGAACAGAGGAAGAAGTTGTACATCTAGCAGAAAATGAACCATGCTAATCCAGCATGCTCAGAAGTCTGAATAAGGTCTGAAAATTCCCATGAATGACTTACATGAACAAGTTTTTTGTCATTTTTCTTTAATATAGCTATTTTATTCACTAGAGTGTCCTTCTCCATGCCTGCTCTTGCACTGTTTAACACCACCTCACATAGAGTTCCTGTGGCCAGGCTGGCTTCTTCTACCACAAGTTTCATCTCTCATTACCCCTGACACACTCATTAGTGACACATTCACTAAACAGTGCTTAACATTAACTGGTTCCCATGCCCAGACCTGCCTCTTCTTCAAATGGGATTTTCTCTGCAAACCCTTTGTTCTCCTTCTGCCTTGCCTGAACTTCTCTGGACAGGAGTTCACTGATTTCTTCTGAGAAAGCACAGTTTAAACTCAAACTAATTTAGTTTGTTTAATCTCTTTACCCAGCCATCTTCAAAGCCTCTCCCAGCTTCATGTTTCCTTTCTCCTCCTGCTTCCCTTTGCTTTTCCTTCCTTTCCTGCCTGCCACTTTCTCCTCCACTGCTCCCCCCTCACACACAACAGGTGCAGAAATTCCTCCTCTGCTGTCTTCCCCTCACCCACGTAATCCCATCTCTTGGTCTGCTTTGTAATTAAGGTTACTCCATCCTTTACCCTCCTCAGCTTCTTATACTTTTCATGATTCCAATAAATGTTCTAACTCCCTTGATCTTAAAAGCCCTGAGTCCCCAGTCACCAGAATTAGGAAAGCCTGGTTCCCCACATGTTTCTGCCTCATGGTTTGTTAACTGTAGAATCTAAAGTGCAAGCTTGGACTGAAATCTCTCTCCAAGTTGTGATGTACATAAAGCCTCTCTTTAGCAGTGGATCCTGCTGCCTAAAAGCAACCACTGCAGCCTCTCCATCTTTCAACATCTTCCCTGCTCCACCACTTATTTCCATGAAAGCTACAGAACTCAATTATTTTCACAGCTTTAATCCTAGGTTCAACTGTTATTAAACACCATGGCCACACCCCCAAAGATACCTGTACCTACATGACACGACCATATAAACCTCATTCCCAGAAGAAAGTAACCTGAAAGTCATGTTTGATCTCACTTGTGCCTTCCAGCTGCCTCTCTCTCAACTCCCTGCTGCTGAACGCTGTTGAGAGGTCCCTGCTTTTTCCATCTCAGCTTCAGCTCTCTCTGACACAGCCTCTGCAGGCTTGAAAGCTAAGCTTCACTTTTAAAATATCACAGCTGAAAGGACTCCAGGAGATGAACATTTAAGAAAAGCACAAAAAATGACAAGGCTTTTGAGAGAAGCCTGTGACATTTGGAAACTAGAAGGACCTGGGAAGAGAGGAGGAGCAGGGGAAAAGAGTGAAGAAGTAACAGAGACAAATGATTCAAAGCCTAACAGACAAAAAGGGAAAGGACAGACACCCTTTTCTTTCTTTTTTCTTTCTTTTTTACTAATTCCCAGACAAACTGTGTTGTCCCTTATCAGTTCTGCAAAAGGACAAGGGTCCAGTACACAGGGCAGAAGACAGCAATCATGAGGGAATTCTCCAGACTACAGATTTTATGAACTGATGCAGTTTTTATGCCTTGAACTTCCCTTGCTATGGATGTGCTCCATTCAAGGCAATGGTCAGAAGGCTATGTTTTTTTTTCTAGGAAAGCAAAGGCTACATGCCAGGGTGAAAGCAGAATCATTTGAATAGTCTGTAACCAAACATTAGGTTCTGGAATACTTAGGCTTGTAACTGCAAATAACAGATTACTCAGATTCTTACACTTCTTTTGCATTGTATGTATAGAATCCTAGAAACATAGACTGGTCAGAGCTGGAAGGGACCTTCAAGATCATCTAGTTCCAACCCTCCTGCCTGCCAGGGACACCTCCCACTAGATCAAGTTGCCCACAGCCCCAGCCAGCCTGGCCTTAACAGCTTCCAGGGATGGAGCTTCCACAGCCTCTCTGGGCAACCTGTTCCAGTGTCTCCCCACCCTCACAGTGAAGAACTTCCTCCTAATATCCAATCTAAATCTCCCCTCCTCTAGCTTGCATCCATTTCCCCTGGTTCTATCACTCCCTGACCTCCTAAACAGTCCCTCCCCAGCTTTCTTGTATTAAATACACTCAGTGAGTACAGCTCACTACTTAAAAGTGTGCACAAATATGTTGGTAAGGTCAGGACCTTACTTGGTTACTGAGAATAGTCCTGGCTATAGAAGAGCATTCCTCACAGCTGGACCAAACACTAAGCTATGAATGTCCAACCTCCCCAAAAGAGAATAGCACTCTCCCAAATCTGTTCTCTGAACCACACTGCCAGTTGCCATTTAGTGAGAGTAGGATTGTGTAAAGGTATTGGAGAGTAAAACTGTATCCTCCACACAGCTGCTAGACAAATTAGGCTTACTCTGACAAGCTGTAGTGATTTCCAATTTGTGAATATTACAGCTGTGTGCATAATCTAACACTCAGATGCATACAACCTGATATTGTTCAGAAAAAGGAGGCTTGTGTACATAGGATCTCCTTCATAATTAAGCTTTCCAAGGGAACATCTAGCCAGAGGTGAAGGGAGGTGCCACCTTCCATGCAGGTGGCACTCATCTGTACTCCTAACTCACTGAATAAAGACTGTAATTGCAGTGACAAGACTGGAACAATCTAAACAGAGCTTGGGTTCCCCCAGATCCCTATAAAAATCAGGTGAATCTTTAAGTGCTGGCCTCTTAACAATGGGAGGCCTCTGCAGCAAGCCAGTTTCTTCTCTGATCACCCCAAAGGAAGGAAGGAAGGATGTCAGAAGACATGTCAAGGGTTTCAGTGTCCTCTGGCTGTTCTGGAGAATGCTCCAGAAAGTGAGCTCTGTGTGCTCTGTTTGCAAGCACAGTCCAGGCACATCTGCAGCCACAGCCCAGGCACATCTGCAGCCACAGCCCAGCCACATCTGCATCCACATCTGCAGCCATAGGAAGAGCCTGGAAAAATTCTGGGACTTATTTTATAGTGGAGATGGCTTTTGAGATTTGAAAGCTGAAATGAATGAGTTAACTCAGTCTAAATCAATGTCAAGCTTTGCATGAACTAGATCATGGAGATCTGTATAACTCAGCTGGAAACACTCCCTCTGCAGAAATCATGAGCTGATGTCCCACAGGAGGACTTGGGCTTGGACCAAGAACTGGCACTGCAGTGCAGTAATACCACAAGGAATCTCTCTGTGGGGAGCAAGATGCTACTTTTTGGATAGGTTGGTACTGTCCTGTGGTTTCCCACCCTCCCTGTTCAGTAGAAAACTCAAGATACTCAAAGCCTCCTTCAAAAAAGGAAAGAGAAATGAGAAATGTCTCATTCAACATTTCTCTTGCTAAATCAAAGTGGAATTTCCAGAGCTGTACCTTAGCTGAATCACTAGCTGCATGCTCCTCACTCCATCTGTTTCTCTGCTTGAGTCACTGCCTTACCAACATCTTACCATGTTACTTGGAAAGAATTTGGAGTGATCTGGAGGATAAATCCTCAAAGCTCTACCAGATAATGTTCCCTCCTCGGTGTTCTGTAGTCCCATACTCTCCATGGCTCCCTTTCTGCTATCAGAGATGTTAAGGTCAACAGACTGCTAGTTAAAGAGCTTATCAGGAAAGTACAACTTCCACTGCAAAGCTCAAGTTGGAGCTGTGATGTAGAAACCCACTGCCACCTCTCCATGAGCAGTGCCTTGCCCTTGGGACCTGTGTGAGGAGTTCTGTGGTGAGAAGAACAAACATCTTCCACAACCCAACCTATGTGCTTCTTTTCCACTGGAAACAACCACAAGCAGATTACTTCCTGAGGGCAAACTCTGCTTTTAATGGTGCCAAAAGTTGAGAGTATCTTGTTGTTGGACCACAAGGTTTCTTCCAAAATGTCTTACAAAGACATTTTCATTTACTTCATTGTGGAAGAGGGGGACAAAAACCAGGGCAAAGGGGCAGAAAAGCAGAGCAAGAATAGGGGTGGAATGGCTAATAGATATCATAGAATGGTCCAGGTTGGAAGGGACCTTAAAGATCATCTAGCTCCAACCCCCCTGCCATGGGCAGGGATGCCACACACTAGACCAGGTTGCCCAGGGTCACATCCAGCCTGGCCTCGAACACTGCCAGGGATGGGGCAGCCACAACCTCTCTGGGCAACCTGTGCCAGTGCCTCACCCCCCTCTGGCTCAAGAACCTCCTAATCTCCAGTCTAAATCTCCCCTCCTTCAGCTTGTATCCATTCCCCCTTGTCCTGCTGCAATCTGAGCAGCTGAAAAGTCTCTCCCCTTCTATCTTGTAATCCCCCTGTAGGTACTGACAGGCTGCTAGAGGGTCCCCTCAGAGCCTTCTCTTTTCCAGCTTGAACAACCCCAACTCCTTCAGCCTATCCTTGCAGGGGAGGTGCTCCAGTCCACTGATCATCTTTGTGGCCCTCCAAGATACCCTCTCTATCCTCCTCTCCCAAGATATCTTGGTCTTTACCTTACAGAAAACCATGAGAGTATTTAGTATGAACCCCACCATGGATGACTATGAATGCATCCATGTTATTCTGGGAATTGAGAAGCAGAAAGTGAAACCAACTGAAAGAAAAGGAAACCAGAGAGACTAGTTTAAGCTAATCCAGAGCAGGGGCTAGATCCAACTCTTGCAGAAGCCAGTGGAACAATTCCCAGCAGCTTGAATGGGGTTGGAATTCAGCAAAGTGAAATGGAGACAAAATAACCAGGAAACATTCATGAGAGGTTCTCAAACCCTGGTCTAGAGAGCACTTTCTCCAGCCCATGGAGATCTGACTCTTCCTCTTCACTACTCATTTACTTCCAGCTGCTTTGATGGGTTTCTGCATTTTGGAGCCTGGAAGAACCCAGAGGCACTGGTAAGAGGGCAGGAGAAGAGCTGCTCAGCCAGCCTGCTCCCCACACCACTTTGCACATGGAAGAGGCAAGAATTCAACCTGCTGAGCAAACAGAGGGGGAAAACAGTAAAGAAAGGGTTACCTGAAGGAGCAGAAGGCCATGAAGAAGAAAGGATTAGGTGGCCTTCCTCGAGGATTAGGTGCTCTGCTGCCTAACACAAGTGGCTAGCCAGGCACCTGAGCTCCTAGCAGAAAGCCAAAGGAGAGCTGAGCTCCACACACAGTCTGCACTGAGCTAAAAGCAAATAGGAAATGCCAAGGGCAGAGGTGTTCCACAAACATTCCCCTTCTCATCTCCCTCTCTGCCAAGAGGGGATTTGTGGAAACCCTCATGCACACCCACCCCTGGGCTGAAAGCAGACCAGCTTGTCCCTGATGTGCACACTGCAGGGCTTACACCACAGCCTCCAGGCCCACAGCCACACTGCCATTCCAGGTGGGACACATCCTCCTCCCCTCACATCTAGCTGAAGCCCTTTCTCTTTTGAAGCCCTTCCTCTTTCCTCTATCTGGACCAAGCTCTGGATCAGCTGATGGTTGATGTTAGGGTCAGCATTCCTAAATTAAAGCTTTCAGGCTCCTCCCCATCAGCTAACTGCTGCCACACACTGCTTCCCACTGATGGGACCTTGGTAAAGTTCTCCAGCAGACCTTGTTCTGCTGACCAAGATCTGTTCAGACTAAAGGAGTAACCCTGCTCCAGTGAGCAGCACACTCACCAGGAAAAGGGAAGACCTAGCTCCCAGCTCACAGCACCAACCAACAGCCACCACAGTCACAGAAGCACAGAATCATCGAGGTTGGAAGAGACCTCTAAGATCATCAAGTCCAACCACAGTCAGGAACCAGTCATCCTGGCTTGCTTTTCTTCTCTTACCCAAGGAATCTGGAGCCCCAGGGAAGAAAGCTATGAGCAATTAGTTCCCTTTTACCTTTATTGTTTTAAATCTAGTAAGTGAAGTTCATGTAGATTGCACCTCTTTCCTAACAAGCTCAGGTTGGATGTTAGGAGGAGGTTCTTCCCCCAGAGAGTGGTGGAGCATTGGAACAGGCTCCCCAGGGATGCACTCATGGCACCAACTCCCCTGGAATTCCAGAAGCATCTGGACAATGCTCTCAGATACCTGGGGTGACTTTGGGGTTACCCTGTGCATGGAGTTGGACTGGATGATCCTTGTGGGTCCTTTCCAGCTCAGGACATTCTGTGATTGTGTGAATAATCTGAATATTTTGGTAGCTTTACTTGTATAAATACAGCACTGAACAGGGTCAGCAAGAATCAGCAGAGGACTTTCATGAAGTGCCAGAACCAATATTGCTCATGTGCATAGAAAGCAAGAGTCAGCACTGCAGCCCACCCCATAACCAACCCATACCCTCCACAGGTACTTTACAGTAGCAGTTCCCAAACCATCCAGCTGTGGTCCTGAGGGCCATGGTGGTGCTAGGCTGATGGTTGGACTTGATGACCTTAGAGGTCTCCTCCAACCTTCATGGTTCTGTGACAAACTGTGCTTGTCATTGAGAGGTGACTCTTGCTCTGCTCCCTCACCACCCAGGGACTTACAGCTCAGCTCTCCCCAGGCTTTGCTTCCCTCAAGCCTTCTGAGTGCTGCCACTGAACCCTGCCAGTTCTGGGCTTCTGTTCTGCACTGCCTTCTCCAATTCTCTTCTAAAAATGATCATGCTTCTGCCTTCTCCAGCCACACAGGAATCAAGCAGCTGCATCCAAGCCAGCCCCTTGGCCCCAGTATGATATTCCACAGACACAATGTGTGCCTATTTTGGATCTCCTCCTTCATTACTCACCTTTACTTCAGTCAGACCTAGGAAAACAATCCCTAAACATCCAGGGCAGTATTCTTTTCTTCCTCAGTACTATTTCAAAGCACTTCTTGCATCCGGAGGATGCTGCCAGTCCTCTGACATATTCCCTGGCTGCAGAATCTCCACAGGCAGCAGGTAGCTGAACTCCCAGTGCTGCACAGTTGGCTCAAGAGACTGCATTTGCAGCAGAGAGAGTCAATTCTACCTGCTTCTAGAGACTGGAGCCTGCTTTTTTGTCTTTTCAAAACTCAAGAGCAAAGTTTTACATTAGCAAAGGTTTGCTGCTTTCTGGGTTTTTTTTTACCCCAATTAATATAATATAAGCTGCATGTAGACAGGATCTGTGCTGACTCCCAATTCCAGCTGCTCCCCTAGCAGAGCACGTAGGGGTAGGATGCTACTGATAAACATGACAAAAAGAAGGCTTCCAGAACTCTCATTTTCCTGTCCTACCTAGCCCCAGCCTTGCCCCTATCTCATATTCCAGCTCAGTTTTGTATCAGCAGCTCCAGTGCTGACAATCCCTTTCCTCAATGGGAATATCAGAGCCACAGCCACTGCCAGAATCTCTTGGCAAAGCAAGTGCTCTCTGAGTCAGAGCCTCATGCCATTACAGGGGCTGCAACAGCTGCAGCAGTCAGACATCTGCAAGCCATTGGAACATTTTATGATGAATAAAAACTATCCATTACATAGACCTATACATTCTATATTAACCCTAATACTTATTCAGTTACACTAACAATAACCTTTTCCCTCTGCCTGCTGTAAACTTCTTTGGCTACAGCATGTGTTAACAGAGATACTTAAGAGCTCCAGTCCATGGTGGAGCAGTCCCTCTGTACCTAACTCATTCTAACCTATTGAAACACAAATTGGGATGATGGAAAGAAAGAAAGAGAGACCAAAGGCATAAAACTTCATACCCTGCACAAGGAATTGGATGAGATGGAAAGGATACAAACCAATGAGGAATGCAGGGGAAGAACAAAACCATGAACTCCCAATATCCACTGATGGGATTTGATTGTGACATGCATGGATCTCAAAGCCACTCAGATGTCCCCAGCCTGCAACCTGATCTTCTCAACACCATAGCCAAGATCTGACATCTAAAATAAAGTCAGAACAGGGAAGATGGGGTAGTAAGGCTGATGGAAAAAGAAAGAGGAGTTGGGAGCAGTTAGGAGCCTTTAAAATAATCATGATAACAAAGAAACATAAATGTGGTTTCATGAAGGAAATACAGAGATGGCCACAAATCACCAAGCCAGCCCTTCAGGACATGACATTCCTCAGGCAAGCTGCTGAGCCTGCTCAACAGAAGTAGGTGTAAAATACACTCTCCAGCTCAAGGATAGAGTCCCATATGTGATTCCCTGCCAGTAAAAGTCTTCTACATGCACAGATCCAACAGTAAATGTCAGCTGGGCAACACATCCCTGTGAGATTCCCTAGAAGAGCTTGAAAGAGAGAAGGCAAAAGCCTGGTGTGACAGAAATCATCACCACTTTTCCATGAGGTTCATCCAGAGCCAGGATTTGACTAGCAACCCCCATGCATGTCATTGCTATTTCATGGTCCTTCACCACCTATCATTTGAAAACTCTTTTTGGAGCCTCAGGAAAACATCTCTATTGCTTCCCATTCATTTTTAACTCTGTGTTTCATGTGTCAGTTTAGTGCCCTTCCTCATCCCAGGCTCACTTTGGAAGCAGACTGTCAATGAACTTGCACTTCTACACTCAGTTAAATGTGTGGGTTTAGTAAGCTCCAAAAGAGTGCAGGTTTTAACTAAGAAGCAGCTACCTAAACAGTCTTACAGTTAGAGAAGTGACTTTTAGGAAAGGTTTTCTCTTCTTGACCTGGTTCCTCTGGGCAGTCAGAGGCCAAACTCTGTCTTTCACTGGCAAGCCACCTTTCTTGCTTGTGCTGGCTTTAACCTTTCCATGCAAACCATCCACATACTAAAAATGAAAAAGAAAATCCCAATAAGGTTCCAAACAGTTCATTTCAAAGGGATTCAAAAGGTTGGACTTGATGATCTTAAGGATTCTGTGGTTCTGTGTCTACTAGAGATATATATATATATATTTTTAAGACTCAGAGGAACATTCACTTCCAGGGCTAAAACCCTACCAAACTTTAAACCACCTTTAAAATGATTCTTTTCATATTTTAATACTTCAGCTGATTATTTTAATCATTTTAAAAATGATTATTTCAAAGGCTTCTAACCACTCACAACTCCTCTTTCTTTTCCCACAATGCCACTGATGACTGGGATGCTTCCCTGGACACAACCAAATCCCCATGGACAATTGGTGGAACACTCACCTCCTGCTTTAATAAACCCCTCAAACCCTAGCAACTCAAACAATCATCATGAAGAAGGGAAAGCAATCCTGCCCCTCCTGATTGCAGAGATAACTTACCCAGCCTGGGGTGACCCAATGATGTCTGGCTAAGGCAGCAGCCAGCCAGCTGTCTCCTTGCTGCTGCTCCTGCCTTTTCCCATGCTCCAGCAGAGTGGAGCAGAGCAGCCTGGCCAAGCTGCAGAGTGGCTCTGGAGTCAAAGGGCAAGAGGGGAGCTTAGAATAAACACGTTGTTGTCACTCCCTTGCTTGAAGTGCTGCCAAATCTCTTCCCATTAGCACACAGAAAACCAAGGAGGATCACGAAGCCCCGAGGCTGAAGCAGCTGGGATCTTGTAGTTGTTACCTGAAATCTTAGCATCTCCCCCCACTCCCCTCCAAAAAAAATGAGCTTCCCCACTCCTCAAGGCTATGTGGAAAATCTCAGAAAACACAATCATAAAAGTAGGGCTAACAGCAAGGAAAAGAACTCCCCATGATGGCTTGCTTTAGTTCTCTTTCTTTTATAGGCACCTGAAACAGGCAGGGGTGGAGAGGGGCAAGAGGATGGCTTGGTCTTTCTCAAGGCTTTCAAACCTGCTGCTTTCCCAAGGCTGTGCAGAAGTCATTGACTCTAGAGGTAAATCCTAAAGGTGTTCAGAGAGGGAGGAAGACTAGGAAGGTAAGCAGCTCAGGGCCCAGCAAGAGCTAAGCAGCTGGAGGAAAAGGAGACTGGTTGATTTGGATCTGCCCAACTGCAACCTTCAGGTAGAGCACTGATGTTCCTTCCCTGGACAACAGCTTGGAAATGGTTCTTCTGCAAGGACTTGAGAGGAAAAAAAAAAAGCTCCTTCTCCATATCCAGCCACCAAGAAAAAAAAAAAGGAGTTGAAAAACACTGAATCCTTATGGCTAACAGGAGGGTGATAGAAAAGATGGAGCTTATTGACTGGTGTCCAGAGACAACAACCTGGTATGAATTCCAGCACCACTCCACTTCCCAGCAGCTGGATTTCTCACCAGGGTGGATTGCTGCTTTTGGACACCTCCCCAGTTTTTCCTGTCTGTTAACAGTCTTCCACTAGTTAAGGATTTGGAACAGTTGTAAAGCTTTTTTGTAGCTAAATGGCCTTGCCATTGCCTGAATGCAAGTCCAAAAGTGCTGGCATTGCTGCTCAGACTATCTGAAAGTCTATTTTTCTCATGCTGGTAAGAAGCATGAGGTCTCCTGGGAGAACCTCAGCTGGCTCAGAGCTTCTCAACAATGTGTGTGCTCCACACAGGAGATGGAAGGGATAAAAAAAAGATCTTTCTCATTTTTTCCCCCAAGTTTTGATTCTGAGTTGCTTGCTAAAGAGACAGGATACACAAAGAGAAAGCTGGGACCACTAACTCCTCAGCTGTAAAGGGAGGGGGAGAACCCAAGACAGAAGGGGAATTGCCAATGGTTACACAGGCAGCCAGGGCTCTCCCAGGTGATCCAGAGTCAGGCCAATACCTGAGTCACAAGGACCCTCCTTGATCTCAACTCCTGCATTAGCCTTCTGGGTTCTGAAGTTCTTTCCAGCTCCCCTCACACTTCTGCCAGCTCTCAAACAATAGAACACAGCTCACTTCCAGGGACACCCCAGGAGAGTTTGGGAAACAGCAATACTCAGTGACCTGATCTGGTGGAAGGCACTGGTGAGGTCACACATGGAATCCTGGGGTCAGGTTTGGGTCCCTGTTTCCAAGAAGGACATGGAGGTGCTGGAGTGTGTCCAAAGAAGGGCAAGAAAAGTGGGGAAGGGTCTAGAGCACAAGTGTTGTGAGGAGCAGCTGAGGGAACTGGGCTTGGTTAGCCTGGAGAAGAGAAGGCTCAGGGGAGACCTTCTGGCTCTCTGCAGCTCCCTGAAAGGAGGTTGGAGTGAGGTGAGGCTTGGTCTCCTCTCTGGTAAAGAGTGATAGGACAAGAGGAAATGGCTTCAAGTTGCACCAGGGGAGGTTCAGATTGGGTATTAGGAAGAATTTCTTCCCCAAGAGGGTTATCAGGCACTGGCCCAGGCTGCCCAGGGCAGTGGTGGAGCTCCAAAACCATCTAGACAGGGTGCTTGGGGCCATGGTTCAGTGGTGAGCATGGCAGTGTTGGGTGGGTGGTTGGACTGGATGATCTGAGTGCTTTTCCAACCCTAACGATTCTATGTCCCTGCTCATGTCAGGGCTGCTGGAACAGGATGATCTTTAAGGTCCCTTCCAACCCAAGCCAAGCTGTGATTCTATGGACAGAGTTCTGAATGGCCTGGTCTGGCATGATCTGAAACAAAATGAAGCACAGGAGATACTGTTTCTTTGAAAGGATGAAGGGGTGGCTCTGTCAAATCCCTTCCCAAGCCTCCAGGGAACAGTAACTCTTGCCTCTTTCTGTGGCAGTAGACATTAGCATGTGCCCAGGTCAAGGTGTGTTGGGGCTTGCTGTTCCCTCCCCAGTGCTAGACAGATGCTGTCACAGGGTGGCCAACAGCCCAACAGAACACCAAGAGCACCTCATAACCAGGGAGAGAGGTAAGACAAGAGACAGGAAACAAATCAAACCCTCAACCAACAAAACCCCCAAAGCATAAATAGCTTTAATGAGCTCATTTTTTTTCACATTATTGGATATGAACAGAAGTGCACTCAGTTCAAAGCCTCATTTACCAAACTGAAAACCAATCTGGAAGGTAGCCTTGGAGACTGCAGTGCTTATCATGACTGGGTGCCAAAGGCAGCACCAGGAAGACAACAAAATCTTGAGCTTGTAATAATTAAAGTGATCAGCACAAACTCTACTTGCATTACTACTTCTAGACCTTGGATTAGAGGGGTTTGACTGCTGTCCAGAACTTAAGAATCACAGAACTGTCAGAGTTGGAAGGGACCTTAAAGATCAGCTAGTTCCAACCCCCCTGCCTGCCAGGGACACCTCCCACTAAATCAGGTTGCCCACAGCCCCAGCCAGCCTGGCCTTAACAGCTTCCAGGGATGGAGCTTCCACAGCCTCTCTGGGCAACCTGTTCCAGTGTCTCCCCACCCTAACAGTGAAGAACTTCCTCCTCATATCCAATCTAAATCTCTCCTCCTCCAGTTTGCATCCATTTCCCCTGGTTCTATCCCCACCTGACCTCCTAAACAGTCCCTCCCCAGCTTTCTTGTAGCCCCCTTCAGATCCTGGAAGGCCACCAGAAGGTCTCCTGGGAGCCTTCTCTTCTCCAGCCTGAACAACCCCAACTCTCTCAGCCTGTCAACTTGCTGGGCTTGTTGAAGGATCTAAGGGGAAGAAAATGATGAAAAGCAATTTTATTCTCAGTTTGCTATTGAAAGGACCCCAAAGTGTGAAACCCACAGCTTTTGACAAGGAAAATGGTTGCTTCATCTTTTCATGAGAAGGTAGAGAACTCCCCTGGTCTATATTCTCATGTCCTCCCACAGTAACATGCTCCCTACATTGAAAAGCCTACTTCTGAAGTTCCTGCTGGTTGTGGAGAGCTGGTTTTCACAAAACTCAGACTTCATTTCTTTCCCAGTTGAGGTTTTCCAGCAATTATGTTAATATCCTGGCTGATACATTCACTACAACAAGGTCCCTGACTGTATCTGACAAGTGCCTAGCACAGCAAAGGTGCTAAGGGCACAGAATGTGTGCACATTGTAGCACAGCCCGATTGAAGTTGAAATGACTCAAACACAATAACATCTTGAGAACGGTCAAGGACTGAAACCTGAAGCCTTTGCCATTGAAGTCCAGGAAAACACAACACTGGGAAAAAGTCTTGCTGCCCTTCCTCACATTCTCTGCCCTTCCTGGAGGAGACTGGTTCACTGAACAGCCCAAACTGAAGACATGCATGGTATGTACCAGGAGAGTTACCAACTTGATTTCCAGCTTGAGGTGCAGAAAAGAACACCTGAAGACACCAAGACATGGTAACAGAGAGAGGAAGGGCATTCAGCCTTCATTTTTTGTTCTCTTCATGAAACAAGGGCAGCCAAGTGCCTAGAGAATCTCCTTAGCTAGACCTGGAGCCAAGGAGAGCATGGGAGGTGACTGACAGCAAGACACTTCTGCCCCAACCCACTCCTTACCTGATTTAGTCAGTGCTGACAACATCAACCCTCCTCAGAAGTGAAAAGGGCACTGGGTGAAGCAGTCTGACTCCAAACAGCCACCAGCCACAGCTACCATGGGTAGACTTGCTCCAAACACAAGCATGCTAATGGACTGCAGTTAACTTTGCCTCTTCAGATTCTCCCTGACAACCTGGAGCCTCCTGCCCTAAGCACAAACCCAAGAGCTGGGAGCACACTTGAGCACTGATGAAGATCTAAACCACCAGCTTCAGGTTGCTACCTGAGGCTCAGTTCATAACAAAACACAGCAGCTTTCCTGGGGCCCTCCAGTGGGTCCTTAAAAAAGGAAGACCCTTTATTTCCTTGGTCTTTCTTTCATGTTTTTAATGCTAACAGCAACTTTCTTCCCCTTTTTACAAGTCCAGGCTACTTGGTACCACTGGTTTCTCCAAGTGACTTTCTGCTCTTTATTCCTCAGCACATGGATTTATGCCTTTGCTGATTTGGACATTTCATAGTTCAACAGTAATAACTCTCTTTAGGTTTTTTTTTACAGGACAATAAAATTGCTTTGCCAGAGGTTTCTGACTGAAACCATTCTACACAGCAGATTGATGCAGGCCTCTTGATCCTCCTTACCCCATTTTTTGCTAAGTTAAGAGTATAAAATATCTGTTCTCCTAATTGCACCCAGGGATTTGCCTCCAATACCCAGATAGACTCCTAAAGCTGACTCTGTTTTCCCTTTGATCTTGCTCTACTCTTGTTGCTTGAAAGAATACAGACAGGTGATGGAAAATGCTGGAGCTGTTGCTCCAAGACCAATTAAACTCCAAAGGAAAGAAAAAAAAAACCCAAACCAACCCAAAACCACAACCCAGCCCAAAGGAACAAGAAGCCAAAATGGAACTAAAGCCACAACAGCTGGTGGCCATCAAAGCAGTGTTCCCAGAGGGCAGCAGACTGTTACTAATAGGATGGAAACACAAAATTTACTGAGACCAACTGGAACTGCTGATAACAGATCCTGAGAAGTGCCTCAGTTCCCACATTTGTTTTTGCAGAGCCAGAGTGAAGCTGGGCAGCATCTGAACTTTTTAGTGGGGAACAGAATCAAGTGGGAACTGACACAGAGTCCTACTGAACAATTAGTATCAAGAGCTGATTTGACCACAATGCTATTTCCAGCCCATTTCCAAACAGCATTGCAGGGATTCTAGCCACAGAAAGTTCTCACTTGCATCAGGGCAGTGCAGTCCATCAGGAACTGCCCACTCAGAGTCTCTTACCTTTGCAATTAGTTCAATTACTGCAGAACCTGGATGTTAGAATCCCCAGCAGAAGATGAAATCATTTGTATGTTCTCCCTTTACAACAGCAGAGGTCTGGAGATGTTTCAACCACTTACATGAGCTTACATTCCTCTGCTAACACAAAACACACTCCTGCCACAGGAGACAAAGACTTTTTCTGCTGTTTCCAGCCAATGATTTTTTTTTTTACTCCCTAGATCCTGAGTAAATATAACCTCTTCAGAGCTGGGAACATGTGTGTGTGTGTGCAAGGAGAAGAGGCTGCTGCACTACAGCAACACCACCACCTCCTGAAAGCATGGCACAGACTGAAGAGGCACATGCCCAAGGGTCATTCATGGTCTTTGACCAGTGGGGAGACACTGAAAAGTCAGGACATTCTTTAAACTCTCTCCAAATAACATATACCAAGAGGTAGAGAAGCTATTTTTATTCAGTGATGATTCATTTGCAGCTCCTTCCTAAAAGCCAAGCATAAGGGACTCCCAGAAGAGCTAGAAGAAGCACAAGCACAAGCTCTGATGCATTTATTCACTATTTATTCTCTGACTGCTAACAGAGAGGAAGCAGTAGTGCTACCTGGAACAACTCAGCATTCTGCCTGGGCATGGGTGTTACATGGGCTTCTTTCAGTGCCTTGGGGATGCTCTTCCAGAAGAGGGCTGAGGCTGCCTAAATTTTGAGAGCCCCACCACAGAATCCACAAAGGTATAAATGTTATATTCATGATGCTGAAGGTTCTTGTAGGTAGAATTATCAAATTCTTCTGGAGCAGGCTTAGCAGTTGCTGTGGTCTCTGTGAAAACAAAAGGAACTGGTGACTATGAGGATGCCACAGCAGAGGGCAATAGTCTTCATCACTGAGCCAGCCTGCACACCCTGGCAGATCCCTCCTCCAGCCAACAGGAAACCCAGAAGCCAGCAACCCTAAGCAAAGGATAAGCTGACTAAGCTCTGCTGGTACCTAGTCTGCTCCTACAGCAGCACATTAGCATGCAGTAAGGAACAGGAACCAGTACAGAGTCATCTGCTACAGCACAGGTTTTCAAATCCAAAACCACCACCTAATGCTGGGGGTGGAGAGGGCAGAACATTTCAGTTCTGGTTGGCAGACATATGTCTGCATTTCCTGGGGTTTATTTCAGAGCTGCCTTGCTTTTCACTCCAGCCAGAACAGTAGGTGACATTCTTAGCAAGCCAGGAGAGGCAAAGCAGCAGCCCAAATGATGTCTCATCATGTTAGACCACGAGATACTGCTAGCAGAGCTGCTCTACAGATTGATTCTTTTTCCCCCCTGGGGAGAAGGGATGGAAACACTGAGATCTTCACACTTTCATTTCCAAGGGGGTTATACTCAAGAGCCTTTGATGTATACATTTCCTTTCTTCTTAATATCATCTTCTAAACTCTGTATCAGCCCTGCTCCCTAAAAGAAGAACCTAATGAAGTTATTCAGAACTCCTTCCTTCACCTGAAAGTCCAGATTAATTCTTGCACTTTTGGAATGCTGTGCAAATTTAGGCAGTCTCATTTACAGAAGGAGTTCCTGCTATGGGCTGGTTTTAAACCCAAGGAAATGACAAGAAATGAATTGCTTCTCCCAATATTATTTTGTTTCTCACATAGCCAGAGTTTTAACAAGAGGAAAGACAGAAGCATCATCTAGGGAAAAGCTCTGTCTCATGAATTTTCATGCAGTGGTTTAGGTTAGACCATATTAAGCTTAGAATGCCAGAACTGAAGCAACTCAACACCAGGATTTC
This sequence comes from Galbula dea, assembly GCA_013399015.1. Lineage (NCBI taxonomy): Eukaryota > Metazoa > Chordata > Aves > Piciformes > Galbulidae > Galbula > Galbula dea. The sequence continues at coordinate 256,253 of VWZX01006417.1, forward strand.
CCTTTAATTATGACCTGATTATTGCAGTGCAACACCACCAGAGCATGCATCTAGCAAGACTTGCTTGTCACACACCAAGTATTTCAGCAAAACACCCCAAATAACCTATGCAAGGAAACATCCCTGTGCCTGCTGCTCAGAGGAGGCAACAGGAGAGATTTCAAAGCCAGATGATGTGGTCAGTGCTGCAAACTGCCCCAAGAGCAGGCAAGTGTAGGCAAGCACACAGTGACTCTGCAAGAGGCAGTTGTTCCAAGGGAAGAGGCAGATGCTCAGGAAGAGAAGCAGATGGAGTCTCCTTTCTCCTGCCCAAGTAACACTGTACTTGGCTTCTCAAAGGAAACATTTCTCCCTGAGTTCAACTCCCCCATACTTCAGCCTGCATCTATGCTTTCTGTCTTGGAAAGCAGGCATTTCAAAGGATGTTCCTCCAAAAATGAGTCAGAGGTTTCTGAGTTACCATGCTACTAGTTTGCTCCTTGCTTAGCAGTTCCAAGTCAGCAGTTTGTGCTGACTGCTTGGCCTGCCTGCTCTGTGAGGTGGGTGACATCACCTTAACAGTCCCATCTGAATGGGAAACATTGCTTTGCCATCTCCAGTGTGCCTGCTGAAGAGTCTGCAGGTGAGGAACAGAGCACAGGAAGAGGACAGAGGTACAGGTTACAGAGAGCATCATGAACTGGGAACATCATCAAGCATGGGAAAGCAGGAGTTGGTCTCCAAAAATGCCTCAGAGGGAGGAGAGAACAACATCCCCCTGGGGATACCAGGGATGTTCAGCAGTGTAGCTGGGCTTCACTCTTTAGAATCACAGAACTGTTATGGTTGGAGAAGACCTCAGAGATCATCCAGTCTAACCACCCACCCAGCACCACTGTGCTCACCACTGAGCCATGGCTCTAAGCACCACAACTGGATGGTTTTTGAACTCTTCCAGGGATGGTGACTCCACCACTGCCCTAGAGCAGTGCACCTAGAGCCCTTGAGCCACCACTTGCAGGATGAGATCCAAGCAGCTTTACAATTCTGCTGCTTTTACTTCCAAGTTGGCCAGCTCTTCAACACAAAGTAGAAAGCAGGAGGAGGATCTGAAGAACAACATGCTGCCTCAGTTGAAAGGATGGCAAGGAAGGCACCACAGACGTGGACAGAGGGGGCACCTGCTACTGAAATACACAGCATGAGATGAGGGAAGTTAACAGCACTGGTGGCAAATAAGAAAGTTAAGTTACAGAGGGGAAGTACAGCTAGGGAGATGATGATATGTGTGATGTTCTCCCCTAAAGCATATCACTGTCTCCTCCCCAACTCACTCCAACAAGGAGGTTCCTCAGGTCAACTCTGTGCTGCTTCAACAGGACTCACTCCCAACCTATCACTATCTCAGAATCAACACCTGTTTCTGGCATTCCAGGATGCTTTTCTGAAGCTGACTGAAATCTGAAAGACTGCAAGATTTAAACAAACAAAAACACAAGCAGAAAGACAGCAGGATTTAAGCCCCCAAAAAATCAGATTAAAAAAATCCACATTAAATTTGGCTCAGGAGAAAAGCAGCTACCAAATCCTTCTGAGAACAGAGAAGGGGGAAAGCAAGTTTTGTCCTAGCAAAGCTATGATTTTGGTCACAGGGGAAACAATTTCTTTGCATTTTATAAGTGATGGCTTTCTGAAGCCATAAAGACAGTGAAATGAAGACCACTTCCTTTCACACCATCAATGGGAACTGAGCATTACTGAGTGCTTATAACAACTAGCAATGATCTTCCAGAAAGTCACTGCTACATCCAGAGTGGCAGCATAAAGACCAGAGAATCATGAAGAGAGAAGGTCTGGAAACCCCTTAAAAAGAGAGAAACCCTAGCCCAGGTGAATCAAGAGAGATCAAACAATGGAAACTTGTACCCTCTATTGTGCTTCCTTCTCCAGCCTGGACTCCTGCTTCCTGAATGGTCTCCTCCTGTGCTGCAGTGCCCACCACCACCACCTCTGTGCTCTCAGAAGTCTCTTCTGGTTTAGGAGCAGCTGCTGCTTCTGCCTCTTGAGTCTCCTTCACCTTCTTTTCTCCTTGGAATACCAGTGTTTGCTTTTCATCTTCCTGAGCCTCTGCTGAAGCTTTCAGCTGAAGAGCTGCTCCTTGGGTTCCAGTGGACTTGGAAGTGACATCAGACAGCTCCTGCCTTTCAACCATGGGTGCTTCCAAGACCAGCTTCTGCCCATCTGCTTCTTCTGGAGTCGATTCTACCTTGGGGTCTCTTGCTTTGGATTTTGATGTTTTAAAGGAGGTGACCTGCTTGACAGGAGACACATCAGTTTCTGGTTTGCATGGCTTCTTCTTAGCTGCATATTCTTTGTGAGGCTTCTTGGGCAAGTTCTCCTTTGCTAGCATTGATGCCTTTACTGCTATGTCCTCTGAGAAGATGGAATCTTGCCTAGGAAACTCAGCTTTGCTTTGAACAGCAACTTCTGCAGCACCATCATCATGTTCTTCCTCAGAATCTGAGCTAGAATCTGAATCAGAGCTGGATGAAGATGAAGTTTCTTCCTCCACTACCTCTTTCCTCCAGCCTCCCTCTGCTGCAGGTGCAGTGAGGTTTTCCCCCTCCAGGGAGGACACAGCTCCTCGCTGAGGAAATGCAACCACAGTTTTTCTTGCCATCAACCTCCTCAGGTCTTCAGCAGAAGGTTTGGAAGCTTCCTGGAGGTTAGTACTAGACAAGCTCTCACCTTTCTTTGCAGATGCTAAGAGAGAGCTAGAAGACAACCTTTTAGGCCATGCAGCCTTGCTGGCTGGCAGCTTGGTGCTTCCCTGGGGTGCCACTACATCTAGGAAACGGCACAAAGAGGATTAGCATCAGCATCACATCCCACACTGGGCACTAGTGACCTCAGTCACAAACCCTGAGCTTCCTGAGAGGATCTGCTACAAAAAGCACACTGGAGGAAGTCATGACACTAAACACAGGCATGACAAAGCAGAAAGGTTCAAGACATTTGAAGTGAAAGAAGCCAGAGCTCCAGGTAGCACTGAAGGAGGCTGAAGCTCCTGAGATAATGCCTCTACAGCTCCCTGCTTTGCCAGCCTCCTCACAAGGGCTGGTTTTGTCTGTGCTGCAATTCTGCATCACTCCAAATGGTTTACAGATCCCTTCCTAGCTCAGATGAAGGTGAAGTTAGCTTGTTAGCTGAGCTCTTCAACGATGCTGCTACAAAGAGAACATTGGTCTGGGAAGGAGCCAGCCAAGCAGCAGACAATAAACAGACACAGCAACAGCTAGCCTCTTGCAAGAGTTACTCTAAAAGAGCAGGGAGGGATGACTCCCAAGAGACAAAGGGGCAGAAAAAAAGAGATGCCTGAGGCCATACATGAACATATTACTTGTCCATGTGACCTGCCAAATGAATTGTGTCCAGCAGAGCTCAACATTCTTTCCCCAAGACCTTATCTCCTCCAATCTCCATGATCCACTGCTTTTCTGTTTTGATTTGAGACCTCTTTGTAAAACAAATGTCTTCTGAGATCTCTTCATGCTTCATGTTATCATGCCTTTATTTCTCCTCCCTCAGTGATACTTTCACTAAGCTAAATTCTCCAGCCCATGAGACAGCAGTGGAAGAGAAAGCAGCAGCTTTCAGGCCCTTTCAGAGAGTACCACACACCCCTTGAATGCTTGTGCCACTGATACCCTCAAGAAGCTGATCAGCTGGTGCAGTTACAGAAAACAGGAGGACAAAAAGGACTGGGAGCACAGGAAGAAGACACATCACTGCTGAAATCCTCTAGAGCAAAGCCACCTCCATCATGAGTTGCACCAGCAGTGTCATTCAACAGGTTTCTCAGTCTACTGTGCAGATTTCAATGCTGTTTGGAAACTCAGAGCTACTTTACAAGACCATAAACTAGATGTAGTCTTCCCCCTCACTAGTATTTTACAGCAATACCTTGTGTGATCCAAGGAGATCATATAATTAGCTCTGAAGAGAAGCAAGTCTCTAGCAATGCCCAGGTGAAAACATCACAGAAGAGACAGACATGTGGAACGGAAAGCAAATTCAGAAAGAGGCAGAAGAACAAGAATATTACTCCCAGAGGCATTCCCCTCCTGCTGCTTGCAGTATCAGCAGCATGCTCAGAACATGCTTAAAGCAGGCTGGCACTCATGTAATGACAGCTCTCCTTAAGCCTGGCACAGCATCACAGCAGCTAACATACTGAAGTGATGATAAACAGGAAAGAAAAAGCTCCTAGCATGACCTGTGAATAGCAATATATCCCCTGCAGACCCATTCCTACCAGACCTTTACTTTTAACTCTCCTCCCACACACTACATTTGAACAGAAATCCTTGTTTACATCATGATGATCTTTCACCTTCCTGGCTTGCACAGCAGCTGCTGACAGATGTGGCCATGAGCATTTCTAAGCGCTTTTTACCTATTTAATGACAACCAGAGGGGACTGGAACCTCAGATGGGAGCTCAGGCAGAGAAACCTCTATGGTCTAGGCACCACGGTAGAAACTTCCTGAAGCTGGCAGGCTGCAGGAGAAGGCTGTTGGCTACCTTTCTGCTTTGCCAGGGGGAGGAAAAAAAAAGGAGGCTCTCTTTCTTGTACCCCCGTTTGGCTTTTATTCACACCCCACCACAACGAAGCAAACATCTTACTCCTGGGCGGCGTCCCGGAGCCGACCGGTCTGGTGCAGAGCGCCGCGGAAGGGGCAGCCTCTCCCAGCCCCCGGACCTCCAACTGCAACACCTGCAAGGCACCGTACAAAAGAAATCATTAAAGAGGAATAAAAACGATCACCGGGACAGAGAGAGCCGAGTTCCCTCGGGGGCAACTGTCACCGACCCAGCGTCTGCGCACCTCCCCTCCCGGGACACAGGGGAAGGCGACCGGCTGGGTACGTGCCACCGAGAGGAGCCAGGCAACTCCTCCCTGCCTTTCTCCCTGCCAGCCGGAGCCCACCCTGCCCCGTACCTTACGGGTCGCGGCCCTGCCACAGCCCAGCAGCGAAGGAGCAGACATCTTGCACTAGGCCCAGCTGGGGCTGTGCCAGCGCTGGGACACTCCTGCCGGGCGGAGCCTGAGCCATCGGGGGCCGCCCCCGCCCCGACCGTGCCGGGCGGCAAGCAGAGGGGTGGGAGGGCTGGTGTGTTTGGGAGTAGCCAGGCTGGAGCCGTGGGGTGGGGTTCGACGAGGTCAAGTGCTGGGCTCTGCGGCAGGAATATAACAACCCCATGCAGCGCTGCAGGCTTGGGGCAGAGTGGGTGGAAAGCTGCCTGGTGGAAAAGGACCTGGGGATGCTAGTCGACAGCTATCTGAAGCTGAGCCAGCAGTGTGCCCAGGTAGCCAAGAAGGCCATCAGCATCCTAGCCTGGATCAGCACTGGTGTGGCCAGTAGGGGCAAGGAGATGATTGTCCTCCTGGACTGGGCACTGGTGAGGCCACACCTTGAATCCTGGGTTCAGTCTGGGGTCTCTCACTCCAAGAAGGATATTGGGGTGCTGGAGCATGTCCAGAGAAGGGCAATGACTCTGGTGAAGGGTGTGGAGAATAAGTCTGCTGAGGAGCAGCTGAGGGAACTGGGGTTGGTTAGGCTGAGGAAGAGGAGGCTCAGGGGAGACCTTAGCTCTCTCTGCAACTACCTGAAAGGAGGTTGGAGCCAGGTGGGGGTTGGTCTCCCAAGCAGCAAGAGACAGGATGAGAAGAAACAGCCTCAAGCTATGCCGCAGGAGATTCAAGTTCAATATTAGCAAACGTTTTTTCACCTAAACTGTTGTCAAGCATTGGCCCAGGCTGCCCAGGGCAGTGGTGGAGTCACCATCCCTGGAGGGCTTCCAAAACCCTCTGAGCTGCGGTCCTTAGGGCCATGGTTTAGTGGCATGGTGGTGCTGGGTTGCTGGTTGGACTTGATGACCTTAGAAATATGTTGCAACCTAAACGATGGCAGGGGAGCAGCCGCCAGGTGTCTCCAGGCTCCCATCATCAGCCCACACGGTTACAGCGTGCCTCCCTCCCAGCGCCGCCTGTCGTCCCCCCTCGACGCCCGAGCACCGCCTGCCCCCTCACAGCGCCACCTCCCGGCCGCGCGGGTGCAACACCCCCAAGTGCCTCAGCAGGGGGCGCGGTGACGCACATAGCTCGCGCCCATCGTGACGCAACAGCCTGCGCCCGCGGTGACGTAAACATCCTGCGCCCGCGGTGGCGCGCACGTGGCGTTGTTGACGCATGGAGGCTGCCGGCGGGGGCCGTGGGCCCGGTCCTGGGCCGGCGCTGGCTCTCCGCGGGGCGCTGATGGTCGCCAGCGGCGGTAGCCGGCTCCTGGCGGCACGGTACAGGGAGCCTGGGTCAGTGCTTGGCAGGGGTGGCTGCGGGGTAGGGCATCCCCCCCCACACACACACACCGGTAGGCCCTTGGCCGAGCGGCGCAGGCCGTGTCGGTGCTCGGTGGCGGGGACTGGGTGCTCGGGGCTCGCTGCCCGCCCTCTGCGGCTTCCGCAGTGAAGCGTCGGGTCCTTCCTGCTGGGGCTGCGCAGCTGGCAGCCGAGTGGGAGGTATTGGGAGCGTGGAAGAGGTTGTCCCTGTTGCTGGCTTTCGTGGGCGAGCGCAGGTCTGTGGGGACTCCCCGTGTGCGTTTTCTGGTCCTCAGCGTCGCTTTAAAGGCTCTTTAGTTGCTGGTGCAATGATGCGCTGTGAGATGCACGGTACTGGGGCGTGAACAACACAGTAAATGCTAGTGACAAACGTGTTAAGCCTGAGAAAAGGAAAATACCCCAGTTACTTTGCTAACGGGTGACAGGCTCTTTGTTCTGCTCTGTGGGGACCGTCCGGGGTTTTAAACTCCTACTGCATCTGTAGCACCTTGGGGACCCGTTTCACAGAGGTCAGTTTCACCAATAACTGTGAAACAACAGCATCCTACAAAAGAGTTGGCATTCTCCATAGTTAAGCTGGTGGTTGTTGTCGTTGCAGTGTTTTCACTCTCTTATTTTCCCTTGGCAGGGATGATTGTCTCTTCATGTACGACTGCAGCAATGCAGAGAAGAAGGCACTGGGAGATAAAGGGTGAGGAAATCTGCTTAGGCAATCTGATACTTTCTTAGAGGCTGCTTCTCCTGAGGTTCTGGGGCTGTGAGGATGATAAAGTCCTTGCTCAGGTGATGGCTAGGTTGGTTTTGTTAACGTTGATGGCTATATATGTAGGTAGGTTTTGGTTTGTTCCATGCCAAAGGGGAGGCTGTCCATCTGTTGCTTTCTGAGAGACACTACCAGTATCATCAGGGATTCTGTGTGACTTCAGCCAACATATTTACAGGAAATTGCTGCATTAGATCATCTAAGACACAAAAAAACCCCAAGCACCAGCTGGATAATTTCTCCTTCAGGTCTGTTCTCTTAAGTCATGAGGCTTCAAAACATGAACAAATCCTTCTCCTAGCTTAAGTTCCACCACTAGACATTGTTTTACCTGTAGCAAACTACTGCTTGCCCCTGAATTTGTACCAAGAGCTGCTAACACAAGCCCTTTCTTTTAAAGCAGATGATGAGAGAGGCTGAGATCTTGTGTCAGCTTCCTTTTGCTTGGCTTTTTGTGTCTTTGGGTTAATGTTCAAGTTGACTCAAGATGTTCAGCACAAAGAAACCTTCATGCTGTTTCTTGGTGGTGTGGGAGAGCAACCTCCTCAAGGACTTCAGTAACTCTCAGGCTGTGAACTCTTATTCCTCTGCTCTCTTAGGCAGGATGGAAAAGCAGCAGATAAAGGAAGTGATGACATCTTAGCTTTTGCCTTCTCCCCATCAGGAGATTATTTTGCCTTGACAGATGACAGCAAACATCTGATTCTGTTCCAGACCAAGCCTTCTTGGGAGTGCATCAGCATCAGGTAAGGAGGTGGGGAGTTGCTTTGTTGTGGAGTTATGGCTGATGAATTTAAAGGTAGAAAACACCACTTGGGATGTTGCTATTTGTTATCACTCAGCTTTGCCTTGTGGGTTTTTTTTTCTCCCTTTGTACTTGCTCAAACAAATGTCATGATCTTGGGAATTCCAGGATCCTTATCAAGAAGTGATGTGGTGAATGGCCCCACACCAGGGGTGAGAGCAGAGGTGTTTAGATCATTGGCCAAGCAAAGGATAAGCTCTTTTCTTACTCCAGAAGACAATATTTGCCTTTTAAGAACTGAAACTTTACCCCTTGCTAGTGAGCACTAAGATTTGGCCTGGGAGAGTTACTGAGCAGTTTTGGGAGTGCACTGCCTGTTTCTGTTCCTTTGGAGGAGATGATGTTTTGGGGAGATTGTGAATTCTCTTCAAAACACCTCTTTAGAGATGCTGCCACATGTTTCCCTTCTGCAGTACAGTCCTCTGCAGAAAGCAGCCTGTAGCTGGCCACCAGAGGTCCTCCAGCTACAAGTTTGCTGCTGTTGCTTGTGACAGTTGTCCTTAAAGAAAGGAAACCCTGAAGGAAGAAGTGCTCACCATGTGACCTCTGTGCTTCTGCTGGTCTCTGGCCCATGTGAGGGCCTGGCTGCAGAGCCAGATGGAGTCTGTTGGCAGCTTGGGGGTGTGGAGGACTTTTGGTGGGTCAGGCAGTGTTCTGGTAAGCAATCCCTGACAGAAGTGGCAGGTTCTGCTCTGAGTTCTGTCTTCCCTGCTGCCTCCCCATAATATGCCACTGGGTAATGGTTTGAGGTTTGTTTTCTGCTCCAAAGCTCAACAGCTGGATTCTCTGGGAGCATCACTGCCTCCTACTAGGAAGGCAGGAATGCAGGCATGAGGTTCTCTTCTCTACATGAGAACAAGAGTGCCACAGCTGAGCTCTGGAACTTGTTGGTTTATAAATGGTTTAGTGCAGTGCCAGCTTTTGTAGCCAGCTCATTTCAGACAAGGGAGAACTTCTGAGTCTCTGTTTCAGGTCAAAGGCAGTGCAGTCAACTTGAAGCAAGACTGCTTGTGGGCAAGGTATAACCTATCTGGAAACTGTGCTGCCTGAGCCTGCATTCTTCTTCTGGATGTTTCCCCATTGGTATGGTTTTCCTTGAAACAGGCAATAAAAAGGATTACAATTTCTCTCTTCCTACCTCAAGTACAATATGCTGTTCTCTTGCCTCCAGACAGTCACCAAAATTCAGAGGAGGTGCCTAGAAATGTGCATTCCTGGTGATCCCTGATGGCCACAGTCCTGTGTTAACACATAGCACAGAGAGGGCTTTGGGAAGAGAAAAGAATAACAACAATAACAAGAGCTGTTAGTTGGCAGAAGCATTCTCTAGGTGCAGTAACTGAACCTTCTTTAAACCTCTTTTCTGACATGGATAGGGTTTTACCTTTAGCTGAGAAGCTGTAAGGAAACCATTGCCTGCTGCCCTGCTCACTGGAAGGAGAAGATGCTGGCAGGTGATGTGGAAAGGCCAGAGTTCAAGGTCAGGGCTTTGCCAGGACAAGGTACCCTGAGAGTGTGACTCTCTGCCTCTGGAGGTGAGGAGGAAGAGTCCTTGAAGCTCCCAGGGAAGGACTTCCTTCTGCAGTATGAAGTGGCAGCTGGAGAAGTGGCTTCAACACAGTTAGTAGATGTGTTGCTGCAGAGGAGTTCCACCAGGAGAACTCCTCCTTTCTCTTTTCTACATGCTTCACTTGGGGTTATTGTGGAGAGTACCAGAGAGTCTGCTTTGGAGTGATAGCAGGCAAAATGCTCAGTGGAGAGAGTGCCTAAGCAAACTGCAGGCATGCAGCTTTAATCATCTCTCCTAGTGCTTCCACAGCACCAGCTGTTTGCTATTGCATAGTTGAGTCATTTACTAGGTCTCAAAAGTACCCTCTTGGGGCCCCCCCTGGCCTCTGACATTATTCTCCTGGCTGCCATCTGAAGACTGTTGCATCTGAGAGCTGTTCTTGTCCAGTCTCTTGGTGTCTTTAGCTGAGCCTGAACCCAGACTTGCTGAAACTGCCACTCAGAGCTGTTCCAACTGTGCCATTTGTCTTTCAGGTCAGTGAGCAGGAGATGCACTTCCCTGGTGATTACAGCTGCAGAAGATAAGATCCTGGTTGCAGACAAGTCTGGTGATGTCTATTCTTACTCAGTAACAGAACCCCAGGCAGATGGAAAACTTGAGCTGGGGCACTTGTCTCTGCTGTTGGATGTGGTAAGTGTGTGCCTCTGGGTAGTCAGCATGCAAACCTGCATTCCTGCTCCTGTGTCTGTCTTTCATGGTTGTTCTTGTCCCAGATTTGGGAGTTTTTTGATAGAAATGAAGTGTGTCATCTGAATTTCTTCCTGCTGAGGTTGTGTTTGCAGAGCTTGGTAAGGAAAGCAGCTTACTGAAGGGTTATCTGTTGTGGGAGGGTTCACCAGGTCTTCATGGTAGAGTCAGTGGAGAAGTATGGCTTAATGTTTGCACCTGCAGCTCCCACTTAAACAGAGTTTACTGCTTCTCTCTCTTTCTTGGTAAGAGGAACTGTACCTGAGCTGCTGGGCACTAAAGCTTTGCCTTTACCCACAGGCACTGAGTCCTGATGACAGATACATCCTGACTGCAGACAGAGATGAAAAGATCAGAGTCAGCTTGGCAAAGGCTCCTCACAGCATTGTGTCCTACTGCCTGGGGCACAGAGAGTAAGTTCCTTGTGTGCAGAAGTTCCTGACTGTCTCCTCAAATCACACTGAACAGCAGCTAGCTTTGGGGTAGAATCATAGCAGGTTTGGCTTGGAAGGGACCTTTCCAGGTCATCTAGTCCCCTGGGATCTCACCAGAGCAGAGCAGCAGAATCACCTCCTTCAGCCTGCTGACCACAAGAGGCCTCCAGAGCCTGGGGATGGTTAGTTCAGGATGGAGCCTACAGGCACTGGGGCTAAATTGCCCCATGCTTGCTTTGAAATGGTGTTAAAAGAGGCTTAGGAGTGGTCTCCAGCTGTGATGGGAGAGCTCTGGTGCCCTGAAAGCTCTGTCACTGTTGGTGTGCATTAAGAGTGTCTGTTGGTTCAGGTTTTTAATGGGCATGAGGAACTGAGGAAGGGGAACAGGCTGCAGGGCTAAACCTGTCTCCCACTGGTGGTTTTTGCTCTGCATGGCAATGTTAGATTAACAAGTAAGGTTCTGTGGAGGGGGAAAATATTGGGGTTTTTTTTGGCTGTTCAGTAGAAAGTCAGTACTTGTGTGGTGTATATACTCTGTTAACAGCTGTGGGCATGTGCTTCCTTCCTCTCCATTAGCTCAGTGTGGAGAATCTGTTTGTTTACCCTCAGATTCCCTTGAAGATTGGTGTTTTCTCTTGCTGGTGGGGTGTTTAGAGGCCACAGTTTCATGCAAGAGACTTCAACTTTTGACTCCTTTCCCTTTAGGTTTGTAAGCCAAATACTTGTAATCCCCAACTATCCTGATCTGCTCTTGTCAGCTTCTGGGGTATGTATTGCAGCTTCTTGCCAATGGAGACTTCCATTGGTTAGCCCAAATTCCTTGGGATGCTTGGAATAATCTCTCATGGGTTACAGCATGGTTTCCCTCCCCCTGCTTAGCTGTGAAGTGCTCAGCCATTCTGTGGCTAGATCATGTAAGAGCTGTGTTTACAGCAAAGCTGACTGCTTCTGAAGATCTTCAGGGTGGAGAATTCAGAGTCCTCAGTGTTCCTTCCTCATGAACTCTTGCTTTGGAGCAAAGGCAGACTTTTTAAGCCAGCTTGGAAGCCCATGGGTGTTAGGACAGCCAGCCATAAGGAGTGCTCTGAGAACAAATGGCCTGAGAGTCAGAGATCAGAGCCTGTGAGATGCCACTTCTTCTGAATTCCATCCTTGTCTGTATGTTCTCCCAGTACATCCAGGGCATGTTGTGTAGAGATGGCAGTGCAGTGCTCCCCAGTGCTTGGATGAGGACTGAATTCCCTTCTTTCCCTCCTCCCAGCTCTCTTTTGACTTGATGGCATCCTGCTGTCACAGCAGAGCAGTACAGAGTGAGTAGATGGAGTTGCTCTAAAAGAAGGGACACAAGAGGCTTTGTTTCTCAGGCTACCCAGCCAGATTGTAGTCAGTTTGCATTTGATTTCAGCTGCTGCCCTTGCTTCCCTAAGGCTCTTGGCTCATTCTTTGAATCCTTGAAGCAAGCCTGGCTTTAGTGCTGTGTGTGGCTCTGTTTCATTCTTAGCCAGTGCTTTCTGATGGCTGTTGTTCCAGAGAGGTGTTTAGCTTCTTTCCAGGAGGTTACTAAATCAGATGAGAAGCTGGCTGAGAGCAAGAAGAGGGGTGGAGGAGGGAAGGCAACCTCAAAGAGTTGCCATCAAAATGCTGAGCCCTTGTGTTGCTGTGCTGAGGCAGGCCTGAAATGCACTCCTCAGCTACCCAACTGCCACTTCCAAAGGGCTCAAAGTTGGCATGATTGGATCATTTAGAATGGAGGGGAGGAAATGATGTTAATTCAAATGGTTTATCTGCAGTTTGGGCTCTTAACTAAGTGACTTGTTTAGCAGCTTCTCTGGGAAGTTCTGTAGGGAAATGGGATTTAGCTGAAGGCCATGAGTGGCCTCCCTTTGCCTGAGGTGCTGTTAGTAATAGTCTTGTGTCCTCTTCCATCTCTCCAGGACTCAACTCTGAGACTTTGGGAGTACAAAAGTGGGGAAGAAGTGTACTGCTGTCAGCTGAGTAGCATCTGTGGGCCTGAGGCAACCCAAACTGACCAGGTACCCCTGTGTGTGTTGGTGCTTATGCTGTCCTCTTGACCCTTGTGACTGTACCAAGTGGGTTTGTTGCACTTTGGTGGGAGGGCTCCCTGCTGGCAGTGGGTTTGGAGCTCCTGGGAGACCTAGAAACTCTTAGAGTAGGCTGGGATTTTCTGAGGGAGGGTTGGGGGGAAGCAGCTTTGTGCCCTTTGGAAGCAGGCAGCTGCAGCAGGGCTGCCCTGGGGAGTTCAAACCCAACCCTGGGCTTGCTCCTTTGGGTTGTCCTGAACCTGGGCAGTGTCTCAAGTCCTCCAGGAGAACTGAAGAGCCCAGAAGCTGTCCTTAGCTTGCAGCCTGTCATATGCAGACAGTTTGGATGCCCCTGGGATTTGGGATGGTGATCCTGGTAGCACTTGATCTCTGCTTTTATTCTTGTCACATGAATGGGCATGTGACCTCTTAGCAGGGGAACAGCTCTCATTCTCCTCCCTGCTGGGTGCATCCTAGTGAGACAGCTGCTAATCTCTTGGGTCATTTAGGAGTTGTTCATCTTACCCCTCATCCTGCTGGGACTGGTTTTCATCTGAATCTCTGAAAAATACTTCATCCTCTGCAGACCACAGCAGCCTCCCAGGGGTGAAGTTGCTAGGAAGCCTGTAGCCACTCCTGGCTTTTGAAGCAAATCCACTCTGGAGTTGGTATCCAGGCTGAAATGGAATGGAAGAGTTCTGTGTCTTCCTCCTCTGTGTTTTGGTGTGGGTTGGGTTAGTTGAAATGTCTTGTGCTTGGCCTTTCCCAGCAGCCAGGAGCCATTCCTGGGTGGGGAGAGGATGTCTCAGAGAGTCTTTGCTGTCCATGTAGGTCTGGCCTGACTTGTTAGTGAGATTCCCAGGCACTGAACTGGGAACACAGCCTGTGGAAGGACCAAATTCAACAACTCCAAGTTGGGTTGGGTTTTTTTTTCTGTGCTGAAGACATGCAACAAGTTGTTCTTTGTGCTGCAGTAATAACATGCAAGGCCAGGAAGGCAGTCACATCACAGCATTCAGAGCTTAAAAGACTGGACATCTTGCTTTTGGCCTAGGGTTCCTTGGAGCAGGAGTTCAGGGCAGTGTCTGGAGAGAGAATTTGACTTGCTCCTGAACTTGAAAATATGCTTGAGAGCACACCTGAGCTAGAGACTTCTTGTCCACATTCACAAGGTCTCTGGCTCCTTTCAGCCTGAGTCTGGTGCTTGAAATGTTGGCAGTGGCTGCTGCTGGGCTTTGTCACAAGAACAAAACCCCAAGTGGAGGTGCCAAGCCTGTCTAGGTGGTGTCCTCTACAAAACTACCCCTTAAAGCCTTCTGGAAGTGAGTGACTTGGAGTTTCAAAGGCCAGGTGGTTTATCTGTGTTCAAGAAGCAGCTGTGGGGAGAGCTTTGGGAACAGCAGGGTTTGACAGCAGGCAGGTTCCTCTCTGCAGTAATGTTGCATTGCTTTGGGTGGGAAGAATGGCTTCATTTTAAACCTGCTTTGCCTTCTAGCTTTGTTGGATCATGGAGGGCTAGGAAGCAACTGGCTGTGGAGAATCCTGCTGCCAGGGGTAGAAATGACAGGGACTTAGCATTTAGTGAGAGAGCTTGCATGTAGATGAGTGTGCCTGAGCTCCCACTGAATCCTGACCCTGCTGCTTGCAAACTGCTTTATTAAAGACACAATATTAAACTCCATAATAAACCTGGGAGGTAGCATTGAGTAAACTAACAGATATTAGAGGAGGGAAAAAAGCTTTGTTGCTGCAAGGAGGAACTGAGTTCAAACAATCTCCAGTGTTTCTGAAGGCTTGGGAGTGTAGTTTAGTCATGCTTGCCTTCCATGGGATACTCCTCCTGCTGCTGGAGTCTCTCAGCAGAGATTTGGGATGTCCTGTGGCTGCTTGAGGAGTCTCTGGTTAGCTTCTTTCCCTTGGGGTGAGTAAGCAGTGAGAGAGGGAAGCCCTTCAAACTGGGTGAGTAAATAAGACAGCAGGTACTAAACTGGATCCCTGTTATTCTGTCCACTGCTGTAGTGCTCTTGGGGAGCCCCAGGCTGCCCTGTTCCTTCAATCTCTGAACCTCTGCTTACAGCTCCCTCTGAGGTCTTTTAACCTGTCTCACCTGGCACTTCATTAGCTTGAGGAGGGAGTGCAGAAGCCTCAGATGACTTCCAGAGTTCATACATACTTGGAACAGTGATCAGGCAGTGACCCTGTGTTTACAGACAGATAAAGGAGAGATTGAAACCTTCATGTGCCACCTTTGACAGCTGAGTAGCAATGTAGCACAATCTGTACCTCTTCCAGAGCAATTACTGTCTGCATGGCCAGCAGGGCCAAAGGGGAAAGGAGCCTTGTGCTTTGCTGCTTCTCCTAGATGCCAGAGGTGACATCTGCTTGCAGTCTTTACTCCCACTGTGCACCCAGTGGTGAAGATCCTCTTCCCAAACCCAGTCTGACATCTGTAGCCTGAATTTGAGGGAGCACTGTGTGTAGAGAGCAGTTTGGGAACCAGCCTGCTGGCTGCAGATCCCTCAGATGGGGAGAGAAGTGGTTTGGTTTGGTGCTGGATTATATTTCTACTGTTGATTACCACTGTGAGTGCACTGGAGCTTGAAACATCTTGAAGCACAGTGGTAATGGGCACAGAAATGTGGGCTTGTTTGGGAGCACATAAATGTGGGCTTGTTTTGCTTGGCAGATGAGGAGTGGAAGTCTGACTGGGGCAATGGTGGGGTGTTTTTGGGGCAGTGTGGCATTGGTTTCAGCTGCTGGCTTGCAGATCCTTAGCTCCTTTTCCCAGTAGAATGGGAGTCATTCTCTCATTTTGTAGTGCTCTGTAAATATTCTTCCTGCTCTGGAGCTTTCACCTCATCTGATCCATAGCTTAAGTTTGTTTCAAGTCCAGAACATGAATTGCACAACCTTACCCCCGTGCTCCAGTCCATTCTTTCTTCCTAGGGTCACTTCTTTCCACAGATGACCTCAGAAGTTAACTTGAAGGTGTTGGCAGGCTGATAAGGCTCATAGAAATGCTGGAGAAGGTCAGAGAGTTAGCAGGTGATCATCTGTTTATCATGACTGCTCTTGAAGCTCTTAACTGGTTTCCTAGGCTTGTCCTAGAAGAAGATACTGCTCTGGGGCTTCTCTTCACTTGGCTTATTAACTTAACCCCCCTAAAGCAGGGAAGGAGCTTACAAAGAAGATGCACTTTGTCTCTGTCCAGCTGTGAATAACATGGCTCAAATCAGGGTGGGGGGGAAAAACCCCTCCTCTTCCCTCCCCCAGTGAGGGCTGGGGAGAGCTGCAGCATTCCTCCAGCTCAGGGAACCCTTTGTCTCTCTGACAAAGCACTCAAGCTGGCTAGGTGGGCATTCTGCCTGTTTCTGCCTGTTTCTGCCTGTTTCTGCCTGTTTCTGCCTGTTTCTGCCTGTTTCTGCCTGTTTCTGCCTGTTTCTGCCTGTTTCTGCCTGTTTCTGCCTCTTTCTGCCTCTTTCTGCCTCTTTCTGCCTCTTTCTGCCTCTTTCTGCCTCTTTCTGCCTCTTTCTGCCTCTTTCTGCCTCTTTCTGCCTCTTTCTGCCTCCCTGCATGTTTGGTATGAGACAGGCAGGGAAAGAAACACTCCTGGGCTAGGGAGAGACCCCACAGGTTTGGGGTTTTACATCTATGTCTAGGCTTGTTCCTTTTAAAGAGCCCACTGGTGGTTTTCAGCAGGAGCTGTCAGTTCTGCTCTTAGGCTGTGGGGTAAATGGCTCCATGCTGCAGTAACTCCATGGAGATGTAGCAGCTCCAGAGAACTTTCCTGGCACAGCCCACTCATCCTGCCTGCTATCTGGAACCAGGAGCATTTTTGATCTGTGTGAAGCAGGAGTCCTGGATCCCAGTGCTAACTATGGAGCTAACAACTTAGTGCTCTGCAGAGTAGCAAGGGATTAGTCCCATCTGTTCCTGAGAGCTCTGGAACATCATCTGTTCACTGCTGTCTGTTAGAAAGGACCCCTCTTCTCTCCAGCTCAGGGGACTGAGTGAGTGAAGAGTGTGTGCATGCCATGGTGGTTCTTCTCCTCCTCTTCCTCCTGAGACTGGAGCACCCAGTGGATTTTGGAGGTGTTTTGTCTGAGGTGCTGCAGATGCACTGTTGAGCTCTGGGTTCTGGCTGTGCTCATACCAGTCAGTCACTTTCTTCCCCACAGTTGGTTTCTCTTCTAGTAGTTGCCTCATGTAGTGTTGACAAAACAGGTGAGCTGTTGTTATTAAACCTGCTGACCTGAATCTCTGGAAGCTCTGCAGCTTGTTTTGCTTTCTTCCTTCCATTGCACAATTCCCAAGCAGCACCTTGACCACCATGCCTTTACATCAGCTCCAAGGGGGTAAAACCCTGGGCTTACTCCCAAATTCAGCCTAACCTAGTGACCCAAAGCTTCTGTCTGCTGACCAGTGTCATGTTAGGGAGAGAAGTGAAGACTGGAAGTGGGGGTAAAAGGAAAGAAGACCTGAATTCTGCCAGCAGGGTGTCAGGCTGTATTTTCCCTGCCCTAAAGGGAACAACTCAGTACTTCTCTAGTAGGAAGGGTTTGTGAATCAGAGTTGCTACTGTTACTGCTGCTTCTACAATGCACTTGAGAGCCAGCCTTTTGCCTTTGCAGTTTCATCTCCTTTGGAAGGAGCACCTGGCAGCATCTTCTGGCACTTTCTCTGCTCTTCCCAAGTTCTTTCCTTCCCACTCAAGGAGCCTCAGATGAGCTGGTAGCTATTTCCAGTAGTGTGCTTTGTGCAGCAGAGGTGTTTCTCTGGTTCCCTCTCAGATAAAACTACAGAGCTTCTAAATGAGGAGTGGGAGCTGGGCTGGGGCTTTTGTGGTGCTCTTGGGGATGGAATTTGCTTTTTTCTGCTCTCCTCCCCATTCTCCCTCCCTGCCTTTTTCCTCCCTGCCTTTTTCCTCCCTGCCTTTTTCCTCCCTGCCTTTTTCCTCCCTGCCTTTTTCCTCCCTGCCTTTTTCCTCCCTGCCTTTTTCCTCCCTGCCTTTTTCCTCCCTGCCTTTTTCCTCCCTGCCTTTTTCCTCCCTCTCTCCTTTCTCTCCCCACTTTTCTTCCCCCCATTCCCTCTTATTTCTGTAACAGAGCAGACTGGCCTCAGGCAATCCTGCCTCACTCTTCAGCACACATTTCCTGCTAAGCAGCATGGCTTCACCCAGACACAGGTTGAAAGCAGCCACAATGCAGCAAAGATATTAGCTATGGCTAATTATCTTTTCTTACCAAAGACAAGAGCAGCTAATGGCTTGTGCTCAGGATCTCTGAGCTGGCTCAGCAGGCTTATGTTGTTGTTGTTGTTGCCAGTAGCATTGCAGGAGGATGTCTGAAGGTGTCCTGCTTCTTCACCCCTTAGTTTGTCTGTTAAGAGTTCACCAAAACTTCTGTGTTTGGGCTCTCTTTGGATGGCTGAAGGGAGAGGTGTGGGAAACTCCCCCAGACAGCAAACTGGTACCAAAGGAGAAGTGCCTGGGGGTTTAACAGCAGTCAGTTGGTTAACTTGCTGTGATTGAAGGCATCTGCTAAGTTCACAAGCTTAAGGCATGAAGTGGGATGTGAATTTCTGCCTGTCAATGACCTTAACTTACAAGGATGTTTCCTCTTTCTCTTCTCCTGACAGAAATACCCTGTGTCCAGAATAACCTACTGCCCTCAAGGGGCTTATGTTGCCATCCTGTGTGACTGGTAAGGATGAGTGGGGTAATGGCTAGAACCATCCCAGCTCCTGCAAAGGCAAGAGCACCTTTCCCTCTTGGCTGTCCTGACTTTCTCCCTAGCCTGCAGGACCTGGGCCTGTGTTTCTGAGTGTCCCAGGGAGTCTGAGTCCTTCCTGTGCTTGGGCTGAGTGCAGAGGTTACCCAACTTACTTAGGTTCTGCAGAATTGGGGTTGCCTTCCCCTTCCAGGAGGAAACAGAAGGCTGGGATGCACAAGAGCTCTGCTCAGTGCTTGGGATGTCTCCCTACATCCCTGTGCCTGCCCCCATGTGTTTTGGGCCCTGTTTTGCTCAGGGTGCTGTGGCAGTTGAGTGGCCAAATTCCTGTTGCTGTATTCTGCCCCTTTCAGTGGGTTCAGCTGCTCTGTTTAAAACCACAGCACTGCATCACTTTAAAGCTGTCAAGAGGCTACACCAGTGACTTTTGGCTTCAAACAAGCATTTCCCTAAGGAGAGAGAGAGCACTCAGGAGCTGAAGGAGCCAAGCACCTTCCAGATGCAGCTGGCAGGGGAATGCCTTGCAGGGATGGACAAGCTCTCTTCCCCTCAACGTTCCACAGCACAGTTCTTCCTGACAGGAAAGAGAGAGATTGCCAGAGCTGCCTGTACAGTGAAACCTGCAGCCTGGGACTCAGGAGGGAGCCAGGGTGTCCTGCCTGGCACCCTGGAGACCTGGCTGAGAGAGGTTAGGAAGCTTTGGCTGTTGGAAGAGTGAGTGCTGATGGAGAGGTGGAGAGGAGTGCAGTGCCAGACTTCTAGAGCTGTGCCAAGGTTTCCTATCCCTCTCTTTCCCCCCTATCCCTGGCATCTGATTCCTTTCCTCTGTGATTTTTGCCTGGTGCTCAGCTCCCTGTTCCTTCAGGTGAAGCCCAGTGTGCTGGGATGCAACATTCCTTCTAGAAATCCTCATGAATTCCCTTCCCTGCCTTTTCTTTTCAAGACAAGAGAGTCTTGACTGCTGTTTTGCTTTCATGGAACCTTTGAGAAGCCATTGGATGTGTTGGGTGTTGACAGCTTCAGCCTCAGCAAGCTGAACTTGAAGTCCTAGGGTATCTCTTGCAGTTGCTGATGGCTTTGCTCTGGCTCTGTTTGGAACTGTACAAGTGATGGCTGTAGGTGGGTTTGGGCAGTCATGGTAATGAAGTTTTTCCTCTCTACAGTATTCCCACAGCCTGCATCTTTCAGCTTGATGCTGTTGCCCAGCAGCTGGTTTACAAACAGCAGATCTCTTGGAGACATAAAGTTTGGGACATTGCCTTTGAGGACACAGGAGATCTGTGGATCCTGGGGGAAGACAGTGAAGCTCCTCTCCAGTTGTACAGAGCAGCTGATGGACAGTGGAAGGTAGATGCTGTTTGCTAACATCCTGAAGAGTTTGTCTTGTCTTCAGGCCATGACAAAAAAGGCAGTAGACTGTTCCTTGGCAGCTCAAGGTCACACTGCTCTGCCTTGAGGCTGAGTGCCATAGCTGAACATCTCCAGGGGAGTCACATTTGAGGGATGTGCTCTCAAGTTCACTGCCATAGCTTGGCAAACAGCTGGAAGCTCCCTTGTTATCCATGTCATCAGGCTCTAGTTGGGAAGTGGTTTTAAAGGGAACTTCTCTGACCCTGCCCTCTTCCTTGTGCTCTTTCTGTCCCTCACAGAGCAGTAAGTGGAAGTACATTGTCTTTTCCTTCAAACTGTGATCCCAGGCCAGATTTCTCCAGCAGTCCTGGAAAACAGGAGCCTGAAAGACACCCTGGAAGGCTCCCCCTCACTTTGCTTTCCCTGTACTCGTCCTAGAGCTGTAGCAGTTGTCAGTGTGCTGTGGAACATGAGGTGATTGTTCCCAAAACACCATGTATGTCATGTTGCTTCTTTTCCCAGCCTGTCACTGATGACAAGGGGTTACAGAAGATGTCCAAATACATTCAGGACAACTGGACAATATTTAAAGGTGAGAAATTTGGCCTAAAGGCCTAGGAACTGCAGTATTTACAGTTGAAGCATGAGGTTTAGGAGCAGGATCAGAGGCCAGGTCAGTTCAGCTGGCTGTGGAAGGCACTCAGCCTTGCTCTGCTGGTTCATCCCTCCAGCTGGTATGCAGATCAGTGTAGGTTAAGTGCCTTCAGGTTACTGTTCCCACAGGGTGCTGGAGGTATTTAATTAGAGCTTTAACTGCTCTCCATAGACTCCTTGTCACAGGGAGGTGTCTGAACACCCTGTGATAATGCTGCTGCTGTGGGATCACAGCTCTTTGTTATCTTGTCTCTTCCCCTGGGTGTGACACTTGATCAGCAGGAGAGTGGAGATAGAGTGGAGTAGCAGCTTCACTGGAATTATTGGGCCACTGAGGTCCAGCTCTGCAAGGCAGCTGATGTAGAGCTTGCTGTGGCTGGAGGGAGTGACCCTGGATGGCATCATCAGGGAAGAAATGGGTTGCTATCAGGGTCAGGTCATTTTGGGTTTGATTTCTGCCCCACCTCCAGGCTCTGGCAGAAAACATAGTAGATGGTTTCCTGGTTCAGGAGTGCTTTATGTTTACAGGATCTGTTGTGTTTAGAACCCACCCAATTTGATGTGAAAGCTCCAATTATGGCAGCAGTGGCTGCAGGGTAGAGAGGGGTTGTGGCCTGTGCTAGTGGCTGTGTCACTGTGGTTTGAGAGTTCACTCAGGGAAATCTCTCTCCATTTTGCTGGGAGACTGGGAGCCACCTTACTGTTCCAGTCCCCACTGATCTCTTGGTCAGTTCTTGCTGGTCTTACCCCATGAGGTGGAAGAGCTGCAGGAATGGGAGCAGTCTGATGGGAAGTCTCCTTAGTACCTGGTACTGGATGCTTTAGGCTGAAGTTGTCAGGAAGCTGGTAGAGTTTTTGAGCTCTCAGAGAATCCAGGTCCTCCTGGGGAAGGGAGAGTGTTTGCTTGGCTGTGTTGCAGGTTTGGTAGTTAGAGCCAGGCAGGTAATTAGCACTGTGAGACCTGAGTGCAAATGAGCAAGAGAGGAATGCAAAGAGCAGGCAGAGGAAATGGTTCTGAGCACAATTAGGCAAGGTAGCAAATTGCTGTGGTAGATGGGAGTGGGCTGCATCTGCAGCTGGGAAAGGGCTGCCCAGTGACAGGCTCTGTTCCTGTTAATTAGTAATGGGAGGCTCACTTGATGAGCACTTCACTCCAGTGCATAATTAGTGCTTTTAAAGAAGGTGATCACTGTATTGTTGAAAGCCAGCCTGCATGCCATCCTTGGCTATCAACCTCCTTCCACCTGGGGGATGCTTCTGGAGGAGGGAAGATGCATAGAACAGGTTCTGACATCCTGTTAGAGCTGATCTTAAGCCAAAAGAGAGCAAGGTTTAGTGCAGGCTGCTCAGTAGAGAGCAGCATCCATGGCTATCCAAACTGACAGCATGCCACTTCTCCCAGGGCCAGAGGCCAAGGAATTGGATGCTGTGGGAGTGCCAGACCCCTGGAAGTGTGAGTTCCAGTGTCTGCCTGCTGTGTGTACCTTGCTGTGGAGCAGCACACTTAGCTTCAGGACCAAACCCTAGCAAAATGTTGGATTTCCTGGCATTTGCCCTTTTAAGATGCAGCATTTTTGGAAGTGGCAGGAGCTAGGAACACAAAGAGAACTCAATGGCTTTGTCAGGTACCACTCTAACAGCCTTCAGACCTAGCCAACTAGTCACCTTCTGTGTTCTCTACAGAGACAGTGGGGTTGGGGGTTTTTTTGGGGGGTAGTTTGCTGTTAAACTCCTCTAAATTGACAGTCTTGGTATGATGACTGTTCTGCTGAGTTCACAGGAGGTGTAACAGAGCTCTCAGGGTGACTATTTACTGTGTGTGCTGCAGGGCAGCACTGTTTGAAGTCTGCACGAGTTGCAGTGCCCCTGTCTAGAACTGCAGGGCAGGAAAGAAGTGGGGAGGCTGCAGAGGGAATTAACACTTGTCTTGGGTTCTTGCTCTGCCCAATTCCAGGGTCTGTTGGTGCAGGGAGCCACTACAGCAGCCTCTACAAAGCTTCCTTTGATAACATGGCTGCCTACCTCCAGAAGAAAGAGGAAAGGTTCCAGCAGCAGCAGCAGCAGCAGAAGAAGAAAAGGCAGGAGCTGCAGCAAGGTTCAAATGGACAAGCCAAGAAAAAGAAGACTGAAGAGTCCTCACTATGACACTTGCTTGTTTGGGACCTTTGCCTTGCTGAGAGGAGCTGGTCTGACTGCAGGCTGCTTGGAGATGGAAACTGCATTATGGAAGCAGACTTGGTGAAACTTCTGCTCAGGTTTTCAGGGAGCCTGATGGGAACATAACCTGCTTGCAGCAGATAAGGCATTTACAATATTCCTCAGCTTCCAGCAGCCTACAAGTGTTAGCAGTTCAGTCCTAGGAATCTCTAATGCATGAGACCTGAATCCTTGGAGCAGGATTTGCTTTGCTTGCTGTGTCCAGGCTTCTCTTTTTCAGGTGGATGTGCATGGATTAAAGTGGATGTAATTTGGTTTGTTTCTTTTGGGTTTACTTACTAAAATGTCTGTTAGCTAATGATTAGTTGCTGAGGGAACTGGGACATCTCTCTGCTGGGGAGAGGCTGAGGGAGCTGGGGCTGGGTAGCCTGGAGAGGAGAAGACACAGGGGGGAGCTTAGCAATGCTGATCAATACTGTAAGGGTGGGGGCAGGAGGATGGGGCCAGGTTCTTGTCAGTGGTGCCCAGGGACAGGACAAGAGGCAGCAGGCACAGACTGGAACAGGGGAAGCTCCAGCTAAACCTCAGGAGGAACTTCTTGCCTTGGAGGGTGGTAGAGCCCTGGCCCAGGCTGCCCAGAGAGGTGCTGGAGTCTCCATCTCTGGAGACATTCCAAAGCCACCTGGATGTGATCCTGTGCAAGCTGCTGTAGGTGAGGCTGCTGTAGCAGGGGGTTGGACTGGATGATCTCCAGAGCTCCCTGCCAACCCCTGTCTGTGACTCTGTAATGTACCTGACTGTTGGGAAGGGAACATAGCAGAATTCTTGTTCTATATGGAAGTGTTCAGCTGAGACTTTGCCCTCTCTGTTTTTAGCCTTTACCTTCAGTTCTGTGGCAGGAGTTCTGCCTAGCTCCCATCCATTGCTTGGTGCTGGTGACATCTTTCTGTAGGAAGAAGTGCAGAAATGGATTTTGTACACTGGAAAGTAAAATGTATCAGTCAGCTTTGTGTTAGTGGCTGCTCTTTCTGTTGCAGAATGATCCTGGTGTGCCAGTGGAAAGGATCTGGGAGCCCTCTGCAAACCCTGGAGTGCATTTTGCTCTTTCCACAAGAGCTCTTTCATTGTGCAGTGAGCCAAGAATTTCTCAGTAAGCCTGATGGGGTCACTTCTTGCTTCAGTAGGGGGCAGAAGATGTGTTCAGCTCCCAGCCAGCATAATAGCCATGTGGAACACCATGGACTTCATCCAACCAGGTGTAGGAATCTGCCCAGTCCATTGCAAGCCTTCAGAACTAGCCCATGAACATGAACAGGGTCTGATTTCTGTCAGTAAACAACCTTCTTCCTTGGCAAAAGTCTCTTGGGACAAAAATGGTCAAGTATCAAGAAGGATCTTGTCTGTTCTGGTTCAAACTCTCAGTGCTGCTAGAAGCTGCTTTGGTGTGAATAAAATGGGAAGATTAGAGAGCAGGAAACATTTCTTCCCAGCAAGAGTTGTTAGGCATTGGCCCAGGCTGCCCAGGGCAGTGCTGGAGTCACCATCCCTGGAGGGCTTCAAAACCATCTAGCTGTGGTCCTTAGGGCCATGGTTTAGTGGCATGGTGGTGCTGGATTGCTGGTTGGATTTGATGATCTTAAAGGTCTCTTCCAACCTTCAGGACTCTGTGATTTTTTTCTTTCCCTGCTTCCTGCTCTGTGAAAGAATTGTTATTATCTCTGTCCCATTTAGCTTGACCTGAAACAACAGTTTGTCATCAGAGCTGAGGCCAAGAGCATTCAGCAAATGAAGTAGTCATTAGGAAGGGAAGGCTGCTTATCTTCAAGGTAATAATAATTGTAATAATTAGTCACTGTCCTAAGATCTTTGTCTGTACTGCATTGCCAGAACACTTGACCAAGATATCCTGGGCTGTGAGCAAGGCAGAACTGTTTCCTGCCAGGCAGCTTCTAGGAAGAACAACCAAAATCAGGCAGTGCTGCTCAGTTTCCCTCCCATGTCTTGAGAGTTTCACTAGGGACTGGTTTCTGCCTGCTGATTTGGAATAGAAATAGGAACTTTTGTCATGATAAAGCTGAGGTTTCAGCTTTTCCCCACTCTTGCCACTGCCTTTATTAACAAACCCCAACACACACAACAAAAAAGCTCCCTAAAACCCAAACCCAGCCCCAAAACACCACAGCCAAATTAGGCCCAAAGCCCCCAGGGATCTCCCCTCTGCTCAGTGGCAAGTCAGTTAGGTTAAGGTTTTGCACTGCTTACCAACAATAGTCCTAGCAGGGCAGGCTCTGCCCCTTCTCTGTACTGATCTATTTAAGAAGACCCTGAAAAGGAGTGGAATAAAGCAGAAAGCAAGAGGCTTGGGGTTGCTTTTTTCCCCCTTTCTGCTTGCTGGGAAGCCCAACAGCATTATCTAAACAGCCCAGGGGAAATCCACACATGAATTAATAACTCCTGGAATTCTTAGGAGGTTCCCAGATCATTTCTTGCCCTCTAGCCTCAGGTGGGGCTTTTGCTGGCACTGGGCAGGGACTGCTCTGTCTCACTCCTTGGCTGCCAGCTGCCACCTTGCCCTGGCACCTGTCTTTCCCTGTGCTGCTGCAGAGGTGGCAAGGCTGGACTCAGCCTGGGGCTGGGCTTCCTGCTGCATCCCCTCCTGGGGACACATGGCACCAGAGCTGCTTCTTGCCTGCTGAGCTTGGGCATCACACAGAAGCCTGGAGGCTGGAAGAGATCTCTAAGATCATCAAGTCCAACCAGCAACCCAGCACCACCATGTCACTAACCCATGGCCCTAAGGACCACAGCTAGATGGTTTTGAACACCTCCAGGGTGTTCACTCTCTCAGAGTCACTGACTGTTGGCCCAGGCTGCCCAGGGCAATGGTGGAGTC
The DNA here is from genome assembly GCA_013399015.1 of Galbula dea. Classification (NCBI taxonomy): domain Eukaryota; kingdom Metazoa; phylum Chordata; class Aves; order Piciformes; family Galbulidae; genus Galbula; species Galbula dea. The sequence continues at coordinate 281,715 of VWZX01006417.1, forward strand.
ACCATCCTTGGTGATGTTCATAAACCATCTAGCTGTGGTCCTTAGGGCCATGGTTTGGTGGCATGGTGGTGCTGGCTTGCTGGTTGGAGTTGATGACCTTAGAGATCTCTTCCAACCTTCCTGATTCTGTGAAGGCTGCAAGAGATGAAGAAGGGCTCAGGATGTGATGCTGTCTGGGGAGCCATGAGCAGCATTTCCTTTATTCCTGAGTGGGAAAGGTTGGGGCTGAGTTTCACCACTTTGGGCACTCAGTCCTTTCTGCTGCCCTGGGGAAGGGGATGGTGATGAGAGAGCTACCTGCTGCCCATGCTGATCAGCTCCCTTTCATAACAGCAGGTCTGCAGGAGCAAGCCTGGCAAAGGCTGCCAAGCTGAGGGAGCTGCCTGGGACTGGCCATCAGCAGGACACAAAGAGAAGGTGACTGTTTCCAGCTTGCTTCTGCCAGAGCTTCCTGCTCCTGAGCTGTGGCCAGGCAGGGGGTGTCACAGAGGCTGGGAGCTGATTCCCACCACAGCCACCTCTAAGCAGTGAAGGACTTCAGTGGAGCTTGAGGTCAGCAAAGCCAACCTGCAGTCTGAGGCTTTACCAGCAGTGCTGGTCCTGAGCTGGTCCACCCAGTCTGCAGCACTCTGCTGTCTCAAGTTGCCCAACCACCACCCACAGCCAGCTCAGACTGGGGCAGGCTCTCTGTCAGCACAGAGCAAGCTCCCACCTGCCTCCAACCCACCACTTAGACTGAACCCAGTCTGCCCTGGCTGGATGAGGTCCCTCAGGGCCTCAAACCCAAGGGAGCTTAGTCCTAGTGAGCTCTGACCCCCTTGGTCTGGCAAAAGGGGAACCAGCTCCTCTTGGAAAAGGTGCAGCTCCACCATCCCTGCAACAGGTGGTACCTGAATGAGTCCTTACTCACCCTGGAGGTAGTAAAGTGTGTGAGCATGACCCTGGGCAGTAATAGTCACTGATTTCTGGCTCACATGGCCATGGTTAGTCAAGGCCACTCCCAGTTACAGGAAGTGTCTTCCCTGGGGAGGGTGAAGGCAGCCTGGTTCTTGCTTTGCTCTCTCCCTGTTTGTTTACTGGGCTCTTGGTGCTGGGCTGAGCACAGTGTTCCCTGTGCAGCTCAGCACTGAGCAATAAAATGATGTCATTCAGGGGGAAAGCAGATCTAGATGATCCTGATTTTAAATCAACAGAGAAGCTGAACAGGCAGGAGTAACACACAGCCCACTAAGACCCAGAGGAGGAAGGGAAAGTCTCTCTGGAGCTTCCAGCCAAGCTCCTGTGAGGAGCAAGCAGATCACCTCTGTAGAGAGATATCTAGCAGGCTTCTGCCCAGGTGTAAAGGGTGCTGTGCCATGGGTTGGATTGGTGCAATCAGCAGATCTTTCTTCTGCACCAGAAGAAACCTGCTGTGGCAAGTATAATTAGTGTTTTACTGCTTGGGTTCTGCACCTCTGTGACTTTCCTGGCTTCTCTTTGAGATCTCTTGTGTCATCTCTGGTCACCAAGAGGCTGGTGAGTGGGAAGGACATGAGGGATGAGGGCAGGAGAAGGAATCTGCTGTCCCTGCAGTAACATTCAGCATCATGAGAGTGCTGCTGTCATCTGCTCACTCATCTTAGGGTCTGTATTGCATCCCTCTGTGCCTCAAGTTGCACCAGGGGAGGTTTAGGTTGGAGATCAGGAAACATTTCTTCCCAGCAGGAGCTGTTAGGCATTGGCCCAGGCTGCCCAGGGCAGTGGTGGAGTCACCATCCCTGGAGGGCTTCCCAAACCACCTAGCTGTGGTCCTTAGGGCCATGGTTTAGTGGCCATGGTGGTGCTAGGTTGCTGGTTGGACTGGATGATCTCAGAGGTCTCTTCCAACCCTGATTCTGTGAGGTTAACCTGCTGGCAATTCTAGAGCAATCCCAGACCCTCCTGAGAGTCTCCAGCTGGGGTCATCACAGGTGGGTTTGGCCCAGTTACAAGCCTGACCTCAACTCTTAGACTGCATCTAGCAGCTCTAAACACCCTTCCTTGAGTCTGACTCTAACAAGGACACTTCTAGAGTGGTTATCCACATGGGTCCATAAACCAGGAACCCTCTGCAGCTTGTTTCTCCTTTTGGGGAGCTGTTACTGTGGGGCTAGCACCTTGGGGTGATGGAATCATGTTCCTGGTGGAGATGTTTGAGAGGGTCAGGGCCTTTCACAGACCTGTGACAGTTGCAACAGGTTTTTTTATTGCCAGCACTGTGTCCTCACTGAGAGTGGTGGCTCTCATCCTCCCTACCCTGCTAACAACTCCTTAGGGATCAGGAAATGTCAACCTTTGATGTAATTGCCTTTGACCCTTCCTTGGCAGCTCTTGAACACCATGGTCAAAGCAGTTGGGAGAGTGGAGAACACTGTGGGTGGCATCCAAGGGATTTCAGCCTCTCTGAGGAAAGGTGACACAGACTGCTTGGTGCAGAGTGCTTCTGAAGGTGGAGAGTCCTTTCAGAGGATTAGTCCTCTTCTCCTGGGAGAAGACAGACATCATTAATGCTCTTCTAGAACCTTTGGAACTGTAAGTATCAGCATGGAAAGAAATGTCAGGTTCCTCTAAGGTTCTTTGTCATTAGGGTGGGAGAAGGAATAACCCTGGCTGATGGGGTCACCCCAGCCACCATGTAGCATAATGGGGTACAGACCTGTTAGGGCTGCACATCTGCCCTCAAATACCTCACTGGAATCTTGTCTAATGAGGCCACTATGCAAATGAGCATGCAATTAACTCCCTAGCCTACACTGTTAGGTGAGGTGTTGCAACTTGAACTGCACACCAAGAGCATGGAGGTGTTTAACTTGTGTCCAGGTGACCTCTGTTGCTGGGTTTCTGTGCTGGTGACTTGTCAGTAGTGCCTGGCAGTTGTTCCTCAGCTGGGGCCAGCAGACTCCTCACTCTTGCTGTTCCCAGTGGGAGATGCCAATGTCCTAGCTCCCTCTGGCTTTGCAGTGCCACCTCTTACCTCCAGTGCTGTAGCATGTCCATGCTGCCTGAACCCCATGCAACAGCCTGATACCCACTGGTCTGAGCAGCACTGGCAGAGCAGATGTGTGCAACCTCAAACCTGGGCCCCTTTCCCCCTCTAGGAAGGCTGAGGGTGAAGCTGGGGGCCATGAGTTGGGGGTTTTGGTCTTCTTCAGGTTTGCTTTTCCTTTGGCTGTAGCTGAATCTTTGCTGCAGGGGCTAACCCTGCCCTGGCAGCTCTAGCTTCTCCATACCTTAATGTTGCAAGGTCACTTAGTGACCTTAGCAAGGTCACAGTCATGCTGCCATCCCTAGCAGTATCATCCCTTGGTCATTGCCATGTCTACCACCCCAAAAAACACCCCCAGGGTGAGCTGTGCAACTGTGGTGCTTGAAGGGGTTAGGAGTGCAGACTGGAGCATGAGCTTCCCTTCCTGCAGGCCAAAATTGTCCTGTTGTGCACTGAGGGAGGTGGTAAAAAGAGTCTGGCTGAAGCTCACCCTCTCAGGCCTCCTGTGATACCACCTCCTCTTCTGGCCAAGGAAGGGACAGGGAGCCCCAGAGCACAGAGCATCTCTAAATGGTGGTAAAAATAGAGCAGCAGAGTAAGGGCAGCAAGTGCACATGTACCCAGGGAGGGCACATGTAGCCAGGGCTAACCCAGGCACTGCTGCCTGCTCTTGGATCTCTGGCTTCTTTACAGAGAAGCTGATCTTCCAGGCAGCCAGCTGGAGGCACCTGCCTACAGCTTCAGGAAGGCTGTGCCAGGTAAGTGCAGGCTCAGAGGGGGAATTCTGATGTCACATCCAGTGCTGAAACTCACTTTTTACTGAGCTCCAAATCAAGACAGGGCTTCAGGCAGATCCCCTCTGGCAAACAGGCTTTGGTTTTGACCCCAGTGTCTGGAGAGTAAATCCTGCTGAGGATTCAGCTCTGCTTTGACAGGATGCCCCAGAGGTTGTTAGTCTCTTTTACAGCCTGCAAACACCACTGGTACTCTGCAAACTTGGAGCTCCTCTCAGAAGTCACGCCACTGAATCCCCTGTCCATCCCCAACCTGGTTTCCAGGATGATTGCTGGCTCCCTAGTTAAACTGTAACAGCTGGGATGAGAAGAGACCTTTGTCCTAGAGATAAATTCAGCAGTGTTGTAAGGTTGTTCCATTGGAAATGATGGCTTGAGTCTCAGTGGTGGAAAAAAGGGGAGTTAGACTGCCTGGGGGTTACTTGAAAGAGCTCTGCCATGCTCACTGGCATCAGCCTGTAAACTTCTCAGTGTAATTGGCTTTATTTTCATGCCAAAGAACCCAGGTGGAGCCTCAATTCTGTACACCACCTCAGCAGAGCTCTGTGGGTGCTCAGAGTTCAGTGCAGTTCAAAGCTGTGGGTGCCACTCTCTGTGTCTTCCCAGTTTTCCCCTTAGTCAAACCAGTTCCCTAAAGACATCACTAAAATGAGGAGTGTTGGGGTTTGAGGGTTGCTTTGGTTTTCTTTTGAAAGGTACTTGCCAGCAGGTGAAGCAGGAGGGGATTAGGAAGAATTTCTTCCCCCAGAGGGTTATCAGGCACTGGCCCAGGCTGCCCAGGGCAGTGGTGGAGTCACCATCCCTGGAGGGGTTCAACAAACATGTAGATGTGGTGCTTGGGGACATGATTTAGTGCTGAGCATGGATCTGCCTGGATGCAGGCTGCCTTGCCAGGTGGAACTGAGACTTGCCACTGCTCTCTGGCAGGGTGTGAGGCAGCCTTGCCTCTCCTTCCCTACAATGAAGCCAAGGAGCTAGGAAGAGTCACTGCAGATGGGGATCTGCCCTTGGCACCACACACAGTGGCCAGCATGACCAGGAGGATCAAAGTCTTGAGTGAGGGGGGGGGGAAAAAAAACCCCACAGCCTGGAAGAGGTGAAATTGTCATTTATGGCAGGTACATTGCTCTGCTGAACCTTCTGAGGTACACTGTGTTTTGGACTTGTTAACCTGTAACCTTTAGGAATGTGTTTCTCCAGCTCTTCCCCAAGATAAGGAGCTATCCACAGCCAAACCCCAAGCACTGGAGTGTGCCCAGAGAAGGGCAACCAGGCTGGGGAAGGTTCTGGAGAAGAAGGCTGCTGAGGAGCAGCTGAGGGAACTGGGGTTGGTTAGGCTGAGGAAGAGGAGGCTCAGGGGAGACCTTAACTCTCTCTGCAACTCCCTGAAAGGAGGTTGGAGCCAGGTGGGTGTTGGTCTCTTCTCCTGGGTTCCCAGGGAGAGAACAAGAGGCAATGGCCTCAGGTTGCACCAGGAGAGGTTTAGGTTGGATATTAGGAAGAATTTCTTCCCCAGAAGGGTTATCAGGCACTGGCCCAGGCTGCCCAGGGCAGTGGTGCAAGCATACAACAAAACAAATGTTTCTAAAGCTTCTCCCCTTAAGAACAACCCCTCCCCACTCCTTTACAGCCCCTTTCACTCTGCAGGCATTGGTCTCAGGGCCAGAGACAGCTCTCACACAAAGAGCACAAGTGCAACACCCTTTTCTGTAGAAGAATATATTATTTAGCAGATTGGTTTAAAAGTAAAAAAACCAACCCAAAAACCAACCCAAACCCAACCCCTCTGCAGATCTCTGAAGGTTTTTCTTGTTGCTTTTGGCATCCAGGAGGATGAAAATCTGCTTGCAGAGTGGTTCCAGCTTTGTGCTCCCTTCTTGGCTCGTGCTGCCTAGCTGTCCCAGGTCACAAAACAACCCTGCAACCTCCTCAAGGTTTCTTCTCATTTCTTCTAGTGTAGAAAAAAAAAACCAACCCACCCCAACCCAACCCAAATGCAGCCCCAATGCTGGGCTTCTGAATGTACTGTGACCACTATAAAACTGAGAGAGTAATACAGAGCAATGTGTCAGCAGGGCCTGCTTGGGCAACCCCCAATATCTGCCAGGACCCCTGTCAGGAGGTAAGCATCTGTTAAGCTCTGCTGTCATTAGCACACTGCTGTACACAGGAAATCTAAGATCTGGAGGAAAACAACCTTTTTCTTGCTTGCTTTCCCTTCTGGTTTGGATGCCAGAGGATCATTTCCCAGCATAAAGGCTCCTTAGCTAAACTCCACTTTGCCTCTGGAGACTGTGCTGAAGGTGGTCACCCCAAAGGCAAATCTGCTGAAGGTTTGAGCCCTGCTGCAAGCTGTGCAATGGCCTCAGGGAGAGGGGGAGGTTGTGTTGGGCATCCTGGAGCCCTTGGTGCCCAGTGGTGGCAGTGCCTATGGGAGCAGGCTGCAGGCTGTAGACAAGGTGCAGGGGCAGGCAGGTGGGACATCCATGCCTGCCACCTCTCCACAGGCACAGTCCCAGCTGGAGTTTGATGCAGCCACCACCTCTGTTTGGCAAGTAACAGCATTTCTCAAAGCCAGGATAGCCTGAGGGCTTCTGCTTTGCTCAGGAACTGGTGGGTTTTGCCTCACTTTTCAGTGCTGCTGGTGCTCAAACCTTCACTTTTCTTTTTCTGCAGCTGGAAGGGAGAAGAAAGCAGGATTAGTCCTCAGAGAGTGCTGCTTCCCACCCCTGCTGCTGCCAGCTGGACACTCATCTCTGCACAAGGCATCTACAGCCTTTCTTGGGCAACAACATCCCAGAAGCATGAAGGCTGGAAGAGACCTCTAAGGTCACCAAGTCCAGCCAGCAACCCAGCACCACCATGCCACTAAACCATGGCCCTCAGCACCACAGCTCCAGGGCTTTTCAACCCCTCCAGGGATGGTGACTCCACCACTGCCCTGGGCAGCCTGGGCCAATGCCTAACAACTCTTGCTGGACAGAAATGTTTCCTGCTCTCCAATCTAAACCTCCCCTGGTGCAACTTGAGGCCATTGCCTCTTGTCCTCTCCCAGGCACCTTTTCATCCAAACAGCTGGGGGTGTGTGTGTCCCAGGTAAGCAGCACTCAGCCTTTCTGCCATGCTAGGCTCTCAGATTATTAACTAACTCCTCTTGTTTCAGGAGGTTTATGAAGTCAGGCAGCTCCTTTTTTCCTAAGACCACTTGTCAGGAGTTGGACTGGCTGATCCTTGGGGCTCCCTTCCAACTGAGGATATTCTATAGTTCAATGCTTGTACCAAAACACCATCATTAAAGCTCTCTCAGTTTGTACACAAATGGTGGTTTGATGTCTTCTGTAGCCTAGAAATAAAACCTTGGCCCCACTTGAATCATGACTAGGACTCAGGCAGTCTGGCAGTCATGTCTGAGTTGTTCTTCCCTCCTCTGAGAAATGCTCCTCTCCAAACTGAAGAATGCCTAAACTTCTCCTTCAGTGTCCTCACTGCATGGTGCTCCTTGAGGAACCTGCCTTAGGATTTGTGCTGCTGAGGGACTTCTCCTCCAAAGCACCTGGGAGGAGGTAGGAGTGACAGCAGAGAGCTACTGTTCCCTCCACCCAGCCAGGGATGATCTAGTGAAGGAACTTTCATTTCCCACAAATCAAGCAATCTATCATCACAACCAGTGCTCCAGGGCACTTCCCACTTTATCTTGATGACAGAGGGACTGAGAGTATCCTGCCTACATGACAAATGTCTTCAATTGAATAACTGACTTAATTCAATCCTCATCCTCCATCAAAGAGGTATCTGGAGCTTACCTCTCTCATAGCATCATCTATCTGCTTGAGCTCCTCATAGCGGTCCCTGGATTCCCAAAGGGGCTGGAGCATCACCTCCTCCACTTCTGGGAACAGCTGGGTGAGAGCAAGGGAAAGAAAAGGTCAACAGCTAGGTGAGAGCAAGGGAAAGAAGATCAACAGCTAGGTGAGAGCAAGGGAAAGAAGCTCAACAGCTAGGTGAGAGCAAGGAAAAGGTCAACATTTCCTTCTGCAGGCTGAGAGGCAGGCTGTGAACTCTCCGTCCCCCTTTCCCTGGCTAACTCAAGCCTTGCTGGAGCAAGGAGTGAAGCTCTGCAGGGGCTCTCCCTTCTGCCTCCGGCAGGGGGGGACTTACCTTGGTCACTGTTTCAAACATGGGGATGAGGACAAACTTGAGGAAGCCAATCTGAGCTGTGGGCTTGGTCACTTTGTCACGGTCCATGAAGGGAGCCACCGGCAGCCCTTCCGACTTCTCTCGGTCGCTCTGGAACAGATCCCGAGTTAACAAACATTACTCTTGGCCAGAAGCCTGCCAGGAGAGTAAAGTACCAAGCAGGTCACTAGCTAAAGGACAGGAGAGTGTGGAGATCAGTCTCAGTGGTGTCTGGAGATAGCACAGAGGAGCAAGGCACTGCCCTTGGGCCGATGGAGCCTGCTTTGTTTGGAGCGTGCATCTGAATAAAGAGAGCTCTGTTCAGTCCCATCTGCACACTGCTGGCATGAAAGTGTTCCCCTCCAGGCTTGCAGGACAATGAGGCCACCTGCTTCCCTTTGCAAACCCATGGGACTTGTAAGGCAGTGGCTTCTGAGCATTCAGAAAAGTGATAGTGGCCTTGCTGCTCTGCTAGAGAAGGAATTGGTCTTTGATGTCCTCAGTGTTCTCCAGAGACTGCTCCTTTTCAGGTATTCAACCAGAAATTACAGACCTTTCTTTACTAATGATTGAAACCACTTCTGGTTAGCTAGTTCAGTGAGGAATTGACTGCAGTGAGGTTACCAGGCTCCCTACCTGACCACATAACTCACTGCTTCTGTGGGAATGCAAGTGCAAGGAGGTCACAGACCTTGCATGCACCTACAGCCTGCTCAGGAGCCTGTGTGCCAGGGGCAGCTGGGGGCTGCTCTTCCAGGGATCCTTGTTTCAAGCAACCAGAACCTATGTCCATCTGGGAGCAATGGCTTAAATACCATTTATCTGTCACAGAATCATGAAGGCTGGAAGTGTCCCTTAAGATCATCAAGCCTAGCACCACCATGCCACTAAACCATGGGCCTAAGGACCACAGCTAGATGGTTTTGGAAGCCCTCCAGGAACTCACCAGGCTGTCACTGTCTAGAGAGCAAGCTGCAGCCTGATAGCATGAGGTTGCTGTGGTCTTTCACCTGCAAGTCACAGTCAATTGCATTCCCTTGCTTTCTGCACAGTTTTTCTTTCCATCCTAGGGCTAGACTGGGCTGGCAGACAGCAGAGCACCTGTAGCTGAGGTGGGATTCAGGAGGAGGAGCAATTTGTACAGTTGCATCTCCCCCTCCTTCTTACCTGCATAAAATATTCCTCTAGCAAGCAATCTACCCAGGGCTCTGCCACTTCCATGGGACGAACTTCATTGGAGATGTCACAGCACTTTATCAGCACCATCTTCAGCTGGCAGAGGAGAAACACAGCATCAGGAAGGTTGGGAGAGACCTCTAAGGTCATCCAGTCCAACCAGCAACCTAGCATCACCATGCCACTAAACCATGGCCCTAAGGACCACAGCTAGATGGTTTGGAAGCCCTGCAGGGATGGTGACTCCACCACTGCCCTGGGCAGTCTGGGCCAATGCCTAACAGCTCCTGCAGGGAAGAATTGTTTCCTGCTATACTTTCAGACTGCAGTCTTATTCCCAGCCCTTCCCCCCCTATCCAAAACCCTGTGCAACAGGAGGCTACATTTTCAAACAGAAAGAACAGTTTTAGGATTAACTCAGAGGTCTTAAATGATCTGGGTTCTTTTGCAGCCTCTCAGTTCCACTGTATAAATCACTTACCCCCTCCCTGCTTTGGTTTCCCTGGCTGGAGCTCTTGGACATCCCAGGGGGAGATGTATAAAGAGATTGAGGCAGAGATGACCACAAAGTTTGTTTGTGGAGCACTCAGAGGCAGCTGGGAAGAGGCTTCCCTGGACACCAAAGATGGGTGAGAGGAGACTAGAGTGGATACCTTTTGCCCTGCAGCTCTTGAGAATAAGACTTTGTCTGCTGATAAAGTGAATATATTTGTCTTCTTGATGAGACTCTGGGATTTCTATAGCTGGAATCACCTATTTTATACAGAACCCTTCCACATTTTGATTCAGCTGGTGGGGCAGAGGGTGGAGGGAGGATTCATCTGTACATCTATGTTAAATCTTGGGGGTTAAATAAACACAGGTTTAAGCTACAAGCTTTCACACCACACAGAGCAAAGTAACAGCCTCCCAAACCTCCTTACACAGGTCATGTGTTCTTCATTGGAGTAATCAAAATGGTCCATTTTTTCCTTGAAAGAGTCCAGTATTTCTGCATGCCTTGCCATGTCTGTAGCCAGGATTAATGTGATTATCCCCTAGCAAAGAAAACATGGTCACTCATTAGCTTGAGATTCTTTACCAAGTCTCCTGCTGCAGAGCCAAGGATGCTCTGGCTTAGAGACACAACCAACCCCAGCTCATCACACTGGTGAACACTGAAAGGGGAAGCTGCTGGCTTGAAACTGCCAAGCAAACTGGAAGAGGGTTCCCAAGAGTTGATGGCATGAAGATCCTGGGTGTGGCTGGGTCTGTAACTCTGCTGTAATATTCCAGAGACATTGAGGGTTGGTTTTGGGTTTCCCCCCCCCTCCTTTTATGATTGATTAATTGTGGGAAAGCAAACTGTCCAACAGGATGTGCAAAACCACACTCTGTTGGCCAAGATTTGCTTTTGGCTCCCTTGAAAGCACTCTGGGTTTTGCTGCTGACTCTTCCTGGCCCTAGCAAGAGAGAAAGATCAGTAGATGTGGATGTTCTCTGGGCTCATAGTCCTCAGATGAAAGGCTTTGAAGTACCCAGATGCTGCCAATGTGCTAGGAGCTCTATATCCTCCTGCTAGTCACAGTTTCTGATGGGAAAGCATGCAGTTAATTGGAAGTTGTGGGTTTTCATACAGATCTATCCATCTGGGGCCCATGCCTGCTTCCCATGCACTAGCAGAATCAGTGACTCCAAGCTGACCAGCATCTGAGCCCTTCCCTTGCTCTGCTTTTTCATTTCAGGTGTAAGGAAGGTGTAAATTGGAAACTAAGACTGAATTTTGTGCTCTACTGGGAATTGTGGCACTGTTCACTGTCTGACAGAGCTCTGATCACTCCTAGTCCACCAGAGCCTCTTGCAACAGCACCAGTGCTCTGCTGTTGGAAATATTTTCACAGAATCCCAGACTGTGAGGGGTTGGAAGGGAGCTCTGGAGATCATCNCTACCCAGCCCCAGCTCCTTCAGCCTCTCCCCAGCAGAGAGATGTCCAAGTCCCCTCAGCATTTCTGCAGCCCTTTTCTGTTCCCTCTCCAGAAGTTCCCTGTCCTTCTTGAGCAGGGGAGCCCAGAACTGGCCCCAGGGCTCCAGATGTGGCCTCCCTAGGGCAGAGCAGAGGGGGAGGAGAACCATTCTGCAGCCCCTGTTAAAATTCATACAATCTTCTCTTACAGCTTAAAGTTTTGCCATGAGTTTCATCTTTTCCCAGTCAGAGCTAACTGACTCCTTCCATAACATAAATATCTACCCCCAGAAATGTCATAGGTTTTAATAATCAGGATCATTTCTCAACAAGACATTCCAAGGAGGGCTGCTCTGGAAACTCTCCAGGAAATCCCTGTGTGGATCCTTCCAGTGTGAGGAGCTTTTGGAGTCCTCCCCTGGAGGGAAGAGGATTCCCTGGCGTTGCAGAGCAGGGAACCCTGCGCACGCTTCCATCCTCCCAACGCTTTGGAGCACACAGATGGCCCCCACCAATCCTACCTGTCTTATCTGCTTGAATTGCTCCTGGTTGACATTGGAGAAGATGTTGTACTCTGGCTGGGAAATGATCTGGAAAGCCACAGCACAGTGGTGGTTCTCCAGGGGGGAGATGTCGTTGTAGCGAACTGCCAGCTCCGTTCGGGCGTTGATCTGGTAGCTGGTGGGGGGAGAAAAGCAGGGAGAACTTCAGAGACACACACCCAGCCCCTAGCTGCTCCAAACCAGGCTGCTTGTTCACATTCTCTTCCATACTGAGTCCATTAACTGCAGTTTGGGTTGGGCTGGCAAAACAAAATCAGGGTTTTAGAGTAGATAGATACTGCTTTAGTATTGTCTATGTCTTCTCAGTCACTCTTCTCCTCTAGGTTCTCTCTCTTTCCTTCTCCTTCCTTCCTCCTCTCTTTTCCCTCCTTCCTTCCTCTCCCCCTTCCTTTCTTTCTTTTCCTTCCTTCCCTCCTTCCTCCCTTTTTCCTTTCTTCCTTTCTTCTCTTTCTTTTCCTTCCTTCCTTCCCTCCTTCCTTTCTTTTTTCCTTCTTTCTTCATTCCTCTCTTTTCCTTCCTTCCTTTCTCTCTTTTCCCTCCTTCCTTCCTCTCTTTCCTTCTTTTCCTTCCTCCTCTCTTCCTTCTTTCCTCTCTTTCTTTTCCTTCCTTCCTCTCTTCCTTCCTTTCTCTTTCTTTCTTTTCCTTCCTTCTTTCCTTCCCTCCTTCCTCTTTTTCCTTCCTCTCTTCCTTCCTTTCTCTTTCTTTTCCTTCCTTTCTCTCTTTCTTTTCCTTCCTTCCTCTCTTTCTTTTCCTTCCTCCCTCCCTCCCTCTCTCTTTCATGACTTCCTTTTACCAAGTCTCTGCAGCTGAGACTGCCACAGACCAGCCCCAGAAGGATCTCTCTCTGGGCTTCCCTCAAGCCTCACTAATGTCACTGGAGAAATTCTGAATGATGCCAGTCAGGGTTGGGTTCTGCTCTCATGTAACTGAATGGCTACAAAGAAATTAGATTCTGTCCCTCCCTCTCTTCCACACACACACATGCACCCAGAAGTGTCCATGGGTCAGCAGTTCTCATTTGATCCCATGAGAATAAATAGAGTAATAAGCACTAATTATGCAGTACTGTGCAGGTTAAATCACCCTGCCCATTTCAGTGCAATTATTCCACTGCAGCCCATGGAGCTGTGGTCATGGGTGGCCTCTCTCAGCCATGAAACGTTGAACCTGGTTTCCTCAGGAGCAGGGGAAGGTGTTGGAAGAGGAATCTGCACAAGCCCTTCCCCTTCCAGAGCCAAGGACAGCTGGAAACAGCAAGTCAGACCTGAAGCTGTGCCTTGGCCCAGGTGTGAGTGACCAGCAGGACCTTGGGGGAAGGTCTGAAGCTTTGAGAAGGAGAAGCTGCTGCATCACTGGTGGCAGCTGCTGCCACCTTCCCAGCAGATGTTAAGGTGAAGAGGGAGCAGGAGACAGACTTACGTGTTGTTGTAGCCTGGATGGTCCAAGTCATGGCACACTGCTGCAGTCATGAGGATCAGGATGTCAAGCTGGGAGAACTTCTCCTGGAAAACAGAAACCAGGATTGTGTAGTGTTATGATATCTACTCCTCCCTACCCCCATCCAAATCTGAGCAAAATGAAGTCTTCTTTTTCTTTCCCTTTCCACAGATGATTTTACTTCAGGCAGGGCAGAGAATTCTGCCTTCCCTTCCAGGACAAATAACTCAGATTAAATAACAGCAGCTCAGGGGAGGCAATTTGCTTGAGACTTGCTATTACTGTAGAGATCCTATAAAAGCACTGAGATATTAGCACAGGCTCCTGCTCATTTGAGCATCCTGATGAGTTCAGGGAGGGCTGGAAGAGAGCTTAGTTGCCATTGCATGCTGCATAGCTGAGGTTACAGAATCCAGAGGCAGAAAAATGAAGTGCTGTGTTCCCACAGCTTCTCAATAAGATGAGCTTCCATGGAGCAAGATTTTCTTCATACTGGCAAGAAAATAGACTCAGGCCAGTAACTGAGATGCATAACTATGGAGAAGAAAAGGGGTTTTTAAACTGGCTAAAATTGGTTTGTACAGAAATGAAATGAATAGAGAAACAGAGGTTATCCAGCCAAGGAAAATCAATGATGCCTCTAGCTCTGGACAAAGTCCAGGTTGAATTTGGATCTTGCATGCAGTACATGCAAGGCAAGGACTGCTTTGTCTGCAGGAGCTCACCCAGGTGCAAGCACACCTTTGGAGAAAGCCTCTTGTGGGAACATGTTGTGTCACAGATGAAGACTATATCCACAGACTAAAATGCAGGTGGGTTTTGGATCTGGTTCACAGATGCTTCATGCTATCAGAGTGTCAATAAGTACCTTCAGTGTGCAAATTGGTTATAGCCAGGAGGTGAAGGTAGCTTCCTGGCAGCCTCAGAAAGCTGTGCAGATGCTTGGGCTCTGGGATGGGATGGTTGAGAGGACAGCCAGAGGTGGAAGTTCACCTCTCCTTATCCTTATCAGAGCTGTTGCACCTCTCCTTACCTCCCCAGGGACTGAAGAAGGGCAGCTCCTGCAAAGCTCATCGCTGGCTAACAAGGTGGTGGCCTGTTTTGCAAGAAAGGTGGCCCAGCTGTGGTGGTCCTCAGTGGACAAACAGGTGCCCCATGACAGAAATAGAGTGAACCCTCCAAGGTTAGAGGCATACCTGGAGGCTGCAGAGCGAGATCATGCTGTACATCATCTGGGTGACGCAGAAGCAGTGCCGGAAATTGTGGAAGGGATTGTTCCTGTAGTTGTCATGAATGCACAGCTGCAGAGAGAGGGAATGAAGCAGTCAGAGACAGGAGAGCTCTTGCTTGAGAAAAAAACATCATTACCCTCACTCCCTGGAAGCACTGTGGATCCCTGCAGGTGTCCCAGAGTCCTCAGGTGACAGCACAAGGCTCTCCGACGCTCTTTGCCTTCCTGGGGCAGGGGCAGCCTTTACTGCCTTCCAGGCATCTGGCAGCAGGTAAAGCTCACTGCAACTTCTCTGCAAGGAGTAAACACTCCAGCACAGCTGCAAGTGCATCTCAGTCTTGAGCTAAGGTTCTGTGCTCTCCTCCTGAATTTGGATTTGAAAGCATGCAGTGTGAGTTCCCCTCTCTCACTGGACACACAGACTGCAGCTCTGACATCTTCAAGGCTGACACGGAGTTGCTCTTTCATTTGCAAGTGCTCAGAGGTGACATTCTGGGATGTGTTGCTTGGCAAAATGAAGATGTGAATGCACAGGCACCAGCATCCCACTGTGGGTTTCCTCTGCTAGGCAGCATGGAAGAGGCTTAGCCACGTGGCACTGATTGTTGGATGTTTTAACCTCCTCCAGCCCCTGGCTACGTGCCCTCCTCCCAAATGCAAGCTAGACCTTGTCTTTCTGTGTGTCCTGGCTGCTGCCAGCCAGGCTAGCTGAGTGGAGCTGGCACAGCTGGGTTAACACAGGCCACACTCACTTTTCCAACATGCTGGATAGCTTTTGCTATCCTGTCCTGCACAGAATAGCCAGGCAGCAGCAGCAGCACTCCTGGACCCTTTCTGCTGAATCCTCTCTAGCCTGGACCCTCCAGAGAACCTTTTGCACTTGGTTTCAGTTACTGAGCCTGAGTTAATGACATGGATGGGATCTGTGTCCCCTTCTCCAGCTACACAAGAGTCCTCAAACCCCATCAGGCTCAAAGCCTTCAAAGCTGGGACCTGACTTGTGGGAAGCCTCCATGCCCTGGATGCAGTCAAAGAGAAGTGAGGGTTTTCAGTGCCTGTCCAAGGTGTGGGGGGCAAAAGCTGTTCAGATTCTTCTGCAGCAAGGACTTCAGAAGTGTACTGTGTTCTTTTGAAATTAATAACAAATGGCACAATGTGGTTGACAGCCAGGCTCACAGGTGGTAGGGCAGCATCTCACAGCCTCCACATGGCCACCATCATCATGGCCAGGCATTGTACACCACCACACAGCTGCAATGTGCACATCCAGCAGTGGAACCCAGAGCACCCCAGGGGACTCCTGACTCAGATCTCTGAAGGTCTTCAGTGCCTGGGGTGTATTAGTCATCTTTTCCTCCCCTTTCTGGAATGTTTCTGTAGCCAGTGGATGTGGGAGGAAGAAAGCATCTGCATGAAGTAGCTTTTTCTCACCCACTGAAGTTCCAATTGGTGCCCATACTCTGCCCTTGGAAGTATCAGCATTTGAAGCAGAGCCCTTGGGGCTTTTTTAATCCTCTTTCTTTCTGTAAAGCTGATGTTTAAGAAAGGAAATGTCAGCTTCTCTTACCTGTGTTTAAAACACACAATTAACTCCCCTTGTTCAGAACAAGGCTGTCTTGTAAGTGGTAACAAATGAGTTGGAGATGGAAGCTAACAGGAACTGCCTGCAGTAAGTGTGTGGGTGGCATGTGGCTGTGTGTTGACATATCACCTTGTGTTCCCATGTTCTCAGGCTGGGAGACAGGAGGAGGGCTTGGTCTGTTTTATCTACACTGTGCTAGCCTTGATTGGATTGGGTTTCATCCCAGCTCTTCTGTTCAGCTGCTTTCTAAGGTCAACAACAAGACTGAGCTTTTCATCTGCTTTTTGGGGGGGAGAGATTTCCTAGGTCTTGGCCATTTTTTTCCCCCCTCTCTTCTTTAATGTAGTTTTACCATTTGTCTGAAAGGACTTGACCAATGCTAGGCATCAGTTCCAGGTAAGCTTTGTGCCTTTAGTGGAGACATGGCAGCATCAGGCTGTTTTATCCCTTATTCCAGTGCCTGGTCACCCTAATGCTTTGTTACAGAATCAGGAAGGTTGGAAGAGACCTCCAAGAGCAGCAAGTCCAACCAGCAACCCAGCACCACCATGCCACCAAACCATGGCCCTAAGGACCACAGCTAGATGTGCTTTGAAGCCCTCCAGGGATGGTGACTCCAGCACTGCCCTGGTTACCACAGATAATTGGAGCTGATTTTGATTTTTGAGTTTGAAAACATGCAAATAGCAGCTATCAGGAAAACAATATCAACTATTACTTACCAACCACCTCTTTAATGTGATAGGATTGATGCTGAAGTCTTTTACCAACCCTAGATCATGGTACATGTGTTCCAAACAGCTCAGCATCTGCAGGCAGGAAGAGAGAGGTTATTGGCTTGGTAAATAAGCACTTGATGATACACTGCAGAGGGAATTTCCCCCTCTGCAAGCTTCCAGTCATTGCAGAGCCCTCTTGTGAAGATGAAAGAAAGATGTTCAAAGGTTTGCAAGAGGGGAAACAGAGAGGTTCTGGCAGGGTTTTGAAGTAGACAGATTGCTGTTGACTTGCTAGGTTTTGAGCAGGGCTTTGACTGCCACCAGCTCTCTAGTAATTGTGATTCATGGGGATCAGAGCAGCTCCTGCTCAGAACAAATCCCCAGAACTGCTATTGCCATTGTTCTGACTCAGTTGGGATATGTTCTAACATTGTGACATCAGCTGGAGTTTGCTGCTCTGGCTCCAGAGGCCCTAGCTGTATGGAGAATGATAGCAGAAAACAGGAGATCCTTAAAGAAACACTGAGTCTAGATGCACATCCAGAGCTTCTTTCTTCATCACTTCTTGGGAGTTCCTAAATCCACTCTCTTAATCCAGATTTCTTGTGTAATGAAAGGTCTCCTATGAGGGCAGACTGAGAGACTTGGGGTTGTTCAGGCTGGAGAAGAGAAGGCTCCCAGGAGACCTTCTGGTGGCCTTCCAGGATCTGAAGGGGGCTACAGGAAAGCTGGGGAGGGACTGTTTAGGAGGTCAGGGAGTGATAGAACCAGGGGGAATGGATGCAAACTGGAGGAAGGGAGATTTAGATTGGATATTAGGAGGAAGTTCTTCACTGTTAGGGTGGTGAGACACTGGAACAGGTTGCCCAGAGAGGCTGGGGAAGCTCCATCCCTGGAAGCTTTGAAGGCCAGGCTGGCTGGGGCTGTGGGCAACCTGCTGTAGTGGGAGGTGTCCCTGGCAGGCAGGGGGGTTGGAGCTAGATGATCTTGAAGGTCCCTTCCACCTCTGCCAGTTCTAGGATTCTATGATCTCCTCTTAGAACACTACAAATCTGCAGCAGGTTTGTACCCAGTCACCCCAAGAGCTGAAGCCCAAAGGCAGGCTCCTTCTTTGAGACAACACCTGCAGTGTGGGTAGGCAGTGGGGTGCAGATACCTGGGCACTCCCACTCCTGCTTAATCTTGTGGGTTGGAAAACACTGCAAAAGGAAGGGATTGATAATCTGATGGGGTTTCTTTTCTGGGCACTTCACAGCTGCCAGCAGTCAGAAAGGAACAGATTTCTTGGAGTTGAGGAGTTTATGTTATCTGCATTCCAATTTCTAAGGCAAAATCTGCAGGGGCTGAATTGTAGCCATTCCATCAGCAGAGAGAGGTCTTAGGCTGAGCCAAGGGTTCTTAACATGATGAGTGGAATGGCATAGATATGGCCTTGGAGACATTTTTAATTAGGTTTCAGTGATTTGGGCTCTTGCAAACTCTTCAGAAAAATTAATTCATCTAATGGAAACTTTATCCAGGGAATAGACATAGCTCATGCAGTAACAAGGGGGCTGGTTCTGAGTCATCCAAACAGCAAGAAAGTTACTTTCCTTCAAGATTTGAGGGACAATGTCATGAGCTCAAGATCACAAGGCCAGCATCTTGCTGTAGACCAACTTGTCATGTCCCTACTACCTGAGGTAGAATGTATGACTTGCAATAGTATCAGAAAAGACTTTCTGAGACAATAAACTTGATCTAGAAGGGCTGAGTTACCCTCAGAAGTGCCAATTTCCCTCCAGCTGGTGCCAAAAGAGCTTTCAGTGAGAGGCTGGGTGACTCTGAGCCTCAAAACCTCTGCCCCTGAACATATGAGAAGCTCAGTTTCCATTTCTAGCTTTCTTGGTCAAGAGTTGAAATATTCCCTGTAAACCTAAACCAGAGCTAAAAGGGCAAGAGAAAGCTGGATGGTGCTCAGACATTGTCCTGTATCTCATTTCTGAGCAGCTCTCCTCCTTGTAGGGCATGTCTAATCCCTGCACCCCCTTGTTAGCCTCCTTCAGGCTACCATATAGTGTTTCTTCATACTCTGAATGAGTTACTGTGCCAAAATCCTGTGCCTCAGCATACAAGAATCCATGGATAATGGTTTTTGTCCCTCCCAGTTCTTTCTTAATAGTCAGAACAACAAAGAGCCAGCAGTGTTATGGTCCACCTGGCAGGTCAGAATTCTCTCTTGCTGTGGAGACCTGACAGGCATTCAAAAGCTGGGGGTGAGCTCTTTTGCCTGAGCCATTGTATGGCCATGGAACAGAGAAAAGGAGCTGGAGGGGGAAGCAGGAACTGCAGAGCACCAGCCTCAGCTTGGCATGGACCTTCACAAGGGAAGCTCTGCCAGCCTTTCTGAATGGCAGCTGCACCTAAAGCCACCAGAGAGTCTTTCTGTTCTTCTACTAGCCAGATGCAATATCCCCAAGGGGAACATGCTATTCCTGGGGGTCAGGTATGGTCTGTTTTGCCCTTGTCATGTTGGTGCTGCAGGTGCTGAGCTAGGATGGCTCTTGAATGCACAGAAATGATTCAGAAGGTAATGAAGAGGATTGCTGCTGAGGGTGCTGCTAGATCTGTCTGATCCTTCCCTTGGGAAAAACATCAACCCCACTTTGCATTATTCCTAGGTGAGGTTTGCCCACATTTGCTGCATCTATTTTTGTCTTAGATGACAGAAATCTCCTTCCTGTTCCTGCAGAGCTTTCTCCCCATGGTCCCTGCCAGACCCTTCTGGGACACAACTGAGGAGCAACTCCTAATCCTCACAGCAATGAGGAAAACCAAGAAAATGAAGCAGTAAGAAGATACTAATAGGGCCATGCAGGCACTTTTACAACCTCTTCAGGGACAAACCCTTGCCTAAAAGGCTAGGGATCAATGCATGCACCTCTGCCTGGCTTCACCCAGCTCCAATTGGAGCAGTTATTGGGGACTTTGTTATTGTATGTACTTAAGCATACACTCTGCTAGGGATTGATTTGGTGACATGAAGTGGCCACTCCTGGGGCAGTAATGATGGCAGCACACTGGTTGTTGTGGAACATTACTAGGAAGAGATGACAGGAAAACTCCAGAGGGGGCAGGTTGTGATAATCAGCAGAATCTATCTAGCATCTGTAAGGTGAAAGCCCTTTGTGCCGGAGGGGCATGAAATGAAACCAAAAGCATAGAGATTAAGGGGCAGAAATGGGGCCAAAGCCTGCAGAGCATCTGAAAGGACTCTTCTGGACTTGCTGGCTCTCAGGAAAAGAGCTCACCCACCTACCAGAGCATCCTTACCTCGTTGGGCTCCCACAGCCAGACGTCAAAGGTCGGTTTCCGAAGTGCTTCTCTGGTCTCCTGGGACAGCATGTACTGCAGGGAAAAAGACAGCTGGGGTAAGTGAGGGTTCCCTACCCCAGAGCAGAATCTGCCACTGGCATGTCCCTGGCACTCCTGGGTTTCCATTCTCACAGGGTTTAGATGTGTTTCCCAAGGGTAAAGTGACTCTTCTCTTCCTCAGCCCAAACCTCCTCTCCCTCCCCACCCCTGACGTGCTGGCATGCCAGGATGTCCATGCCTGTTGGACACCAAGCCCCCAGGCAGCTCACTGCTTGCTACAGCACCAGCAGGCAGGACACTGACTGATGGAGATCCTCATGGAGCAGAGAGATGCAGGGTTTGGGAGAAAAGGAGGAGACCAGAGGTGTTATGGATGAGGTTACAAAGCAGATCCATCCCCAGCTCCACTGGTTTTGCTGCCTGCAGAGCATCAGGGACACCTGGTGCAACCAGTCATAGCCAGGTGGGCATGATCTATTTCCTTTCAGGTGATTTAGCTCTCATTTTGAGTGTTTATGTTCAAGAATGCCTCCTGATTGTCAGCCTGCAAGGTTCGAGGTTCTTGATCATTAAGCTCAGTGGCTTAAAACAAGCTGGAGCTCATCAGCCAGTTAGCATTGGTATTCAAAACAATTAAAGGGAGAACAAAGGGTTAAAAGACCATGGGTGAACTCCACTGAATCATCTTTGCAAGACTCTATTGATCAGTCTTTCTGGGCCACAAAACCCTTGTGGTTTTAATTGGCTCATTTACTCTGGCTGTCTCCAATTAGCTTGGCCTTGCAGTACTGAGCAGATGAATGAATGTTTCTGAGCCATCAGATTGTTGATCCTCAGTCCAAAAAAACCAGAGTAACCCTGCAGATGAGTTTTCCTTCTTGAGAAGGCCATGATTTTTGCACTTGCCTCTGTAAGGTACATTACATGGGAAGTGCTGCAAGCAATCTGTAAATTAGCTGCACAGATAACAGGGTTACCAGTACTATCAGTTTACTCTGCAGTCAGTTAGCATAATTCTTTCTTGTACTTACTGTTAATTCAGGATCCCAATACCCCAGCAGCAGATCAAAGGTTGATCTGACAGATACACTTATCAAGGGGGGAAAAATTACCTCATGGAACTGATGGGCTTTATGAAAACCTGTGTTAGTGTCAGGAGCACAAAAGCCTCTTGGGTACAAGTTAATTAAAAGCACTCTTGTCTTGATGTCTGCTTCAGAGACCTAAAGGTCACTTTCTCTTTAGGCAGAGCAGAATAAACAGCAGAACTCAACCACTCTGCTGCTCTAGAAGGCCCTGAAGACAGCTATGAAAGGATGCATGTCCATGTCACACACCTGCATCATGTGGGACCAGGAGAACTGGCAGC
The DNA here is from genome assembly GCA_013399015.1 of Galbula dea. Classification (NCBI taxonomy): domain Eukaryota; kingdom Metazoa; phylum Chordata; class Aves; order Piciformes; family Galbulidae; genus Galbula; species Galbula dea. Next base: position 303,063 of record VWZX01006417.1, read on the forward strand.
AGCCCAGGCAGCTGGGATGTGTGCAGGCAGATGCCTAGGATAACTGTGGTCTGCACATCTGGGAGCTGGTGTTTTGTCGAGGTGTGAGCTGGTCACTGTGCAGACAACAAGCCAGCAGCTTGGGATAACTCCTGTGGGCAAAGACTGCTGGTGCTAGGACCAACCATCCTGTCTTCTTCATGCTTTCAGCCTCACACAGAATTAACAAGGTTGGAAGAGACCTCCAAGATCATCAAGTCCAACCAGCAACATATCACTGTCACCTAAAACCATGTCCCTGAGACTAAAGCTCATCCATCACTGGGGATTTGTGCTTGCCCAGCAGACATTTTTCTTCAAGCATGACTGTTTTCTCTAGCAAATACAGTAACTCATTTTCACACAGGCCATGAATCATCCTGGAGAGACTCCAATGTCACATTTTTTCTCTTGGTTTCCCTAGGTGAAGCATCCCCATAAATTACTTTTTAAATTAAAATAACCCTAATCCATTAGGAGAAAACAGGCAGCAGCAGTCTTTTCAATTAAAGGACCACATTAGAGGAGCTTCTTGATTGCTACAAGCATGGAGAATAAACAAATACAACCAGACAAAAGAGCATTAAAAGGTGATGAATGCAAAATGCTCATTAACATTTCAAACACTGAGAAGCTTTCAAGTATTAAAGGCTATTGAGGATCCAACTTGCAGTCACCTCAGGCAAGGACAGCTTCCAGGGCCTTGGGATCAGGTCCTGGGTTTAGGATAAGGAGATGGTAGGGGGTTGAGGGAGTCCTGCATTGGACACCAGCACTTGTCAGGATGGCAAGCAGGTGGGAGGACTCAGGGAAGAGCAAGAGTTCCATGGTACCTTTGGGTAGGATGGGACATCTCTCCGGGGAGCTGGCCTCTTCTTGTCATCCAAAAAGCTGTACTTGCAGGGACAGTTAGTCCTGAAATGGAACAGTCAGCATTTAACATCGTGGGGATAGAGCCACAGTGCCTCAGAAAGTGCTGGAAGTTCTCTGGTCTCTGAGTAGGCATTGCTCAGAGAGTTACCTCCACTCCCCAGCCTCTCCTCTTCTAATTGCAGACTCAGGAAGGTTGGAAGGTTGCTGCTCCAAGAGCAGCAAGTCCAACCAGCAACCTGTCACCACCATGCCACTAAACCATGGCCCTAAGGACCACAGCTAGATGGTTTCTGAAGCCCTCCAGGGATGGTGACTCCACCACTGCCCTGGGCAGCCTGGGCCAATGCCTAACAGCTCTTGCTGGGAAGAAATTGTTCCTGCTCTCCAACCTAAACCTTCCCTGGTGCAACTTGAGGCCATTGCCTCTTGTCCTATCACAAGTAACCTGGGACTGAGCCCCACCTGGCTCCAACCTCCTGTCAGGTAGTTGTAGAGAGAGCTAAGGTCTCCCCTGAGCCTCCTTTTCCTCAGCCTAACCAACCCCAGTTCCCTCAGCTGCTCCTCAGCAGACTTCTTCTCCTCCATGGTGTTGCTCAAATGCTTTAGAAGTGTGACCCTCTTAGTATTTTCTCCCCCTGTGCAACACCACCATGGCTCCTTCTCTCTTTGAATCCAAGGCAGGACAGTCTGTCTTCAGAACTGTATCCATGGATACCCAATCCCTTCTGTTTCAGCCAAGGAACTTTCTTTTCAGCCAGCAGCTTGCTGCCTGAGTCAGGCAGAGTTGTCTGAGGACAGCAGCCCCTTGCCAAGGGCCATGCTGAGGGTGGACACTGCCCTGCCTTTGCTTGTTTACTGGTGTAGGCAACCACTGAGCCCTTGCTGCAGCCCAGCTCCAGGCCTCAGAGAAGCTTGAGGAGGAAGATCCATTTTGATGGCATGACCATCTTGCTTGATGCCCTTCAGGCAAAACAACAGCAGGGAGGCAGAGCCTAGCCAGACACAGTCTGCTTGGCTCCTAGGTCCTGGAGGAAGGGAGTCACTGCCAGCAATTAGAGGTAATTAACACTTGCCTGGTTATTAACACCAGCACCAGTCATCTACTCTTTCTTCCTCTGCAAGTGGAAGAGCCAAGGTGATGATATCCTTTCTGAGCAGAGGACCAGGGTGGCAGGAGCTGCCCTCCAGCCTTTGCAGAACATCTAGGCTGCTGCATTGCAGTGTGAGAGCAGTTTCTTGCCTTGCAGCCAGGGAGGGGTGGGAGGGTAGAGAAAGATGAAGAGCTCTTTGCTATCACCCATGGCAAGGGTGCTACTCAAACTCAAGAGGTGTTTCCCAGGCCACATGGACTTTAATAACCCTCAGGTGAGGTTGATCTGCCTACACTTTGCATTTATCCCTCCAGTCCTAACCTTTGGCTTATCCTTTCTCCTTTTTTTTTCAAGCCTCCTGCCAAATTCCACCCCAAAAGAAGCCAACCAAAGGATTCCATTCATTTTATTCTGTCCCTGTTCTGTATTGCATCTCTTCTGAATGCTCCTCTGTTGGGAGCAGATCTGGGTCTCTTTTCTCCTCTTCACACTGATGCCTGCTATCATTGCTGATGGTTTTGTCAGAGTCCTGCAGAAGTGATGGCATCTCACAGGTCATGGGGGTCAGCTGGCTTCCACTAGCTGCCTTTTCCTGCCTTCTTTAAGGAGGTCCTCAGTTGGTGAAAAGCTGCCTTAATCATTCCTAAAGCTGTGTCCTCAAAACTCCACTGGGAGGGCTAGTAGTAAGATAGAAATAATGAGGTTGGGGCATTCCTGGCCCTAATTGGAGCTGGCTGCCAGGGGTTAGCTGAGGGTCAGCCAACTGTCTCTAACTCCCAGCTGCAGGAAGACATCACAGCCTCTGTCCTACCACGCTGGGGAGGACACCAGAGCCAGGATGCAGCAGAGCTTTGCAAATGTGAAACTGGTTCTGCAAATGATGGTGATTTTAAAAGACATTATAATGTTGTTAGCATCTGCCAGAGGTTGAGTGCAAAAAGCAGACTACCAGGGGGGAAAAAAAAATCAATTTAAGAGGATGCAAGTGGAGCTGCTTTGCTCTGCTGGAGAGATGCACAATTCATTGTGCATGATGGCTTCTATAAACCTAGCTGTTCATCCTTACTCTGCTGGTTGGTAATGTAACAGCAGATGGAAGAAGACATAAACATGCAAGAAGACAGCTGTGTGTGCTGTGATGTTCTGGAAGGAATAAGACTCACTCACACATGCTTCTGCCCATGAATTAAATGTAGGTGTGATCTCCACTTGCAGCTGTAACACATCATCTAGCTCATGACATTGCACAAGGCAAGAACAAGTCTAACCAGGAGCAAAACCATTTCCACTTGGCCTAGGATGCATCTGTTCCCCCCCCAGCATGCACATAAGTTACACACAGGATCCTTATGGTTGGAAAAGACCTCTGAGATCCTCAAGCCCAGCCAGGAATCACTCAACAGGAACCATGTCCCCAAGCACCAATGGGAGAGAGGTCACTGAGCCACTCTGGGGCAAAGCCCTCACTAGACTGGGGTCACCATACACTAGAGGCATGGTTCCTGCAGAGCCAGGGTTGCTGGGGACCAGGGAACCACAGCTCACTCCTCATGTAGCTCCTAGGGGGGGTTCCCTTGTAATGGTCAACAACCAAGGAGCATCTTCTCCTCACTCTTACAGCAAAAAGAGATGACTTGTAGCCAAACCCTGTAATACACTGAGCCTAGCCACATCTAGCTGCTGCTTTGAGACCCAAGACCTTAGGGTACAGATAATCATGGTCAGAATGGAGGTTGGTCTCTTCTCCTGGGCTACCAGTGAGAGGACAAGAGGCAATGGCCTCAAGTTGCACCAGGGGAGATTTAGATTGGAGATCAGGAGCAATGCCTTCCCAGCAAGAGTTGTTAGGCATTGGCCCAGGCTGCCCAGGGCAGAGGTGGAGTCACCATCCCTGGAGGGCTTCCAGAAACATCTAGCTGTGGTCCTTAGGGACTTGGTTGAGTCTTAGGGACATGGGTTTAGATGAGGGTGCTAGGTTGCTGGTTGGACTTGCTGATCTTGGAGCTCTCTTCCAACCTTGATAGTTCTGGGATTCTGTCATGTCGTGCAAGGAGGAGGAGGAGCTTTTGTGCAGCTTGGAGGAAGCAAAACCCAGCTGAAGACAAGCAGGAAGAGCTGTGACAAGTAGCTGCCACGTCAATAACAGCACAAAGTGATGCTGAGCAGAACAAGCCAGGCTCCTGCTTCAGCAACAGCAGCTATGCAGTGTTTGCTCAGAGCAAACTAGCTTGGGTGTCTGTGCCCAGCACTACCTGCTGCTGAGCACCACACCCCCTTTTACCACAGCTTCCCAGCATCACACTGCATGCTGGTCTCTGGCTTTTTTTGGCAGCTGTCTGATCTCCCTACCAGCCCTCAGCAAAGACATCACCTCAGCTGGTAGCTGGCTGCACCAGGGAGATGTTGCAGGCTGCAGTCCTGTTTTTCTTGTGGACAGATTGCTGTTTGTGCCACCAACTAGAGATTGTGAGGTGGTAAAGTCTGGGGTAGGAGTGAGTCATGGCTGTTGCTGGGACCAGCTCATACTTCCTTCAGTGTGTGGCAGCCACTGGGCAAACTTGAGGTTGCCATAACTGGTTGGGGTTTTTAACTGGGTTCTAATTCCCTAGCTGCCTGGCTGTGTCACCATGCTCCCTAAAGGCAGCTCCCCCCAGCTCCCTCCAACAGCTGAGGAGCAGTAAAGACAAATGCATGGGCACATAGGTTGTTCCTCCAGCACAAATCTGCTTGTGCTTGCTGCCAGTCTGAGCTCTGATTCTTCTAAGGAGATTTCCTCACCCACCTGAAGAAGAAATGATGCATGGCACAGGGCAAACTGCAAGCCAGCTGGGATAACTCTGGAGCAGATAAGAGGTTAAGAATGTTCCTCTGCATTTATGCTTGTATGACAGCTGAATCTGGCCTTAGGCTTAACAGGAATGTCTTAACACTCTGCCTCCTGGCATAGCTGGATAGCAAAATGTCTCCAAGTGAGGGATGATAAAGCCTAATTCTTTTAGCAAGTCTCCCTTTGGCCTCAATAGGAGCTAGTTTTGATTAAAAGTCAGAGAATCTGACCCCAAATGAAGGAAAAGAGAGAGAGGCTGTCAAGACAGCTTCTGTCTGCTGAGAAAACTCCCTGTCACCCACACTTTGATTGTATCCTTCTCAGCAACCTTCCCAGTAGTATTCCTAACCTTGGAGTGATGATTTGTTTGTCCTACTGGGGTATTTCAGTGACACAAGGGGAAGGCATTCCAGCCAAGACAATGTACCATAGAAAATGCACTTTTTTTTTGGTCTGCTCTTGTTTTAATTACAGCAAAACCAAGCTTCACAATCACAGTGAGCCCCTGAATCCCCCATTTCTTGTTGCACTTGAAAGGGATGTTTTGTAACAGTGTGAGATTATCATTAGAAGAGCTGCTAAATATTTATCTGGTATTTTCCCATAATATATTGGGGCTGATTAGGATGTTACAGAACCATATAGAATGCTAGGGGTTGGAAGGGAGCTCTGGAGATCATCCAGTCCAACCCCCCTGCCACAGCAGCCTCACCTACAGCAGCTTGCACAGCATCACATCCAGGTGGCTTTGGAATGTCTCCAGAGATGGAGACTCCAGCACCTCTCTGGGCAGCCTGGGCCAGGGCTCTGCCACCCTCCAAGGCAAGAAGTTCCTCCTGAGGTTGAGCTGGAACTTCCTCTGTTCCAGTCTGTGCCTGTTGCCTCTTGTCCTGTCCCTGGGCACCACTGACAAGAGCCTGGCCCCATTCTCCTGCCCCCCACCCTTGCAGCATTGATCAGCATTGCTAAGCTCCCCCCTCAGGCTTCTCTCCTCCTGGTTCCCAACCAAACACCTCACTATGCAGAAGCCCTTTCCCCCCTCCCTCTCTCCCAGCACATCTGGCTGAAGATTTCCCATTCTGTATGGTGCAAGATAACTCCCTGCTGCAGGATTTGTTCTCCATTCCCATGGCCCAAGCCCTTTTAGCTGAGGAATGGCTGCAGATCCTCAAACATTAAATTAAAGCCACTGTCCTTAATGGTTATTGATTTCTCTGCTCCTTTACTCCTCAGCCCAGCAGGTAACTCAATTCTGCAGAAATGTTCCACTTGAGTCTGACCCCAGAAGCTTCTTTCTGTAGCTAGGTGCAAGGCAGAACTTACCTGCTGCTCCTTGCTGCCATCTCCTCCCTCATCTTTTTAATGTCGCTCTTGCATTTCTCAATCTCCACCACTTTCAGGCCTTCCACTGTCAACAAAGGACCACAACAGCCTTGTTACCATGGCAAGAGTTGAAGGATCTCACCTCACAACTCTGCCCACATTTCAAAGGGCTTTAGCAGTAGGGTTATCCAGGGAGCCAGCAAGCTCTGACAGTCTGCCCCAGTTCTCAAAGATGCAGATGCTGCCAAAGTGATAGATCTTAAAAACCCAGAGGAGGTCTCTGCTGCCAATTTTAGATGATAGCTGCAGTATTTTAATTCACAGAATAGCTATAAGATCTCAGCTTGTCCAGAGTTGTTAGCAGCACTCAGCTCTCCTGGTGCCTTCACTTCTCTGCTGCAGAACACTAATCAAAGGAAATCCTGAGCAAACAAAAACCCAAGCCAGACCCAACAGCCTCCCATGCTGGGGTGAGAAGAGCAACTTAGGCAAGCATGTCCCAGGAGCATTAGAATTCCCATTAAGATCAAAGGTTTTAATCTGAAAGTGCCTGCAGATCATTAAGGAGCTCTGAGCAGCACTGCTAGCTACAGAGAAGCCCAAGTGAGAATGCAGGGGGGAGAGAGAGAGAGAGAGAGAGAAATGCTGAGAAGGTTTGCTCTAATGATTGGTTTAATGACATCTATTTTCTGTTCAGGTATTGAAGATCTGTCACTTCTTTTTTGCCAGTCAATTTTGTAATCAAAGGTTATTTCTGCATGTGGCACACACAGAAATCCTATATTCCCTTCTGTGTGTAATTAGGAGAGCCACCAGGCACAAAGTTTGATTGCCTGTTGATGCAGCAGTGCACTTCATTCCACATAGCCCTGAGAACCTAAAGCAGTGCCAGGAGGAGAACATTCTCCCTTTCCTTCCCCTCTCCCTGAACTAGCCAAGGCCATAATACAGCAGCATTTATTAAGATGTCATTCCTGTGCAATCATTTCACAGCTCCTTGCTTTCCTGGTCTCCTGGTTTGCCTGGACAAGCTGTGGCTGAGGAGCTCAAGGCAATGTGCAATCACACAGTCACTGTTCAGTCATTTCCTAGAAAATGAGAGTAAAAACTGCACTTTTCTGGAGGGTAACATGGAAGTGACAAAAAGCTGCCTTGGAAGGGCACAACTCTGGAGACACTCAGACCTCAGTTTGTTTTCCTCATGCTTGTAACAGCAAAGATTGCTGTTGGAACTGGGAAAGGGGAAGAAGGTTCCTCAGGAGGGGAAGCAGAGGGGCAGGAGCTGATCTCTTCTCTCTGGTGAGCAGTGATAGGAGCCCAGGGAACAGCATGAAGCTGTGCCAGGGGAGGGTTAGGTTAGATGTGAGGGAAAGGTTCTTCACCCAGAGGGTGGCCAAGCATTGGAACAGGCTCCCCAGGGAAGTAGTCAGGGCACCAAGCCTGGCAGAATCCCAGAGGCATTTGGACAACACCCTTGGGCAAATGGTGTAGTTTTTGGGGTTGTCCTGTGATCAGACAACAATTGGACTGGATGATCCTTGGGAGTCCCTTCCAGCTTAGGAGATTCTGTGATTCTAAGGGAGGTCTATGAACCAAGTCCAAAATGCACGTACTAGGACAGGAAAGAGAAAGGGGTTTGCTTTATGGCTGATTACAGGGATACTCTCCACTTCCAAATTCCCTTTCCAGATGAATGTCTTTTTGTCTAGAATTGCTCCAAGCCATTTCTTTGGCTGTCCAGAACCTGGGGGTTGATACAGACAAGATGCTTTCCTGCTCATTCCATGTCTTTATTCTGGATATATGGCTGTACTTTGTGGGTTACTCCCTTCAACTGCTGCTGATCTGCTAGAGCTAGCCTGCAGGTCTCATGCTGCTATTGTACCACCCCAGTGCATTCACCTGCAGGAGCTGATGGGTAACCCCTTTGCCAAGCTGCCTAAATGGTGGCTGGTCCCTGTTTGAAGCAGTGAGAGCAAAGCAAAGTTGTCACACTCCATGGGGCAAGGCAACTGCAGAGAGAAAAGGAGTTCTGGAGCCCTGAGGTTTTGGGGTTTTTTTTGGTATTGCATCTCCTTTGTTTTCTTCCAAAACCTCTCCAGGGGAGCAAAGAATTTACATAATTATTTTCTTAAGGTAGATGTGAGCTGCTTCCAAATGGTAAAAGGTTTCTGCCAGCTTCCTCATTCATGTGTGGGCTGCTGGGTAAACACTGGAGCAGAGGAAGCCAAGCCACAGGACAAAGCATTCCCCCAGTGCTTGCCCTGCATGGACACATGTTCCAAGGGGAAGTAACAAGCTTTAGATGGGGATTTAGAAATCAGTGAAAAGATTTGGCTCCTTGAAAACACATCTCTGTGAGGCTGTCTCTAGACAGTCACAGAAAGGAAGCTGAGAACAGTTTCTCTGAGGTGCAGATGTAGTGCTGCTGTGAGCACTTATCCCCACACACATATCCCCTCTGGGATAAAAAAACCCTGGAAATCACATGTGAAAGTGGTGGAAAAGAGATCTCCAAAGGAGGCAGGAGAGAAAAAAACCCCACCAGACCAAAACAAAAGCACAATTCTTCTCACATTTGGCTCACAAATGATAAATGGCCTTGTCATGTGCACTGATTAAGGGCCCATTATATTATTCTGCAGCAAGAAACACCTTCTGAAAAGACCCTGTGCTGTCTAAAGAAATCCTTGGGCTGAATCCAGCACTGAAACACAGCTCTTAAAGGAGCCTCTGGGAGCCCAGCTCCAGCAGAAAGTTTGGACCCTCCCTTTCTCCCACAGTTTGGCTTTTGGAACAGGAAAGCCTGGGATTATTTCAGAATGTTGCCTCTTTGGCTCTGTTGCAAATTCTGCAAGTCCAGTTTTGGAGCAAATGGGTGCACTGGTAAAGAGGCAACCCAGAGAGCTCCTTCCTGAGGAGCTGAGATGGCTGGAGCTGGGATCAGGAGTGCCCAGGAAGAATGGCAGCAGATTGCTTCCATCTGCTGTGAGTGCTACCAGTGCTGAAACCCATTTAGAGAAAGCAGCCTCACCTGGAGAGCAGTGAATTGAGTTCACCTGTGTGGCAGCTCTGGGTAGGTTACCTTCCTTGAACCAGCACTAAAGTGCTGGAGAGTGCAAGCACAGTTTTTCCTTGCCAGCAGCAGCAGCATGCAAATCTTTGTTATCTGTCCTCAGTGCTGTGGGCCGCCAGTGTTGAAAAGCAGCATGTGTGCAGAGTGCAGCCAAGGGTCCCAGGGGGTCATCAGGGTAGCCAGGAGCCAAAAACAACCCCTAGCTGGCTAGGAGAGTTGCTCTCCTGGGCTGTCAAGGGAATAGGAAGACCCACAGGAAAGCCTGGCTGGTTTGCTCTAGTCCATGGCTCTTAGCCCTGAGGACTGGAGTTGGTCAGAACTATCACAGAACATGCAGAATGACTGAGCTCATTTTTCTTCTTCTTCTTTTTCTTCCTTTTCCTTTTGGACAAAAGAATAAATCAGCAGAACCTGGGAGAAAATGGCAGCCAAAGAAACAGGGAGGAATTGCTACCCAGGCTCCTTGGAGAGTGCCATGGATGGTGCTGGAGGGCTCCTACTGCACTGGGAGCCTGCAGCAGGGGTGGCCTCAGGGAGAGGTTTCCCTGCAGCTGCTCTTTGAATAAGGACATTTTTTTTCCCCCTCTCCCTGCTGATAAAGGCATCAGTCTTACTGAGCAGCTGGCAGGGTCAAGGTAGCTTCTGGTGAGGGGAAATTTGAAGCAAGCAGCTTCTTCCACGAAGCAGAAACTTTCTGTAAAGCTCTAGTGAGAAACTGCTTTCTGCAGCTGGAGTGCCAGGGGAGATTCTGCCTGCTCCTGGCTTCAGTGCTTTGTATCAGCAAGGATGGTGGCAAAGACAGTGCTGTATTCACATCCCTTCCCTGCCTTTCTGGGACCTGTCTTCTCCATAATATACTGAAAACCAAAAAGGTCAGATACTGCATGGGGAAAACCAAAAAAGATCCAAAAATACAAACCAACAACAACAGCCCAACACCACCAAACCAACCAACACAAAATCAAACCCAACAACAACCAACCAAAACCAACAAAGATAAACAACAAAAGGAGCTCTTTGAGCAGATGAGCTGAACTTGGTTGTTGCACAGTAACTGATTGTGGTTGTGTTACTGTCAACACACCGAGCAAGGGAGGGAATAGGTGCTGCCAAGCAAGGTGGCCAAAGAGAGGGGAGCTGCTGCATTTCCAGCCCAGAAGCCCCTGCTGCAGGAGATAACATGATGTTCCCACTGGCTGCATGGAAGCAGGTGCTTGTGCTGCCTGTTTCTGGAAGCTTTGGGGTTTGGACTGTGTGTGTGCTGTGGGGAAAGGGCTTCACCCCCATGTGGGGCCCTTTCCTGGCAGAGGGAGCTGTGCCACATGGCACCGAGCAGAACTAAGAGTCAGGTCTCGGTCAGTGGTGAGGAGCAACCTGGCTGCTTCCTACCCAGTAAATCCATTTCTGAAAGGAGAAAAGTCTCTCTGCTAGACAACAGAGACTGCTAGAATCATAGAATCATTATGGTTGGAGAAGACCTCTGAGGTGATTGAGTCCAACCACCCACCCAGCGCTGCCACGGCCACCACTAAACCATGGCCCCAAGCACCACATCTCCACGTGATTGTTGAACTCTTCCAGGGGCCTCTGCAAGTATCTGACTGAAAGGAGAAGGCAAGCAGCTGGGTTACCCTCCTGGAACTAACAGCAAAGTGCAGCAGCAGCGAGTGCTGGCCTCCAGCTGGGCTAAGGGGGCAGAGTTTTGCAGGGAGTGCCCATGTAGAGGCATGCTGGTCACCCCCAGGTGCAGGGGAGGTGATGGGGAGCCAAGGCATGGCAGGGTGTGGGGGATGGAGGATGGGGAGTTGGGCAGTGGAGACCCTCTGCTGTGGGGATATCCTAGGGGAGCAGGAGGATGTGGACCCAAAGCTCAGCGAGGGGCTCAATGGCACCTCAAAGGGGTGGCCAGGAGGTGCTCCAGATGCCTGCAGCACCAGATGCTCCTCCACCAGGCTTTGTCCTGTTGATGGGTGCTAGCATGGCCTCCTGCCTTCCCCACACCTCTGTTTATGCCGTTCAGCCTTCTGGGCTCAAGACCCTGGCCAAATGAGAAGTGAGTGGAGACAGCAGAGGGGCTGTGAGGAGCAGGAGAGAGTGAGGGGCAGGAGGAGGGCAGTGAGGTGAGGAGGTTCTGAGGCACCAGTTCCCACTGCTGTAGGAATAAAGGGACACTCACATTCCACCTTTTTCTCCAGCATTGCCAAGTGATTAGCTACTTCCGTTTTCAGTTCATTGATTTTAAAAACCCTGAAAAGAAAACCCTCATGGATTAATGTTATACATTTAATGCCTTCCCTACTCTAGGTCCAAAGGACTTTTGTTAGAAATGTGCCTGTATTGTTTCAGAGGATTGCTCTGTCCAACTGCAGTTGCCATAAGGAAAAGAAAACTTTCCATGGAAATGCTAAAATTGGGGCAGGAAATACACCCAGATTTCATTTTGCACAACAATTAACAACAAATGATTTTGTTATAGCCCTGGAAATGGACTGTGGCTCTGCAACACTTCATCAACCCCTCTCTTGGCAAGGACTTGTTATTGTAACCCCCAGGGAAGCAAAGTTAAATTGATAATACTTTGCCTAGCAGCAGCATCTTGGGGTCTGAAGCCCTCCTTCTCCTGAGTTATGCTGGTGGTTTGCTGAGCTGTGGTGGGATTGATCTGTCTCACTGAAACCAGCTGGAGTAAAACAAGCAGCTATACATACAGCTGTTGAGAAGTCCTCTCTGAGGAGAGACATGTTTGGGTGATAAAGGGAATAATGAAACAAATCAGATGATGTGACCTCCCAATGAAGAAGCATTTCTTTGGCTTCCTCAGAGGGGTGGAGCACAAGAAGAACATTTCTATTTACTACTTGATCTCCTTTATAAATCAAAGATAATCACCCAAATTGCTTTTGGTTTAAGCTACTGTATTGCTCTCAGCAGGAGACAACATGTGTACCAGGCCTAAATTTGGCAGGAGGAGTGGGGTTTGAAAGAGATCTTAAAATGCCCTTCTGCCTCCTTTGAAAATTTCACTTCAGGCTGGTAAAAGAAATAGCATTTTAAATTAATAATGATGTTCAGCTTCTTACCTCGAGAACTGCTCAGCAATCTGTCCCAGTAAATTCTGGAACAACTCTTCTTTCTCTGAAAAACATAGGAGGGAGACAGTTCAGAAAATGACAGAGGAAAGAAGAGACCCTCAAACCCCCTGCAAAGTGGCAACTCCAGCCTCCCAGATCTGGCAGAGACCTTCAGCCAAAAAGTTGTGCTGGTTCTTTGAACAACACAGTGACAGCATTTGGGAAAGACTCCTTGTTTCACCTGCCCTCCTCTGCCTGGACATTACAGTCAAGGCTTCCCAGAAGGTTTTGTTTTTGTGGGGGGTGCTGGATCTTTGAGGGATGCCTTGTTTTAAGGCAGCACCCTCTGGAAAGGAGAAGCCTTTCACAGTTCTTGGGTGAGACACCCAGAAACTCGACTGCTTTTGGAAGGTCTGGCTCACAAGGACTTCCTCTACACCATCAGCATACTGTGCCAGAGTGCCCACAGACACCACAACAGCTTCTGAACACCAGAAAATCCAGCTTCCCTCTCAGATTTACACCAGGATGTTATCCTTGTGACCCATTTTTTAGTGCAAATTCGTAAGGATCATACTGCTAGGCATAAATTTCAGGCATGCATGAGATACAAAAGTGTCTGTCACAGAATCACAGAATTATCAGGGTTGGAAGAGACCTCCAAGATCAGCAAGTCCAACAATCGACCTAGCACCATCATCTAAAGCCATGTCCCTAAGACTAAACCAAGTCCCTAAGTACTACACTTAGATGCTTTTGGAAGCCCTCCAGGGATGGTGACTCCACCACCTCCCTGGGCAGCCTGGGCCAATGCCTAACAACTCTTGCTGGGAAGAAGTTTTTCCTGATACCTAGTCTAAAACTTCTCTGGTGCAACTTGTGGCCATTTCCCCTTGTCCTATCACTGGTAGCCTGGGAGAAGAGACCAACTCCCATCTCCTTTCAGGTAGTTGCAGAGAGAGCTAAGGTTTCCCCTGAGCCTCCTCTTCCTCAGCCTAACCAACCCCAGTTCCCTCAGCTGCTCCTCAGCAGACTTCTTCTCCAGAGCCTCCCCCAGCCTGGTGGCCCTTCTCTGGACACACTCCAATGCCTCAATATCTTTCTTGTAGTGTCCTTGCAGAATGAAGTCTGCCCTTCCTGCTTCATGGGATGGACACAGCAGGGCACAAGTTTCCCAACCCCTTCTCCCTTGAGAGCATAACTTGACCGGAGCCGCTGCGGGGATCCTGCCGGGATCCCGCCGCCGGCTGAGCTGCTACGGCAGTGGCTGCGCTGGGAGCGCTCAGGCTGCTAGGTCCCCACCTCCTGCTGTCAACTCCAGTGCTTGGGTGCTTCAGCTGGCTGGGGAAAGTCAGCCTGGGGAAGCCCCAGCTCCTTCCTGATACCATCACAATGACAATCGCTAATGCAAGGAGAAGCAAAGAAGTCCTTAAGGCAAGAAGCTCGTTCTGGAGGGAGAGCACTTCAGGGAGAGAGAAGTATGATAGCAATGTTTCCCTGTCTTTCAGTCTGTCCACACTGTACTCAAGACAGGCAGGGGAAACATAAATCACCTTTGCTGAGCTGTGAGCTGCTCTTTAGAGATTGCTCCTGCTTTTCCCCACCGGCTAATTTAAACTGCATTGTGCTGCAGTCCTCCTGATGCCTGCAGTCTGGATATACTCGGTTTCTCATGCTCAAGGAGCAGAAGCATTGCATACTCTTATATAGACTCCTATGCACTCATACACACTGCCAGCCTCCCTAGAAATACTCCCATGGCATCTCTGAAGCTACTTCTCCCACTTGCCTACGGGAGCACAATGCCTCCCGAGCACAATCACCCAGGCAAAACACAACCCAGAGAAACACAGCCCAACATTTACACTGTAGTTCTAAACACTAGCTCTTGTGCCTGTTGGAAGGACTTACAGTTCCTCAGGTATTAGCCATATCAGAAGTATCTGTCAGAAGCATTCACTTGGCTGGTCAAAAAAACCCCAATTTGACTGTTATTGCTGTGTCCCTAAATGGGATCGAGCTCTCTGTCCTCCGAAACTCTCAGATCCGATTCCCTCTCTGCTTTTTTTTTGCTTTGTGATCTGACTCCCAGTGGAGTGGTTAGCAGAGCAAAGGAAGAGATTCATTCTTTTCCCAGAGACCTCATTTTCCAGTTTTTCTCCCCAAATCCACTTGAAAACCCAAGGGCTGAAAGCAAGCAAAGGCTGCGTCCTATTTAAAAGAGGAGGAGAGCTTACCGTCTGCAGCACCTGGGGTGGGGACTCCTGGCCAGCAGTGAAAAGAAGCAGAGAAACCTGTGTCCTCTCACTTCGATGCTGCTCAGCTCTCTGACAGTGGCTGGAGCATGCCAGAGACTGACAAGTTTCCTATAAACACTGTCCCAGTGAAAAAAAAAAAAAAAAAAAAAAAAGAGGAAAAAAGCCAATTGTACTTTCACTCCCTCCCCCTGTCAAAACTCTCCTGGAGTACTAGGACATTCTCATCCAGGGAACAGTCAGCTGCAATCTGATGTTTATGGATGTAATAAAAGACTTTCAAAACGAAGATGTATGTTTTTATAACCCTAGGGTGCAGTAAAGATATATGACTAAGAGTGGCAGCTCGTCTCATCTTAAAGAGACACAGATCCATTTCTTTGCCCTCCTCCTTCCTGAGGAGAAGACCTCTTCTAACCCCTGATTCTGAATAAAAGAGGACAGCATGCCAATATAATTGAATCTTGATTGTCCACCCCTTTGTCAAACAGGAGGGCTAGGTGTCCTTCTTCTCCCTTCTTTACCCTCTGTCATCTTCTTTTGGATACCCCTGGGCAAGGCTGATGCACCAGGGGCACGGAGCTACCTTTTCCCTCGGTTGCTTCACTTGTTTTGCTCTCATTCCCTCTGCAAAAGGAAGGTCCTGCTGCAGGGAGGATGGGCAGCTGCAATCTGTGCACCTTCCTGAGGGTCACCAGCAACCCCAAAGCCAACAGCAACCCTCTTCTCACCTCACATCCTCCCACCTCCCCCCCGGCACTGTCAACGTGCAATGTTTGTAAACACAGGTGTTCAGCCAGTCAGATTTCTGCTCAATATGCAGAGCATTTTAGAGCTGACAAATGAATATGAGAAACCCCCCTCCAGAAGAGGCTGCAATAGTGTAATGTCACACAAGGGACAAGCCACCTCAGGCCTCCCCAGGCTTCCCACAGCTCATTCTTCTGCTTGCTGTGGGCATAGGGATTAGGCTTCTTGCCTACTGGCCCTTGCCAAGCTCAGGAGGGAGCAAGGAACCATGTTGCCCTCCCTCTTGGCAGCCCTGACTCCAGCAGGTCTGGGCAGAAAGCAGGTGTGGGGGGAATATGGAAGCAGGACTTTTTCCTGTGACTCCTGCTGTGGCTGGACTGGAGATCTGGCAGCAAGCACAGACCTTCCCTGCCAGAGAGGGACTAGGTACAGCTCAGGTTACGTGTGCTGTAACACAGATGGTTTATAACCCACTGGCACGTACTGCTTGACACTGACTCTTCCAGTCCCACCTGACCTGCCAGGACCATGGCTGTGGAGCCACCTCCATCCTTTTTCCCTGCCCTTCCTGGCTCTCCTTGCCATCCTGCCAGTCTCAGCAGGGTGAAACAGAGTGGGTGTCTTTTTCTGCTCTGGCCAAGCAAGCCTAGGAGGACATGGGGGTTTACCTTTCCCTGCCAGCATCAGGCTGGTGAATTCCTGCCACACGTGCTTTTGGCTCAGGCTCCTGTCTGTATTTTGCCTTCTGTGCTTTGTTTGGCTCTGGGCACTCTGAGGAATTTCAAAACCCCAACCAACCAGATGGCCAAAAGCCTCAGGAAAAGGAGGGTGCTTCAAGCCTGAGCCCACATCCATGAATCACATCATAGCAAGGGCCAAATTTACTCAATAGCTCAGGTT
This sequence comes from Galbula dea, assembly GCA_013399015.1. Lineage (NCBI taxonomy): Eukaryota > Metazoa > Chordata > Aves > Piciformes > Galbulidae > Galbula > Galbula dea. The sequence goes on from VWZX01006417.1 coordinate 319,247, forward strand.
AATTTGGGCTGCCCCATGCAAGTGCCCACTCAGGTGAGTAATCATGAAGCAGTTGGCCCTGTCCTGATCCATGTGGGATGCATGTAAGGAGCAGCAGGCAGGAGAGTGTGTTTTCTTCCCCAGTCTCTGCCTCTCCACTCTTGCCTGAGCTGGAAATGCAAATATGTCTCCAAAAGGAGAAGAGAGAGAAGAAGAATTCTCAGAATCAGAAGAATTAGACACAGCTTCCCACTTGCAATTGGCAAGAGATCTTGTGTATTTAATCATTCAGGGGGGGAAAGTGATCCCTGTGGATCTCTGGGGCAGACATTGGAGGGCTCAGTGCTGGGCAAGAAGGCTCAGCCCTTCTAGCAAGCAGCTACAGGTCCTGGTTGAGCTAGCTCTCTCACTGCAAGCTGCTATCCCTCAGGAGAGACCCTGGCCTCTCCTCTGTGCAAGTGCTAGATAGCTTCATAGCTGAAAAGGCAACTAGCCCAACAACAACTGAAGAGGGAGGTGAAGATGCTACTTAGAGCCTCAGCCTGCCCAAGCAGCTCTGGTGTGTGCTGGTGAGGTTCTCCAGGACTGAGGCTGCTGAGCAAGGAGTAGAAGGTGCTGAGCTCTCTCTATGATTGTCCTCAAACCCAATAACCCCCATGGGGCACTGCTCTCTTTGGATTCCTTCAGCTGTTTCCCCAGGGGTGAGGAGACACTTGTGTTGAAGGACCCCCCAGAACAAGCTGGAGACAGAGGTGCTGAAGGAACTGGGACTAAGCTCAGCACATCTTATGTTCTTTCAAGCCACATGCCTGGTGAGATCGTTGAGGGCTTGTTCAGCCACCTGTGTGCTTTGCTGCCCTAATTTTGAACCCTAGGAAAGCCTCTGCAGATGTTTCTTCTCCATTTAGGACCATGGTGGATCAGACTTACTCAAGCTCCAGGATTGCTCCTTTCTCTGCACTGTCAGACAAGTAACAGGCTTTTGTTTCTCAAAAGTGTGCTTCTAGTAGGATTTGATCATTTAATTGGCATCTTCAGCAACATTGCAGAGTGCCTGAACCCTACTAATGACAGCCACAAGGACACAGAGCAGAGACTTTCTGCTGTCAGAAGGGAGAAGATGCCCACTCCATGGGCTTGGGAGTTGGAACACCCCAGAGAAAAGGAAGGGTTTGGCACCAAGGGTGCTTGGATAGCTGCACACCTTCTAGTCTGAGGCCAAGAAAGGAGGGACAGCATGTGATGCAATGGACCTACAGGCTCAGAGGTGGCCAGCTGGGCCTCTGCCTTCGCCTTGCAGACAGTTGACCCCATGGTGATATGGAGATCACTGCTGCATCCAATGGACTCTCACTGGAATAATAACTTGTTTTAATTCCAACTGTCCCCCATGACTACAGCCAGGAAATGAAGAATGGTTTCTTAGCAGGACTCTGGTGGATATCTCCTCTGCTGGATAAAAGCCACTGCTTATGTTTTCCTCCCAAAGGACAGTATTTTCCAGTCCCACCTTTTACAACCTTTGTTCCACTGAAGCATGTTGTCATTCCTCTCCAGCTGTCTGGGAGACTACTAAAAAGAGGTGCATTACCTCCCACCACTGGGAAAATTGGGGTGACCCCTCCTCTTGGCATGCATTTGGCTGAGTTGCTTTGGAAAGCAGAATCACCCAGGCAGAGTTGTTTAAGAAGTGAAAACTAGAACAAAGCTGGTTTTTCCTTCTTTTTTTCCCCCCTCTTTTAATGAAGGGAACAATTTCCCCACTCTGTTTATTCTTCCTACCCTCAGCAAAATGTCAGGAATGCTTAAGATTAATGGCAACCCATGTGAAAGAGAAACAGATACCAAGGAACATTAGTTGCATCACACTCAGTTCAACTTCCCTCCTCTTTCCAGAGCAAGACTCTGCCTTATGCTTTTGGCAAACTACCACCAGAATTTTTCTTGCCCCTTTTTCAGCTTAGCTCTTTGGAAATCCCTGTTTTATGAAATGCAGGGAGGGAAAGAGACCTTGCTGACACAGTGAGCTGTGCACAAAAGCAGAGCCATGTGCTGTCAGCTAGGGTGAAAAATGAGGGCCCTGGGAGAGTGCAAAAAGTCATACATGGTCTCAGGAAAATATATTGTGAGCTTCATGTTGGGGGGGGGGTGTGGGAAGGCAGTCAGATTTTCTAGGGAGCTCTTCAATCAGCTTCCTAGCTGGTGTAACCCAGTGGCTTTCCTCAGCAGCCTTCCTCTGCCTTGGGGTTGGTGACTCTCAGTTAGCCACACTAGCCAGGGCACAGGGACACATGCTCCAGTTAAAGCCTCACCTTTTGCTGATCTGATAAAGCAAGTACTGTACTCCTGGACCAGAAGAGTGATGCTGTTCCAGCAGAGTTTGTTACAATAACAACAGAGTTTAAGAGACAGCTTCTTTGCCTTCAGCAGTCACATGTGTCCCTCAGCTCTGAGCACCAGTGACAATCACTGCCTTGGGACCTGTTTATGGCTTGGAACAAATCTTACTGTGATAAAATTCTTCCCTGTTTCCTGGCTTTTTTTTTTGGTGCTGTTTGCTCTCCCTTTGCCTTTGCTCTTTGCATGCACAAGCTCCTCACTGTTGCCTCTCTCTCCTCCCTACACCTCCTCCTACACTGCCTTGCTGTGCCCTTTTCCTACAGATGTTTCTGCTGCAGTGGATGTGGATGCCTCAGAGAGTGGCTTTGGCTCCCTGAGCTTTCCCCTCTGAAACCAGCACTGTGAGACTCTGTTTTCTTGCTTAACACAGGAGCCTAAACAAGAAGAAGAGGTGGGACCTGCAATGAGCATTAGCAAGAGGACAAAGTGGGATCAGCAAAACTGCCTTGTGCTGATCCCATTCCTGTGAATGACTTCTTCCAGCCCCAGGCTTTCTGGCTCCCTCCTGTCCTTTCTCTCCATGCACTCTACTGTTCCAAGATGATCTTAACCTCTTGCCCCCTTGTCTCTCCTCACTTCCCATTTGACTGCTCCAAACTGTGTCTCCAGCTGATGCCTCCTATTCTCCTGCAGCCCCTGCCTCAGTAGCCAGCCTCTCCCTGCAGCTCCACAGTGTACAGGCTAGGGCTCTTGCTCAGGAGGCCTTGGAGCAAATGTCAGGAGATCCCTGAGCTGCACAAATGGGAGAGATGGTGAGCCAGGGGCTCTGCAGGAATTGCCCCAAGCAAATGCTCTGCTCCAGTGTCTGAGCATGACACTGGCAGGCAAAGAGAAAGGGTAGAAGTGCCACTGCAGTTCTGCCTCTGGAGTACAACAGTGCTGTCAGCTGGGAAATGTGTTCCAGATGTGCTCTTTCATCCAGGACTGCTTTCATCTTGTCAGGTGCATTTAAATATTTATTACACTTCTTGCTACCATCCCCCCAACAGAAAGGATAGTCTCTCTCCTCAGCCAGTTGGAAATAACACACAGCTCTTTGCTGAGAGAGGAACAAGTCTAAGAAAACACTGCAGGACAGGCTTTCAAACATTGCCTGAAAAGAAACCACTGCTCCAGCTGAGACTTTCCCCAGGCCATCAGTGATGCTGAGTCAGACCAGAGCTAACCACTGTGAAAGTCCCTTGAACCTCAGCCATTCCACCTCATCCTCAAATATTTTGAGATCTGGGGACCTCTTTTACTTTTGAGCTTTCTTCCAGAACACTGTGGTCAAACACTTCCTATTCTGCTCCAGCTACAAGCATGACACCAGCATCTCTCTTCCTTGCATCACAGCCACATAATGTCCACATGCCAATGGTCACAAATTCAGCTTTGGTAAATTCAGTTCAAAAGGGTTGGTTTACCTGAGAGCTGCCCAGTGGCAACAGGTATCACCTTGTATGGAGACCTGGAAGAGTCAGAGATGGTTGATGTTAGCAATACTCAGAAAGCAGTTTGCATTTCACATCCCTGCTCCTTGAGAACTAGGAATTCCCAGGTAATGAGTGAGAGGAGAAGAGGAAATGACCCCAAGTTGTGCCAAGGGAGGTTCAGATTGGATATTAGGTAGAATTTCTTTCCAATGAGTGTTATCAGGCACTGGCCCAGGCTGTCCAGGGCAGTGGTGGAGTCACCATCCCTGGAGGGGTTCAGAAAACATCTAGCTGTGGTACCTGGGGACATGGTGAGCATGGCAGTGTTGGGTGGATGGTTGGACTGGATGATCTCAGAGGGCTTTTCCAACCAGAATGATTCTGGGATTCTATTTATGATATTCTAAGCTCTCTTAAAACCTGCCAGTTTAAATATGCAATGAGCAGTTTCCACCAACACCTGACCCTCAGGTTTACTACTGAACACAGAGAGATCTTCCTGGTGCTGTGCAGTCATGCAACCAGCATGGCAAAAATGCCTTCTCTTTGGCAAGCCTTGGTAGCTTGTGGACTGAGGTGGGAAGGAAATGTTGTAGGCCAGAAGGAAGCACCAGTGGTGAGGATCATCCCTCTTGCACCATACTCCTGCCTCATCCTGGCAGCAGATCTCTCCCAGTGGCTGGGGCCATGCCTCATGCTGTCAGCCAGAGCAGCAGCAGGGGTAAGTCATGCAGTGAAGTAAAGAACAGCAGGAGGAGGAACTGCAAGCAAGCAGAGTGAAACTAAAGGTGCCAGGCTGAGCAAGCAACAGGAAGCCAAGGAGAAAAAGACAAAGGCTTTTGGAGATCTCATCAAAACACTTTGACTTTCCTTTGGAAGTAATGTTGTGGTTGTGTCCTAGCAGAGCAAGAAAGGAGTGGGGGAACAAAGGAGCTAGGAGCCTTGAGAGCAAACAGGGTGGGATGGGAACAGATGTTCTACATTAAGAAGTGATATTTTTTCCTCAGCCAGTCACTCCTACTTGAATAACAAGTACAAATCTTCAAACCCAGCAGGCATTAGTATTGCAAGCCAGCAGACAATTCTTACTGTCAACTTACTCCCTCCAGGGTCTTGCTCCCCTCCTGCTGCACACAAAAGGCATCTGCAGGCAAGCACTAGTCCTTCCCTTGGGCTTGACCCTGTGTTATCAAGAGCAGGTTGCAGCCAGGCTTACCTCTCTGAGTTTGCAGGCATTGTTGGATCAATGGAAACCATGCAGTTGTCTGTGGTCAGAAGGGAGATGGTTGTGTTCCTGAAAGACATGGTTCAGAGATGTTTACTTGACCTAGAAATGCTGGCTGAAGTGGGGCATGGTAGCTACATGGTCTGGTCTCCTGCAGCTCTCTTGACCTGGCCTGCCATTGTCTCAGACCCATTCTAGCTTGGTGCAGAAGGGGTCAAAGCATAGGACAGGGTGTGCTTGATGCTTCACCCCTGTCAGTCCCCAGAGGTGTTTCTGAAGAAGTGTGATCATCTTTGGTCTTAGAGCAGACTTGGCTTCTTGCTAACTCATGGCTTCTCTTGATTTGCCAATTGATAATCTCTGTTAAAAACTCTGTTTTCTGGTACATTGGCAGCTATAAAATCATGAATCATTCTGGTTGGGAAAGCCCTCTGAGAGCATCCAGTCCAACCACCCACCCAGCACTGCCATGGCCCTAAGGACCACAGCTAGATGGTTTTGAAGCCCTCCAGGGATGGTGACTCCACCACTGCCCTGGGCAGCCTGGGTCAGTGCCTGATAACCCTCTTGGGGAAGGAATTCTACCTAATATCCAATCTGAACCTCCCCTGGTGCAACTTGAAGCTATTTCCTCTATGCATTGACTCACACTACACAAATGACTGGCTACCTGTCTTGAAATGATTTAGTTACTCCTCTACCCAAACCAAACAGAACAAATTAACAAATATCTTGCTGATTATGGGGCCTTTTTAATTGTTATTTGTTTTATTCTTATTATACTGTGCTAGGTGTGATCTCATAAACCCATGCTCCAGGATTCTGGTTAAAAGGAACAGTTCTTTGGAAGTCTTCTGATGACAATAAAATGCCAAATACACAGTGAACCCCCTGGTCATGCTCCACTGAAACTGCTAAATGAAGCTTCCTGGGTATTGGAGTAGGAACAGATGACATTAGAGGTAAAATAAGGGTTATGAACTTCTCTAATGTCAAATGGGAGGAAATAGCCAGGCCAAACAGCAAAGGACATGAATTCTTTCCAGCAGATTATGCAGATTCTAAGTCAATGTAGACACCATTGAGCTGGAGTCATGCAATAAACTCATAATTAAAGGATTGGCTTCTTTTTTTTCCTGTATTGTAAACCTGCCTGTACAACTGTAAGGACAATGGCTTATTGCATGTGACTGTCCCTCTGCCCTGCATGGCTCAAGGTCCCTATGCAGGCAGGAGATGCCTTCTTCTAGATGTGGCCAAGAAGCTTTCCTCTCCCTGCAGCCCTGCCCTGAACAGGCAGTGCAGAAGTGGGTACAACCCCATGGCACCCTTCCACCATGCACTGGCTTCTCCCACCCCAACAGACACCCACACCTGATCCTTGATCCCTCTCAACACAGAGATGTAACTTGGCTGTTGTTCTTTAGGCTGAAGGCAAGAGGAACAAGCCCTAGAGGAAATTACAGCAGGAGAGGTGCATGGACTTAGGTTGGAGATCAGGAAACATTTCTTCCCAGTAAGAGTTGTTAGGCATTGGCCCAGGTTGCCCAGGGCAGTGGTGGAGTCACCAGCCCTGCAGGGCTTCCAAAACCATCCAGCTGTGGTCCTTAGGGCCATGGTTTAGTGGCATGGTGGTGCTGGGTGGATGGTTGGGCTTTGATGATCCTGGAGGTCTCTTCCAGCCTTCAGGATTCTGTGTGGCTTTGCAAGAAAACATAACTTAGGAAATGCTTGGCTTGGGCAATAGATTTGGGGATATTTATGTTGTCTACAATGGTTCTGCTGGGGTCCTTTGTGCCTGACTATCCCCTACCCAGAGTTAGATTTCACTGTCTCTAAAGAGAAAACTTTTCACTTAAAGGAAATGCTTCTCTTTGGCCCCAGTTTTCTCCCCTTCAAGAGAGGTTCTAACCATGGTTGCCTTTCACTTGATATAGGCAAAAATGTAGTGCTGAGGTGTAAGTGGTAGGCACACACAACCTCTGTGCACTCAGGGCTGGGTTTCTGCACCTGCTTTGCTTCTTTTAGACCCTATCTCCTCTGCCCTACCCTGTTCCTGATGCACAACCAGCACTAAGGTGGCTCAACACCTGCCAGAGCTTCATGAACTTTACCAGCTTGCCCCAACTTCTTCTTTCAGTAGAGTGGGAGGAGAGAGAAGCCTGAATAGCAGATAAAAGAATCATTCTGGACTTGTCTTTAAGTTGTCCCCAGAAATAAAGGAACAAAAATGAGATGAATGTCACCAAAGAAAAGAGAGACCTACCTTGGTAACCCTGTTGCAATGCAGAAGAGGTCCATGATGTCTTTGGAGTTGCAGTATTTACTAAAGAGCACCTTCCAAACCCAACAGCAGCAGGGGAAAAGAAACAAAACCACCATAAAGACAAAGAAGAGAAAGGACAGTTAGTTCCCAGGGAGCTCTGAATTCCATTCAAACATGCCTTGGGCTAATTTGAAGGCTTATCCTATCATTTCAATTCTCTGCTTTGATTTGTGAGCTGGAATAGTTCTCTGTTCCTCTTTAATATCTAGGTCTTTCTTGGTAAAGCAAGCAAGCTCTGGAGACCTGATTGCACTCTTTAGAAGTAGAGCAAGAATGGAGGTGAACTGAGAGCAAAAGCTTTCTCCTAATGCTGTACTGCTGCAGGGCTGCAGGATGAGAACTGCTGCACCTTTGAAGGGTGTAAGAGACCAGAGTTAGGGAGAAAACAGCCCAGATTTAGGAGGAAAACAGCCAGATGTGGAGGGGGTCCTTGGATGGCATAAAGGGGCACTGCTTTTGGGATTACTCCACCTTTAGCTAGCTTTAAACTGAAGAGGGAGGAGTTTTCCAAGCCAAATTTCCTGCTGACTATCATGGAATCATCTAGGCTGGAAAAGACCTCTAAGATCATCAAGTCCAACTGTCAACCCAACATCCCCATGATCCTGCTGCTAGGTCAGAGCTTGGACCTTGAGTTAGAAAATTTGCCACTGCTACCTTCCCTGGCCACCAAACACCTCTTCATCCCACAGAATGACAGAAGGTTAGGGGTTGGAAGGGACATCTGCAGATCATCTAGTCCAACCCCCCTGGCAGAGCAGCCTCACCTAGGCACAGCATCCCCTGGGGGTCTCCCATGGCTTCCCTGTTGCCAGCAGCAGAGGTTTAGGTTGGTGTCACAGAAGACCTCTGGGTGAGGGATATCTCTGGAAGACACCTTAGAAAAGGCACCTGTGAACCAAGGCAGTGCTCTTCTGCTTGAGGAATAAAGCACTGCAAGGCCAAAGCTGCTGCAGTGAGGCTGCAGGCTTCATTAACTCCTGACACATCTTTCAGAGGAGGCTTTCATTAGAGGATGACATCTTCTGGTCCTTGCCTCACTGAACACACAGGGCCAGCTGCATCTGGGGAAGGTGGCAGCAGCTCCTACTGCCCACAGCCCCTGCCTCCTCCTGGCAGCAGGAGTCAAGGCAGTGACAATACAATGTTGGAAGGCCACCCCAGGTGACATGTTCCTCCTGGAGGTTACTTGTGCCTGCTCACAGCTCAGGACAAGAGGAGCCTGAAGTATCAGGAAGACTCAGGACAACACTTCAAGACCTGGGCAGCCTGGTTGAGCCTAAGATGCAATGCACAGACACTGGAGCTGAGGTTGAAGCAAGAGTTTTAACCTCTGTTTTCACTTCTGAGCCAAGGGGCAGGGGGATTGGGGTAGAGCAGAGAAGACTATTGGTCTCCTCAAGAGGGTAGCTGTGACAGATACCCACCTTCCCTGTTTCCTGACCCAGAGGAGGTTACACCAGGCAATATCTTCATAATACATCAAGACACTTGATTGCTGAGGCAGTTAGTAACTTCTGCCAGGAAAAATGGGTGGGATTAATACCTGGATCTGCTGCCCAGTGATTGACCCTTGGTGACTAAAATACAGCAGCAATCAAAGCAATAAAAGATAGCCAATTGAGGTCAGCTAGGACTCAACCCCCACTCCTAGCAGCACACAGCATCCTAGCAGGGAGAGCTGCTACAATGGGCTGACAGAGCACTGGAGGGGACATGCAGATGATCTTAATTGCAGCTGAGCAGAGGGTAAAGGCTTGGGATGTGCCACCAGTGTTATTTCAGCTATTGAGGTTTCTAATTCTGGAAATCAATTCTTATTGACCAGAACAGATAAGAGAAGGAAAGATAAAAAGAAAAGGAAGTTAAAAATAAAGACATTAAAGGTCAGAGAGCTGACCTGTGTCAGGGAAAGCAGCAGGAACTTCCCATGCATTAAGGGTGACTTTTAATGCTTCCTTTTACTCCATCTAACAGTGAAAGAGGGGGAAGCAAAACAAAAGCTGTAGATAGTAGATCAGGAGCTCTCTCTGAGCATGCTTTGTAGCTTTCCAGATTGGGCATTTTCACCTGAGTTTGCCACAAGTGGCTTTGGGGATCTCCCCCCCCACTGTGATATTCATCTCAGGCTGCTTGTCCTTAGCTGTTTGGGTCTGGGGTGTTTTTTTTAAGAGCATATGCTACAGAAGTTTTCTTCTCTTGCCACCTGCTGAGCTTCTCTAACCCAGTCCCTTCTGCTCTAAACCAAAGCAGCCAGGCCCAGCCACATCCCAGCAATAAGCAATTGTCCCTCTTCTTGTCTGCAGGTTTTCTGTTCCCAATAAGGTCGATGGCAGTCGTGCTGATGGAACACAATTATGATGTATTTTGTAGAGCTAGCAGGACAGTCCTGTGTACTATTGATGGCTCCAGAGCAGGAATTGTATTTGCCTGAAGTCCATTAGCATTGCAGGGACATTAGCAACACGAAGGCAATAGAGTGATGCTTGGCTTGCAGCCATCTGGGACTCATGGCTCCTCTCATGCCCAGGGAAGATGATTGACCTGCAGCTTCGAGGATGGGCAGCCCTGCTGGCACTGGCTGCAGAAGTGAGCAGCTGATGCAATCCTGTGAAGGTGGCTTGGCTTGGGCAGATGTCCTGAAGCATTGCTCTTCAGCTTGGATCTCCATGATGATCCCTTTCTGGCACTCTGTGTGGGTCTGACCCAGACCCACAGTCAGCACTGAGGGACTTCATCTTCCTTCCAAGCTGTCTCAGCTGCCTCTGACCCACACTCATGCTGTGGCTTATGTCCCTGTTCTTAGCAAGCCACTGCTGCAGTGTGTCTCACAGCACCTCAAGCTCTGCCTTAACACCTGGTGCTGGAAGATATCATTGCTTAGGACAGGACTGAGACCTTGCTGTGGAGCTTAACAGAAGCCAAAGAGAGGAGCAGGCTAAGATCATGCCTGTACAGACACAGGGACTCCAATATGCCATGGTGCCAGGAAAGTTTCCTGCAAGCCTGGGCAGCACAAGACACTCAGCTGCCAGTATCCTTTCTAAAAGCAAAGGCAGAGCCAAACTTCTGAGTAAGCAGAGTCCCAGCAGTGGTACACTGGATGGAGGAGGGAAAGAGAGGTCCTCTGCTTCACCCTGCAGATTGAGGACTAAATGCCATGAAGCAAAAACCAGCCCCACACAAACCCTGGGAATTGCATTTCCCTTAAGTTTGTGCCAGGAGGAAAAGAATGCATCCCTCAAAAGTGAGGCAGCATCTGCAGACAATTTGCTTTCCCCTTTCTGAGTGCTAACCTTTCTTTCAGATTCCTGTCCTTGTTACTGTTAGGAAAATTTCTACCATGTGGAGGGGAAAAAAAATAACCCACCATGAGAGGGAAACTATTCTTTGAGTGCTTATCTTGGTGGTTTCAAGGAGTCCCCATCAAGACCCAGCAGCAGGCAGTTGATTGAAGTGGTGAATGCTGTCTGTCTGCTGTGGAAAGTCATGTGAAGCAAAGGAGGGGAAAGCAGAGTGAATAATAACTGAAGCTTTTTGGTGTGGAAATAACATTTTGCTGAAGCATGCAGTGACTGTGAAGTGGAACATAACAACTCGGGGGGGGGGTGCCTGGGTCCTGGCCCAGAGTTCAGTTCTGTGGGGCTGCTTTCTTTCCTGGAGACAGTGCTGCATGGTTTGATACATCTTCCTCTGAAAGAAGAGGCCACAGGCTCTTGATCCATGGTTATCCACCTCTGATCTGGGCCAAGGACTTCAAAGCCCCTCCCCAAAAGAGTAGGGATGAAGAGCCCTGGTTCTCTGCTTGCCTTTCCCACTCAGAGGAGCAGCTCAACCTCAAGGACTCTGCTGGAGCCATGACCCTTGTGCACATCCTCTGCAATCTACCAGTTCACAGCTAATCACCTTCCACTCTGCTTGCAGATAAGGTGGGGAAAAACACAGCTTACAGCTCCCATTTCTGTTCTCTATTTGATCCTCAAGAACAGCTAATCCTCTCTGTAAACTACAAACCCTCTCCAGAATCTTATCCTCTGGTAATTGGGTTTTGCTTCTAAGAATTTCACTCAAGTTTGTTTTCTGTTTCTTTGCTTTGTTTGTTTTACCCTAGTAAAATGAATAACTACAGCAAGCAGAAATATTTGGAAAGCCAGGGTCCCTTTGCTTTCCAGTCCTACCTCCTTCTGCTGCTCTCAACCTGCTGTGTTCTAGGCTCTTAGCCCCTCATGATGTCAGCTCAGTGAGCAATGTTCAGAGTCAGGGCTGGAACTGGGGAGCTGAAACAATCTAAAATGGTAATTTCTGATTAATGAGGCTGGAGGAGAGTGTGTCTGGTAAAACTCAGCTATGGATCTTGCAGGAACTCTGGAAACTGCTGCTGCAAGAGCAGCTTTCATGGAGGGTTTCTGAATTGCTAAGGCAGAAAGCTAATGGTGACATTTCTTATTGTGATTTTCCCTGTCTCTGTTATTGATCTCAGAATGAACCAGGATCCAGAATATTTAGGTCCCATGCTGTAGAAATCACAGAATCAGGAAGGTTGGAAGAGACCTCCAAGAGCATCAAGTCCAACCAGCAACCTAGCACCACCGTGCCACTAAACCATGGCCCTAAGGACCACAGCTGGATGGTTTGGAAGCCCTCCAGGGATGGTGACTCCACCACTGCCCTGGGCAGCTTGGGCCAATGCCTAACAACTCTTGCTGGGAAGAAATCTTTCCTGATCTCCAATCTAAACCTCCCCTGGTGCAACTTGAGGCCATTGCCTCTTGTCCTCTCACTGGGAACCCAGGAGAAGAGACCAACCCCCACCTGGCTCCAACCTCCCTTCAGGTAGTTGCAGAGAGAGCTAAGGTCTCCCCTGAGCCTCCTCTTCCTCAGCCTAACTAGCCCCAGCTCCCTCAGCTGCTCCTCAGCAGACATTCTCCAGAGCCTTCCCCAACCTGGTTGCCCTTCTCTGGCCACACTCCACTGCCTCAGTGTCATCACTAGCAGGAATTCTCATGTCTACATGTATAAGCAAGCAGCTCTTCCTCAGCAACCAGTGCCAAGTGACCTGTCTGCCACAGTTCCCAATATCCAGCAGAAGCCTCACCTAAAATCCCATATCCAAACATCTTCCAGCTTTCTCATTCTTTGAATTCAGACACAAACACAGCATGAGCCCACCTATACCCAAACTACCCATCCCATTTTCATGTCTCCTGCTGATTAACAGCTGATATTTGGAGAACCACTCCATTTAGCTGAGCTCCAGCTGTAGTGGCATTGTATTAAGAATGCTCTGGCAGATTTGCCATCTGCTTGAGGCAGGAGGAAGAGAAGAACAGAAAATAAGGGCATGAAGGTGGGGAAGAAAACATGAGAGCCCTCAGCAGAAATGGAAGCTACCCTGAAGCTCTTCCAACACCACTTCTGTTAGAGGATGAGCAGCATGGTAGATGTTTTCCTTCCCAAAGCCAAAGCTCAGCAGTCTTGCTGAGTCCCACTTACCTTGGGGCAGTGACACAGCTTGGCCACCTCCATTCTGAGCTGGTAGCCAAGTGAAAGTACAGGTGGGATTTGGCTGACCTAACTTCAACCCTCTACAAGTCCAGGATCTGATGCATGTCTCTCTGCTAGACTCCCTCTCTTGCCAGCAGAGAGAGAGAGGACAACATCCAAAGGGGAAATCAGCCCACATGTTTCTGAAAGGCAGCTTAAGGGGAGATGAATCACCCTGGGGACACCTCCCACCTCCCCACTGGGGATAGGGGCACCTCTGTGAGCAGCTTGGAGCAGTCACCACTAACCTGGAGATGGCTACAGTCAGTGGTTAAGGGGGGTGAGTCCTGTTCATTTCCTAATTAGGCACATCACCCTAAAACAAGAAACAGGTGTCACCAGAGAGAGCTGATGCCTCAGCATCCTGAGGCAGGTGGCTCCATGGTAGATCACAGGTCCCTGTAACACATCCCTGAACAGAGAGCTGTGGGAAAAGAGACTTTTCTCACTTCAGGAAAGAGAAAATGGCTATGATCCAGGGAGAGGTGTGAGCCCCAGGGCAATCTTGGCCATCCACTGAGAGGGACAGCATGGCACAGGTTGGCTAGGAAAGATCTCATTGCTTTTTAGAGTCACTGGGGCTCCCAGAAGAAGAGAGATTATTCCTGCCTATACTAAGGGACATTGCTAAGCTTCCTAAAGGCAGAATAGAACCAAGAACCAGCAAGGCTGATTGTGAGAGGCTGAGCTGAAAGTTTCTTCTTTCCTGCAGCAGACAGAGAAGTATTTCAAGCTTTGACAAAGCACACAGATGCCTGTGCTCTGCCTTAACCTCCAAAGGGCACACATTTGATGTTAATGGAGTGCTAAGTGCAATTAACCCTGTAGCACATGAATGCATTGAGCTGGAAATGTTTCCTAAACTGGATAATAAAGATGCTTTGGCACCAAATGGTCTCACTCAGGGGGACTGGAGCTAGGCTGCTTGCTTCAAAACTACTCACCCAATTAATGGCTGACACTACCACAGGCTTGATTACATAGGACTGTTTGAAGGGTAATGGTAATTAGCAGGGTAATGGTAATTAGCAGGTAGGTGGGAGGCCCATGAAAGGGTGATTTGCAGGTGTAGAAGGAAGTAGACTAGCAAGGTGCTAGAAACACAGTGGGGTTTGTCTTGACTCTACAAAGCTAGAAGAGCTGTGTACCAGTAGCAGGAGTTGCTGTACTTGGATTAGCCAAATCCATCAGTAACTAGCAGGAGAAGGTGAATAGAACAGACTGCATGGGACTTCGGAAGGGTAAACAGCAGTAAACAAACCTGTCTGGGTGATGAGTACAGGGTTATGGAGCTACACTGCTCCCCTAAATGCTCTGAGGAGCAGGGGGAGAGAGGAGCAGGGGGAGAGAGGAGCAGGGGGAGAGATGCCTGAAATCTGGCATTTTCTCTCATGTTTTGAAGAGCAGAGCATAGTTGCAAGAGGTTTTTACTCTTTAAAACCTTCCTGTGCTGTCATGGGATGGAATTTTAGGAACCTGCTGCTCATTTCTTCATTTCAAACTGTGACCAAGGACTGGGAGGCTTTGCAGGTGCAGGCAGGGTGGTGTGGTGAGTGGGAAAGGGCAGGAGACGAGTCAGTTACAGAGGCAAGAGCTAGGCTTCCCCAGTGTGGTGTAGGAGTGATGCACAGCAGTGCTGGGCTGGGCTCCTTCTGCTCCCACTGCCCTCCTACAGGAGGCTACTGGTCTTCTGGGTGTTCCTTGCACTGGCCTTGCAGGAGAGGACCTCAGCCTTTCCTCTGGGACATGAGGTCCTGCAGTCAAACCCTGCTGATGGATGGTGCCTCCTTTATGTCAAGGACTACTGAGGAGGGTTTCACAACCAGCAAAGCCTCCCTTGCTGATCAGGTGTCCCTGTGCCCTCACCACTGTGCCCCTGTGGAGCTGCTGACACAGAAACCTACTTAGCTGCATGCAACACTCCTGTTGCAGGGCACTTTCAGGTGCTCCTAGGGGAGGCCAGCATGTGGCTTTCCAAGCCTGCTTTGTCCTTTCCTTCACCTCGAGGCAAAACAACTTCTCCCAGAGTCAGGAGCATGCCCTGTGGCTGCACAGGTAGAAACTGAAGGTGAGGCTGTGGAAACACAAGGTTACCCTGGGAACAATTGCCCTCACAACTGGCTCTATGGTAGGATGCTCACTTCTACTGCATGACCCTGGGATGTCCAGCAAGCTAGTTGCAAGCTGAAGCTGAGCCCTTTCCAACTCAACAAGTGCTGTTAGAATCCCAGAACCATGAAGGTTGGAAGACACCTCCAAGATCATCAAAGTCCAACCAGCAACCTAGCACCACCATGGCCCATGGTGAAGCTCAAACCTCATTGCTGGGTTGATGAGTAGCTTAGCACTGATTTAATGAGCTCCCTTTAGAAGCCTCCAATACTGCATTCCTTGGAAGATTAAGGGTTGGGGGGTTTCTTTCTCTCTTCTTTCTAATGATGTGGTTACTAAGGAGGCCTGAGAATCTGAGCCATGCCCTGCTTACCCCTGGGTGAACCCCATGGAGATGGCAGTTTTACTGCAGGAATCCTTCCCAGCACTGCCCAGATGGAATGTCACAGCTGACCAAAAGAAACAGATAACATTTATCAAGCTAAACCCCCTCTTAATAACTGCCTGGGGTTGCTGTTTGTTTGCTGATGCCACTGTAACCTCAGAAGCTCTCTCCAGAGACTGGGTCTGAGAAAGGGTTTGTTGGGTTGGGTTGTTTTGGGTTGTTGGGCTTTGTTGGTTTGGTTTTGTTTTACTTTGGGCTTTTTGGGTTTGGTTTGGGGTGTCTTTTGGGTTGTTTTTTTAAAACCAGCTTAGCTGACAGACCATGGGCTTTACCTACACCTCTGGAAACACACTCCCCCACCCTTCCAAAACCACCAGAACATGTTCACACTGAACTAGAAAAGTGCCAGGTTGCTCCAAACAAACCCTGCTTCTGCTTGCCACCAAGGCAACCAACTCATTAAGCCCCAGCAGAAGAGAAGCAGTGCCCTCAGCTCAGCAGAGCCAGCACCCTCCTGGCCTGCCACAGCTCATCCTTGAGATGGATGGAAGGGAGCAACCTGCTCTGGAGAAACAGATTTGGATTCTCTCAGGTTGTGGTGGGTCTTCAGGGCAGGGGCAGAGGAGAACCAGAGGCAACAGGAGTGCCTGTGGTGGGACAGGACTGTATCAGCTTTGCCTTTACCTCATTTCTGTGGCCACTGACACAGCAAAGGGGAGGGAAGGGAAAGGGTTTCTTAAGGGAAAGGGTGTCTTGTATCTTTGCTGTTTCTTTTTACAGGAGAGAAAAAAAATGTAAAGCTGAGAGAAATAATAATATAATCATATTTGGGTATTAGGAGCAATTTCTTCCCAGCAAGAGTTGTTAGGCATTGGCCCAGGCTGCCCAGGGCAGTGATGAAGTCACCATCCCTGGAGGGCTTCCAAACCATCTAGCTGTGGTCCTTAGGGCCATGGTTTAGTGGCATGGTGGTGCTAGGCTGCTGGTTGGACTTGATGAGGTCTCTTCCCACCTTCATGATTCTGAGACATGAAAATTTAGAGCAGAAAGATGAGAGAGAGAGGGAGAGAGTTGAATATTGCAAGTCAGAGCTGACTTGTTCTTGAGCCTCACAGCAGCTCCCTGGTACCAAAAAGGCACCTGGGCTGTGGCCAAAGAACTGCTGGCAAGAAGAAGGGGGGGGAAAGGAAGAAAAAGAGGGGAGGGAAAGAAAGAGGAAGAAGAAGAAGAGGGGAGGGAAAGAAAGAGGAAGAAGAAGAAGAGGGGAGGGAAAGAAAGAGGAAGAAGAAGAAGAGGGGGTGAAAAAGGAAGAAGAAGAGGGGGTGAAAAAGGAAGAAGAAGAGGGGGTGAAAAAGGAAGAAGAAGAGGGGGTGAAAAAGGAAGAAGAAACCCCAAGCCCCTCAAACCCAGGGTGGCATTGTTCCCGTTTCAAAGCCCTGGGGCTGTCAGCTCCACAGCCAGCTCTCCCGTTGAGCCAGAACACGTTTCTCCTTCAGAACTGCCTGTGCTCTGAAGCGTGGTTAAGCAAACAGGGCAGGCTGGCGAGAGGGAAAGTTGTCATTAAATGTTTATCGTCGTTTCCCAGCAACTTGGCAAAGGCACTGAGGACCCTAGAGCCCCTCCAGCCACACAGACACACAACAACCAGGCACCTACCTGCCATTAGGAATTACCCAGCTCTAACTTCCCCCACCCCACCCGTGGGCAACCTCCAGATAACTCGGTAAGCTTGGGTGAGCAGCTCTCCACAGGCAAAACTTTGGCAACACCTCCAGGAGAAGCAGCCTACGAGGTTCCTCACAGAGGTATAGAGAACCCAGAGTGCCCAAGCCCTCCCCTTCCCCTTCAAACAAACATCCTTCTACAAAGCAGAAGCCACTTAAAATCCCTCCTTCCCCCCAGAAAAGAAGAGATGTGAAGCTCAGAAGGATGCTGCCTGCAAAGAGAGCTCTCTGACTCACGTTACAGCAAGCAGCCGAGCAGCAAACCCAACCCTGCAGCTGCTGCCGTGTCCGGAGATGCTACTAGGTGAAAAAAAGAGCAAAAGTACCTTTTGGATTCTTCCATCGATATCCAAATAAATACACTTGGGCCGGTAAGTTGAAGAGGCAGATCCCATCTTGCTACAGTTGGGCTTTCACTGGATTTTTTTTCCCTCCCCTAAGCCTCAACCAGAGGAGAAGATAAGGTTTCTTGGAGCAAGGCGAGCCACCGCTGCCTGGCAGTTTGCTGTTCCTCTGGGTCCCACTGCACTCTCATCCTGGGAAGGTCCCTCCTCTAACATGCATGCATTTTGCTGTGCCTCTGCCTTCTCTCTGCCACCTCCTTTCAGTCTTGCTTCCTTTCAAATCCAGCTTCCTTGGACAGGGAAAGACACAGGCTCCAGCTGCTGTCGGCAAGCACCCTCTCAATTCCCATAGCAACAACCCTGCTCGGCTTTAGGGCTGCGAGCTTCCAGGCGTCTGCAGTTCTAGCTCTGACCCTCAGGGTGAACCAGCTCCTCTTACACACGAGACCAAGTGGCACTTCTCCCCCAGGAGGTGGGGAAAAAAAACCCCAACCCTCCCTCAGCAGCATGGTGAGAGATGCCATGCCCTTTTATGCTGAAAGAGGATGGTAATTATTCATTAGTGATGACCCTTCTGCTGAGCTGCCTGCACCCTGGAAGCAGTGGGACAGGCTCCCAGCTGTGCCCTGTGCTGGAAGTGTCCTTCCAGACACCCATCCCAGCTGGGGCTTGGACTGTTTCAGCCCAAACTCAGGAGCTTAATTTCACATCCCTCCTGTTGTCATTATAGGGACAGGATGAAAAAGCAGCAGCTTTTGGGTTGGGTTTTTTTTTTTTACCCCTGTAAGCTCCAGAACCATGAAGAAAGTATAAAGCCTGAGCTCTCACCCACCTCCAACCATCCCACCCCCAGAGCAAAGGAATGTGTTCTTTAAGGGAATGTGAAGTATCCTGGCCAAGGTGTCTCCTGTGGGAAAGCACAGCCAAAAACCAGGAGGGAGGAAACCATCTGACAGCTGATCCTCTGAGCAGATGCCAAATAGCATCTGCTGTGTGCCTGTGATGTGCTGCAGGGCCTGTGGGGAGCTGAAGCAGTGGCAGCAGCAGGAGGTGACACCTGGTCACAGAGGGAAGAGGACTTTGGAGGCAGCAGCTCCTCTGCCCTCACTGATCAGATGCTTTCTGACAGGCTGCAAAGATGCAGAGTGATGGGAAACAGCTCCTTCTGCAAGCCTTAGCTCTTGGTGTTTTCTGAGGTGTCTGATGAAGGAGCTGCAAAATCCTTTCCTGGCTGTAGTCTGGGAGAGTTGGGCTTGGGGGTGGCTGCTGCCTTTCCTCCCCCACCTCCAGGCCCTTGCTTGCATCTTGAGACATAACTGACCTGCAGAAGAGGCCAGTCTGCCTCTGAGGGATGGAGAGTCACAAGATCATGAAGGCTGGAAGAGACCTCTGAGATCATCAAATCCAACTATCAACCTAACACCACCATGCCACTAATCCATGGCCCTAAGAACCACAGCTAGATGGTTTTGGAAGCCCTGCAGGGATGGTGACTCCACCACTGCCCTGGGCAGCCTGGGCCAATGCCTAACCTGGGAGATGAACTCCCATCTCATTCCAACCTCCTTTCAGATAGTTGTGGAGAGAGCTAAGGTCTCTCCTGAGCCTCCTTTTCCTCAGCCTAACCAACCCCAGTTCCCTCAGCTGCTCCTCAGAGACTTATTCTCCAGAGCCCTAGGCAAAACATCACCATTAGTTTCTGCACTGCTGAATGTTATTTGTAGGAATTTCCCTGCATTCCTCCAGGAGGATATCCAAACCTCCTACAAGATGAAGACATCCCACCACTGCCTGAGAGGAGCTGAACGCTCTTCTCCTGCCTTTAGAATCCCATTTCTCCCCCCCTGCTGCCATTGCTGCTCCCTGGTGCATCTGCTTCATGTTTCTCTTGACATGATCTCTTGAGAGCTTGCCAGCTTCATATTCTGAAGGGGATAAGGTTTAAGCTTGGAAGAGTCCTAGAATACAAAAATCCATCACATCAGATCCTTCTGTGAAAGCATCCTGCCCTTGGCACCTCCCCAGGGAGCATTACCTGCCCCAGAGAGCCCAGATACCTCTCTGGGCAGAGCACAGCAAGGGTTGGATGCTCCAAAAGAAGCCAGGTTTGGATTCTGAGTGAATCCAACTTGAACTCAAAGTCACTGCTTGGACAAAACCTTCCTGAAAATAGACTCAGGTCACAGAATACTTACACTAGATCCATTTTCTGACCTAAACCATGAGCCTAGCAATCAGAGGGCTGGGGGGGGTTGCTCTCAGCAGAACACAGTACTGTGGATAATTTCAACTGGGCTTGAAAACAACAAGCAGCAAAACCAAAGTAGAAGGCAGCTCCTGAGGGGAACATAAGACATGCATAAGGTGAATGGAGCAGAGCTGGTAACCATCCCTTTTGCCTGAAAAGAACCCACCCCAAAGCCTGTGTGCTTAGGAACAGCATTTCCATGTGTCATCAGAAAGGAAATGACATTTAGATGTTGCTTTGACAGATGCATTGTTTTATGAGAGGATTGCAAGCAGGCAACTTCAGGAGCTTTGTTTTGTTTTCCCTGTTCCTGTATGACTCACATCATCTGTAACCTTCCAACCAAGAGGGCTCCTTCCAAGGACAGTCAAAATTGGTCTGATGAGTTAGTTCTCCTTCAGTTGTTCAGGGGATTCCAACCCTTCCCCCTTTCTAGGTTTCATCCTCAAAAAATGATGTGCTGAAGTCTAGGGTTAGAGCCTCCTGCTTTGCCTGACAGTCCAATGCATTCAGCTACTGTAGCTCTGATGCAGGTACCAGCCCTCACCCAAAGAAACTCCTCTGCCTGCACCCTGGATTTCTCAGGCAGCCCAGTTCTGCCTTTCTGGGCTGGTGACTTCTATTTTGAGAGCTGTCACTGCAAAAATAAAAGCAGAGCAAAGAAACCAGGTGGTTTCCTCTCATCTCTCCTCACTTTCAGCAACTGCTCCACTTTGCAAGCAGAGATGCAGACCAGCTGGGGTAGCTGATTCCTCTCAGTGCCCAGCAAGTGAGGAAATTGTCTTGCTTCCAAACAACTAACATGGGCAAGAGGAGAGTAAAGAGCTGGCACCAAGCTGAACCCAGGCTTAGGTAGGGTGATGGCCAACCCAGCACAGGAGACCCTGCACACCATGTCAGCTCCTTCTTCTACTTGGGAGAGAAAGAAATATGCTTTGGATACATTTTGGTGACCTCTTCTGTTCTTGGTTAAGATGCTGGCTTCCTTTTGTGCAAGTGGAAAGCTGCAGGCAGAGGGAAAGGGGGAGGAAGCTTTATAAAGCCCTCTCCCCAGGGTTGGTTAAACCCAATCTCATTGTTCCACCTCTCAGTCCACCTGCAGATTCTGCCCCAGAAGGATGCAACCTTCAGCTGCTTCCTACCAGATGATCAGAGCCATTTAAGAATAGCTTCAGAGCCTGCTGTACTAATTAAGCTGAAGTCTCATATGGCCTGGGGTGAAATTGGGTTGACTCAGACTCAAATATAATATTCCCTCCTCTCACAAGTGACTACCCACCAGCTCCCACCAATAAATGGAGCCTTTTCTTCATGGAGATGGAAAAGGTGAAGTCATCAATGCTTCTCATTTTAAAGTAGAATCTCTTTTTATTCAACACAGGGCAGTAAATAGATAAAATTCACAATAACCAGCAGTAAAAAGAACACCCCAGAAACCCTGCAGTCCTATTTCTATTTGGCTCTACCTACTGGTCACTCACATTTCTACATCCAGAAGGCTGTTAAGTCTTGCTCATTTCTAGCCTCCTGGCTATGGACAGCTGCTCCTAAGACCACACACACTTTATTCACAACTTGAGGGACCCTCTAGGGTTGTTAAGCAAGAAAAGCCAACCTTTTATCATTCTGTCCAGCTAATTCACAGCTGGGAGGGGCTGAAATGCTGCAAGGAAAGGAGGCATTGGCAAGGTAGGAGTCCTAACTCCTATCTACAACCGATGGAAGGACTCAGCCCAACACCTCCACCACTGTTGTGATTCCATACCTGAGTCACTCCAGGGCAAAAGCTACTCCAATAAATAAATAAATAACAGCAGCAGCAGCCCCAACAGGGAAAACAAACACAGTGAAAAACATCTTTACAACCTGGAACTGTTAAACACAACTGAAAGCAGACTTCAGCCCACAGGGAAGAGCCTCTCGAGGTGTGAGTGCAGCAGAGTGTCAGTTGTGTTGATAAACTAGTATCCAGCTCTACATACCTTCTTCAGCTGAAGAAGTCTTCCATCCCTCTCTCCTCACACAGCCACTGAAGTTGTGCCAGCACACCTCTTTTGGGGTTGCAATGTTCTTTGGCCCCTGTCAGAGGCTAGAACCATCATCCCCTGGGCTGGCCAGCAGCCCTTTGGCTGGGTGAGGGACACTGTGCCTTGAAGTCTTCTCAAGGAAGCCTGCTGCAGAATTCTGTCACATCTAACTACAGCCTAAAGCCCAAATGCAACAGAATGAATTCACAGGTTGAGTATCCCAACTGGCCTCCACAGTTTCACTCACAATGTGTGAAGTTAGCTGCTCTTCTAGGTGACTGCAGGGTCAGGGCTTACCTACAACACTCAGCTGCAAGGACTCTGGTGCCTTTGTGGGACTGAGGTCTTTCCTGTACCTCTGTTCAGCAAAAGAGCTCAAAATGAACTGGTTCAAGTCAAGCCCAAAGCACCTGCTGAACCCAATCCCTGGCATAACTCCTCAGAAACTGAACCAGCTACAAAACAGCCCTGGAAATCAAGTGTGGTGCCAGCACATGGAGCACAACACCAGCAGCTGATGAGACATCTCTCCCTGTTTTGCTGGGCTATTTTAGAGTGTGCTGTTCTGTTAATCAACAAGTTTAAAAGACCACTGCATTGTTTCACCAAACTGAGAGCACAGTTCTGAAGGAGACACAAGCCTAGAGCTTTAATAAATAGAGTGAAGGACAACAGTTTAAATGATCTAGCCTTCCTGCTCTGAGTAGGAACACCTTATGCAAAAAGAAAAGTCCTTTTTACTTTGTACCTCTTAAACCAATCACAGAAACAGCTGCTTTGCAGAGGAGATAGCTGTCCAAAGAAATGAGATGTTGTGAAGACATTGAACCATCTATTTGTTGATTAGCACTAGGGACTGAAGTGTTCTCTGACAAGCTACCACCTAGGTAATTCAATTCTCTTCTCTTCTGATCTTCTGGCTCCAAATCTGGAATACAGATTCCACTTGGGATTAGCCACTTGAAAGAGTTCTCTGGTTATTAAGGCTCTGATCTGACAATGATTTCCACCAGCACTAAAAGTGGGGAGCACCCAACAGACATCAGTGTGGCAGCAGCAGCAGCAAGCTCTTGCCCTGTCATACTGACCAGCTCACAGCCCCCTGCCCATCCCCAAAGGAACCACCTCACATTTCAACCCAACCTAGTGGAGCAGCACAGCACAACTCTGTGACATTTGCACAGCTGGTTTGTAACGCCCTAAAAACCATCCAGAGCCTTCCTTCCCCACTGCAAATCCTGACTCCTCATCTACCTGTGTTGCTTAGGACTCTTATTTGCACAGCTCCAGCTGAGGACTACCTGCAGGACACCACAACAGCCAAGTCCATTTCATTCCCTACCAAAAGGCTGGAGGTTGTCCTTGGGATTTGGAGGAATACTGTAGTTAAAAGCTAATCATATGGTGAGGTTACTTTTGTCTCAGCAGCTTCAGAATACTAAGAGCAGTGCAACTTGATAGCCAGCTGGGATTGTCCTCTGTAAAGGGATGTCCCCAATGTGCTCAAGATTAAAGGATACCCACTTTGCTCACTGACACTGGGACACTTCCCTGCTAACCCATTATCATTTCAACTTCCTCCTGCTCTAGTTTTGACTTGCTTTTGGACAACACACAGGTTGGCATTTCAATTAAAAACATCCTATCCAAAGAAATAAAAAGGCACTTGGGAGTTGTCTTTGGCTTAGTTGAGGTGTGCTGCTGAAAACCTTCCACAGTTCCTTGTCTCTTCATCTGATGAACAGTTGCCATCCTGAGGTACTTATTCATGTGCAAAAACAAGAGCTTCAGGAATTTACCTGTTGCATTTCTCACATTGCTTCCAGCAAAAGTGAAAAGTTCTTCACCAACCAGAATCCCTTAAATAGAGAACAATGCACTCCCTGAAGTCTGGTTTCCAGGGAAAAGATCTGATCACCCATGCAGTCCTCATTCCAAACCTGCTCTTGCAGCTCAGTGTTCTTTAAACCTAGGAAAGAACAGCAACCAGACAGGAAAAGTTCAGGTGCACAGCTTGACAGCCACTAATTTCCAAACATAAAATGTCTCTTGCCATCTGTTTTTCTAGGCTCTGCTCATTTTAATTCTCCAAAACTCTAATGCAGTGACTCCATGTAGATTTTGCATATGCAAGTGTAACTGCATTGATTCCCAGAGTGTTAGGGGTTGGAAGGAAGCTCTGGAGATCATCCAGTCCAACCCCCCTGCCACAGCAGCCTCACCTACAGCAGCTTGCACAGCATCACATCCAGCTGGCTTTGGAATGTCTCCAGAGATGGAGACTCCAGCACCTCTCTGGGCAGCCTGAGCCAGGGCTCTGCCACCCTCCAAGGCAAGAAGTTCCTCCTGAGGTTGAGCTGGAGCTTCCTCTGTTCCAGTCTGTGCCTGTTGCCTCTTGTCCTGTCCCTGGGCACCACTGACCAAAGCCTGGCACCATCCTCCTGCCCCCACCCTTGCAGTATTGATCAGCATTGCTAAGCTCCCCCCCTCAGGCTTCTCCTCTTCAGGCTACCCAGCCCCAGCTCCCTCAGCCTCTCCCCAGCAGAGAGATGTCCAAGTTCCCTCAGCATTTCTGCAGCCCTTTTCTGTTCCCTCTCCAGAAGTTCCCTGTCCTTCTTGAGCAGGGGAGCCCAGAACTGCCCCCAGGACTCCAGATGTGGCCTCCCTAGGGCAGAGTAGAGGGGGAGAACCTCCCTTGACCTGCTGGCCACACTCTTCTTGCTGCATCTTGGCCACAAGGGCACATTGCTGCCTCATGGGCATCCTGTTGTCCACCAGGGCTCTCAGGTCTTTTTCCACAGAGCTGTTTTCCAGCAGATCAGTCTCTAACCAGTGGGCTTCCCCCCCCAACCTCAAATCAAAATACTGTAAATTCAGAGTCACCCTTTCCTTTAAAGAGACCTTTTGGAACAAGTTACATTTGAAACTACTAACAAACAGAGAGAGCAAGCAATTTGGTAGCTTCTTGTTCCTCATCTGCATGCTTCAGGCTGAAATACAGGAAGATTGCTTATTTGGGAAAACACCAAACCATGAGCAAGAAACCATGACAGATGTGTGTTCAGATACTTTCCAAGGGAAGATATTCTAAAGGATAATATTCACAGTGTGAAAACATCCAGCTGAGATTCCTCAAAATTAAACCAGACAGAAAGAGCTGGGGAGGGACTCTTTAGGATGTTGGGTAGTGATAGGAGTAGGGGGAATGGATGCAAACTGGAGGAGGGCAGATTTAGATTGGCTATGAGGAGGAAGTTCTTCACTGTTAGGGTGGGGAGACACTGGAACAGGTTGCCCAGAGAGGCTGTGGAAGCTCCATCCCTGGAAGCTTTGAAGGCCAGGCTGGCTGGGGCTGTGGGCAACCTGCTCTAGTGGGAGGTGTCCCTGGCAGGCAGGGGGGTTGGAACTAGATGATCTTGAAGGTCCCTTCCAACCCTGACCACTCTATGATTCTATGAAAGGGACATAGAGAAAAACTTCATAGCCAGACTGAATGTGTTATGGGGCAAAGACTCAGTAAGATGTTTGGAAACTGTTAGTAAAGAGCAGGAGTCATGCAGAACACTTACAGGGTATGGTCTGTGCTGCAGCCAAGCTCCTTCTGAATCAGCCGGAGTAAGAACTGCAAAAGCAAGCCCAGGGTCTGTGTTAGTGTCTGCCCAGATACAGCAGCAAGCTCAGTTCCAGGAGAGATGATTGTTCACTGCTTTTGAAGAGTTCCTCATTTGAAACATTCCCCTGGAACCCCTGAGCTCAGTTAAAAAGCTAACTGGAAGCTGCCCAGATTTACAGTTGCTCTGGGAATGCATGGAGGAGGAAAATGATTTCCTCTTCCTAGCTGAGAGATCAGTTTCTGTGTACAAACCAGCACTGCTTTCACCAGCAGATGTGGAAAGAAACCAGCAGAGGGAACCCAAGACCTGAGGGAAAGATGGCAGCTAGAAATTGTGGAGCAATGGAAGTGTTTTAGGTTCTCTTCTGAAAAACAACTGTGTGTGAAAAGCTTAACTCACACAATTACTCCAGATAAATCAAGTCTGTCCTGGGTACTTGCCTCTGCAGGGTCAGGACCTTCAGGGGTAATAAAGAGTACCCAGGAAAGTGATTTTACACACAAAATTGGATGATTCCTCATGTAGATTAAAACCAGAATTTTAAGTTCCAGGCTTCCTTACAAGTTAGACACTGGAACAGGTTGCCCAGAGAGGCTGTGGAAGCTCCATCCCTGGAAGCTTTGAAGGCCAGGCTGGCTGGGGCTGTGGGCAACCTGCTCTAGTGGGAGGTGTCCCTGGCAGGCAGGGGCATTGAATCTAGATGATCTTGAAGGTCCCTTCTATCTCTGAGAGGTCTATGATTCTAAGTTGCTTTAGCTGTTATAAATGGAAGTTTCTTCACTATTATAACTATTGGTGCTTTAAACAGCCAAACCATTTTAGACATATGGGAGAGGCCCAAAAATGGCAGAACGAAATAGCATCAAAGAGGCTAAGGTCCCTCCTGCTGTCTCTCAAGAAACACCATTTGAACCCAGGCAGCTTTATGCTGTCCTGGAAAGAAGAGGAGAAGCAGAACAAGGAGTCACAAACATAAGAGGATTTGTTCCACCAGCACAGTCAAACCCTCTCACAACTAGAGCTTTCCAAAGGCATTGGAACTGATGCTGCAAAGCAAGGTGTCATTTTTGGGGTTAATAACTACAAAAGGGAGAAAAAAGCAGAGTTTTAAGGGTAGTTACAACAATCTTCCAAAGCTGACTCTGCAGCATGGAATAACTAATCCTGAATTCAGCACAGATCAGGATTTACAGGGCTGCTGCTCACCAGGAGTAACACACTTCAGCTACTCACCTAATTTACTTCCTTAACTTCTAGACATGTCACCATGGCCCTAAGAACCACTTCTAGATGTATTTGGAAGCCCTCCTGGGGTGGTGACTCCACCACTGCCCTGGGCAGCCTGAGCCAATGCCTAACAGCTCTTGCTGGGAAGAAATTGCTCCTGATCTCCAGTCTAAACCTTCCCTAGTGCAACTTGAGGCCATTGCCTCTTGTCCTCTCACTGGGAACCCAGGAGAAGAGACCAACCCCCACCTGGCTCCAACCTCCTTTCAGGTAGTTGTAGAGAGAGCTAAGGTCTCCCCTGAGCCTCCTCTTCCTCAGCCTAACCAACCCCAGTTCCCTCAGCTGCTCCTCAGCAGACTTCTTCTCCAGAGCCTCCCCCAGCCTGGTTGCCCTTCTCTGGCCACACTCCAATGCTTCAGTGTCCTTCTTCCAGTGAGAGACCCAAAACTGAACACAGGAGTCAAGGTGTAGCCTCACCAGTGCCCAGTACAGGAGGATAATCACTCCTCTGGTCCTGCTGGCCTTAGCATTTCTGATCCAAGCCAGGATGCTGTTGATCTCCTTGGCAACCTGGGTACACTGCTGGCTCACCTTCAGCTGGCTCTTGACCACCACCCCCAGGTCTCTCTCTGCCAGGCACCTTTCCAGTCACTCTGCCCCAAGCCTGTAGCATTGCGTGGGATCATTATGACCCAAGTGTGGGACCTGGCAGTTGGCCTTGTTGAAGAAAAGGTACAGCAAGATTTGCCTTGCCTCATCTTGTGTCTTCTTTGCAAGTCAGAGGTGGGAAAAGCCCAAAACAAACCCCAGAACTTCTCAGATCTTCCTATCAGTCTGAGACAGGAATAAGAAGGAAAATGGATGGGCTTTGTAGCAAGCCACCACGTGTGTGTTGCACTTCTTTTCCCTAAACATCTGCTCCTGCTTACTGTCTAAACTTCAGATGCCAGTTTTATGCCTAAGCTAGTAGAGCAATTTTAGGGCCCATCTGGAGAATGTTGTCTATTAACTTCCAGCAGCTTCATTAGCAGGGTGATTTTGGGGGTACAGCAATGGAGCAAAACATTTGTTAACTGCTTTGCTGAACCAGCTTGAAAGAAAACAGAAGTAATTGTCCTGTGAGTGGAATCTGAGGCATCTTCTAGGTCTGCCTCTGAAGGTTTACTGACATTTATGACTGCTATAATCTGCTCAGCCAGCAATTAACAAATGCCTGCTTGCTGAGGAATTGAAGTGCATCAGAACCAACCTGCCCTTTGGATGAAAATTAGATGAGCACTGCAAAAATCAGCAAGTTTGCTCTTTAATTGAAAGCCTCCTACACCACTGGCATGTTCTTAGGGGATGGGAGTATGGACACTGCAAAAAGGACAAGTTGCATGGTAAGAGAGTTTAGCACAAAGGAAATACACAGCAACTAAAGTAGTTTCAGACTTACTAGCAAGGCACAGGCATCTGCCACCATCAGCATGTAAAACACATTGTTCCAACCAGATGGGGAAATAAAGCCAGCCAAGAGAGGTCCCAGAGCTGCACCTAAAACATCCACATTGGTATGGTCAGCATGATCCAAGGGAGGATTTACTATGCTGAAATATAGTTATGCTGAGGTAGAATATCCATTTCTCCACCTTAGTTAACTCAAGATTACCTTATGTATTAAAAAGGTCCCAGAAAGTCCCAACCATGACTGGTAGAGCTGCAAGACAGTGTGAAACAGGGCACAAGGAGAAGCTGCAACATGAGGACTCTGAGAAATGCCTGCCTTTGGCTCAACAAAACACCCATCCACTATTAAGGTGAATCCTACTCAATTTTCCTTTCCACAAAGGTGTGCAGAGGGCAGGAATAAAACATCCCTGATCTCAGACTACCCAAAGGCATCTACTTGTGCCCAGAATTAGTCTTAGTCTTACACCCTTCCTTCCTCCCTCAAGCGTAGGGCCACTAGAGAGGGTTCAGGCTGTTTTGCTCTACTCCCCAGTTCCAAAGCTGTACTGAGTCCTCTCCAAGTGTGAGCTGGGGAGATCCTAGTTTCTGTAAGATCTTTTGTTTTACCTTGCCACAGCAGAGGCAGATTAAACCAGAGTTAAACCTTACAGCTCTGGCTTACCTACAGATCCTGTTCCATCGATGATCGCTGTCACAGTAGACAAGGCTCTTGCATTCCCTTTCAGGCTTTTATGGGTACCCTAAAGTGAGAAAGACTGCTTAAATCCATCATGAGAGGAACTGCAAAAAGAGTCCTCACAACATCATCTAGCTCACAGCCCTCCACACTAGATGTACATTGTGGAAATGTTATAAATATCCTAGCTCAGACCCTTACAAAAGTCCCAGACTGTGAGGGGTTGGAAGGGAGCTCTGGAGATCATCTAGTCCAACCCCCCTGCCACAGCAGCCTCACCTACAGCAGCTTGCACAGCATCACATCCAGCTGGCTTTGGAATGTCTCCAGAGATGGAGACTCCAGAACCTCTCTGGGCAGCCTGGGCCAGGGCTCTGCCACCCTCCAAGGCAAGAAGTTCCTCCTGAGGTTGAGCTGGAACTTCCTCTGTTCCACTTTGTGCCTGTTGCCTCTTGTCCTGTCCCTGGGCACCACTGACAAGAGCCTGGCCCCATCCTCCTGCCCCCCACCCTTGCAGTATTGATCAGCATTGCTAAGCTCCCCCCTCAGGCTTCTCTTCTCCTCCTTTAAAGGGGTCAAATGGCTCTTTCTGGAGGACAAAGCTTCTAGACTGGAAGCAGAGAGGAAGCCAAACTCACTAAGTCAGCAGAGACAGCAGTGGTGATCAGTGCATAAGGNTCCCACTCATGCAGTATTGATCAGCATTGCTAAGCTCCCCCCTCATGCTTCTCCTCTCCTCATTTAAAGAAGTCAAATGGCTCTTTCTGGAGGCCAAAGCTTCTAGACTGGAGCCAAACTCACCAAGTCAGCAGAGACAGCAGTGGTGATCAGTGCATAAGGGCCATTCACCAGGGCACCACTGATGAGCAGCATCACTGTTGCAAGTTGATAAAAAACAGGAAAGGTGAGTTGCCTGAAGACTGTTAACCATAACAAGAGGAGACATCACAGATTATGGTTCTCCAGTGGCTTACCCCTTCCTTGGCTCCCCTGATCCCACTACACAATTGGGAAATGGAACATACATTCCCATCTCCCTTCAAAGCTCAGTGCATGACATGAATTCTCAATATAACAGGAGTCAGAAGGCACTTCCCAGGGCCTTTAGTGATCCTGACAGGTCAGAGGAAGGGGAAAATGTGACCAAACTGAGCCTAAGAGCAGGGAATGCTCACAGGATCGACCCACAACCCCCCTTTGCTCTGCTTGTACAGCATCAAGCACCAGAGGACCCTAAAACCTAAAGTCTTTAGGAAGGTGAGACACTCCTGTCAGCTCTTGTGTTTCAGCTTCTGGTTTGGAGGAAACAGATTGAAAGCTGCAACTGAATTCCACCTAAAGTCAGGGTAAATTCCAGTAAAGTACTGCTGCTGGCAGCTGTACCACAAGTAATCTTTAAACAACCTCTGACACCTAGCACAGGGAATATAATAAAGCCTGTGCTGACATGAGCTCCAGAAAGGAGACTAATGATGTTAACTAAACCCCTGTTCTCACAGAACCATTAAGGCTGGAAGAGATCTCCAAGATCTCACACTACTCTTTATTCATTTCCTAGCCCCTTCTTTACCTATAACAAGCATGCCAGACCATGTCTAGGGAATTGGATTCCCTACATCCTCCTCTTGGGAGAAAGAAAAGAAAGGAAAGAGCACCCAAGGGTCATAAATGAAGAATTCCCAGGAAGCCAGGCAGAAAACAACTCAAAATGACTCACCTACAGTAGCCTCAAGGCCCATTTTACTGACTGCAGAGAACATGTAC
Source organism: Galbula dea (assembly GCA_013399015.1). Taxonomy (NCBI): domain Eukaryota; kingdom Metazoa; phylum Chordata; class Aves; order Piciformes; family Galbulidae; genus Galbula; species Galbula dea. The sequence continues at coordinate 349,709 of VWZX01006417.1, forward strand.
AGCTGGAAAGACAAAAACCCAAACATCAACATAAGGACTAACCCTAGGTCCCTCATTTCCCCCAGGCTAACTACCAAATATCTACAGTGGCATTCCCTGAAAGCCAGTTCTGGCTTCTACAAAACCTCTTTAGACTACAGCAGGATGACTGTAGGAGATAAGGGATGTGCTCCTGTTCCCCAGAAGAAGAAAGGGCTGTGATATGTTCACTTGGCCTGAACTCTTGGATATCCAAGTTAGAAGATGCCTGCAGAACTTCCCAAGCAATGCTGTCCAAGACTCAGCTGCAGGTGTAAGAGAGGGGCAAAAGCTCTTACTGTGGGTGCTGCAAGCAACAACATCATTCCACAGGTTGCTGCCCTCTTCTCCAGCCTGTCTGAAATCAGGCCTGCCAAAATTCCACCTGAAACAAGACATAGGTGTGTGAGGAAAAACCACTCTGCATGTTTTACCCAGAAGATCATCAACCACACTTCATGAAAGCCAAGCCAGACTAAAGCAGGACACTCCTTTAACAGACACTGCTGTTCTGAGCCTGACAAAGGAATCCACACTTAGCAGCATCCTTATTAAGCCAACTGCAAGTGCCAGAGGTTCCAGCAGCACTGGCACATTAAGCTTGCATTCATAGTGGAGTAAGATGCTGCTGAAAGAGGTCCCTCTCACCTCTCAGGTACTTCTGACTCTGGCTTCTAGCTATCTGATACTAAACAAGCAGTGAGAAATGTCACAAGTCACACCCAGCACAAGACTAGAAGAGCAACTGCAACATCTCTTGACACCTCTGTCCTGAACTACCAGGGTCTACATAGCTGTTGATCCAGGGAAACCTCTCCATCATGACTGGGACAGGGTTTATGTCCAGAAGGGAACTTGAGGAAGTGGAGGGGAAATCAGCCAGGCATCAAGATGCTGCTGCTTGCTTTATTGTGAGCTAGATAATCTGCTCTAAGATGAGAATTTCATCCTTCAGTGGTCACTCAGTGGTCTCTTCAGGAAGAGTCTCCTGCTCATTCCCATCTCCCAGTCTTATCCCAGTTATATGAGGCATCAAGTTAGAAAAACCCAAACACCTTTGTTCCATTCAGCTCTATGCTGACAAAACCCACACAACTACAGAAGCTGGGACAGTTTTGGTATGTTAAGACTGATAAAAGGAAGATATTTGGACAGGTGGAGTGACCAAGACTCACAAAGATAAGATTCCATAAGATATTGCTGTTGCATCTGCACTGGACAATATCCCTGTGGCTCTGGGAGCTGTACTTCAAGATGTTTTCCACAACCAAACAAGCTCTCAACTTAGGATCTTCATTACCACTCTTCCTCAGTGGAGGTAAGGCACAAGGATTGGGAATTCTGGAAGCTGTGTGGTACCACAGCTCTTCCTAAACTGGTCTGATTAAAGGATCAAAGATTAATCTACCTAAAACTTACCAAAGATTCCACCCACATCAAACAGTGTAGAAAGGTCCCCAGCTCTTTTTGCATCAAGATGCTCTAGAGGCAAAATAAAACAACAAAACATTTCTCTCCTTTCCAGATGACAAAACCTACAAATCTCAACACAGTTTTGTCACCCTAGGATAAAGGCATCTTCTGGAGGAATCAGGTGTTTCTTCAGAGGAAGGTGTCCTTGTGACAAGAAGAACAATGCTCTTAGACACATAGTGTGATCTTGGGGTTGTCCTGTGCCTAAATAGGACTTGGACTTAGAATCATGGAACTGTCAGAATTGGAAGGGACCTTCAAGATCATCTAGTTCCAACCCCCCTGCCTGCCAGGGACACCTCCCACTAGAGCAGGTTGCCCACAGCCCCAGCCAGCCTGGCCTTCAAAGCTTCCAGGGATGGAGCTACCACAGCCTCTCTGGGCAACCTGTTCAGTGTCTCCCCATCCTAACAGTGAACAACTTCCTCCTAATATCCAATCTAAATCTCCCCTCCTCTAATTTGCATCCATTCCCCCTAGTCCTATCCCTACCTGACCTCCTACACAGTCCCTCCCCAGCTTTCTTGCAGGCCTCCTAACATCATGGCTCACAAGAACAGGAATTTCTTTGGCTAGGGATAGCCCAAAACAAAACACAGTGCTGAGCACATCAAGAAGCTCAAGGAGATTGTGGGGGGTTTGAACATCTTTTAATAAGGCATTTCAATCATTTCAGAACATGATTATCAGAATACTGATAACACTTACCTACATTTGTGATATACAGGGGGAGCCAGAAGAGGAAAGTATAGCTCACCAGCTTTGCAAACAGAAGACAAAGGGAGAATTCTATGACCCCCTGAGAGAAGAAAGAAAATAGGAAGTTACTATCATGAGAGAGGCTGCTCTTTACTTTCAAGAAGGATTCTAAGCAGCATTTAGGCTTTCCTGTTTCTCTCCAGAACCCCTAAGAAGCTTTCTTTCCCCTGAGAGCACAAAGCTTATCATCAGAGCAGACTGGGCTATTTCCCTGACATGTTTTCCATGGGACAGAAAAGAGAACACTAAAATGAAGAGGAAGGATTTGATGCTGTTTGGGACACCTGCAGCACTTCTTGTCCTCATGTAAAGAGTTTTTAGACAGCATTAGAGGAGATTTGGAGTGTGAAACCAGCCTAGCTTTGTGTTCTTTAGATCCTTCCCTTCAGATGGGTCTAAGGTTTCTCCCTTATTGTTTAACTCTTTCCAAAAAGCCAGTGAAGCAGCAGGGACCAGTTCAAACCAGTATATAGCAAGAGAATCCCAGAATCAGGAAGGTTGGAAGAGACTTCTGAGATCACCAAGTCCAACCAGCAACCTAGCACCACCATGCCACTAAACCATGGCCCTGAGGACCACAGCTAGATGGTTTTGGAAGCCCTGCAGGGATGGTGACTCCACCACTGCCCTGGGCTAATGCCTGATAACCCTCTGGGGGAAGAAATTCTTCCTCATAGCTGAGGCTATCTACCACCCCCTCTGCAACTTCATGGAACTATGAATCCTGAGGCAACAGCTTAACTCTTAGAAGAGGAGGCAAGTCCAGCAAAGGTACTCACAGGTATTCTCAAGGCCCCCAGGAAGCTGATAGCTGCTGTCCCATGTCTGCCTTCTCCAGTGCTGGAGCTCAGTGGCACACTGCAACTCTCACTGTCAATAAGCAACTGTTGCATCTCTGGATCCTCCTGTGATGTTCCCCAGCAACACCAGATGAAAAACAAAAGGAACAAGGAATCAAAAGAGACCAAGGAATTGAATCATACCAAAGGATATATTTTCTTTATTTTTTTAGGAAACAAAGAGAGAGAGACAGAGAGGAGAGACACAAAGAGAGAGAGAGAGAGACAGAGAGGAGAGACACAAAGAGAGAGAGAGAGAGACAGAGAGGAGAGACACAAAGAGAAAAAGAAGTTCCATTTGTGTATCAAGATGAAAGTAGATCTCAGCATCAGAAGAAGAAGAGCAGTCTCTACCCAGAGTAAATTTACCCTCAATATTCCATGTGAGCTTTAGGAAGCTTTCTACACATTTTTTACAACAAAATGTTCTGTTCTACCTGAGGTTTGCTGCTTTCCTTAGCATTTAAGGTTGGCATCTGGACTCTGAATCGAGAGGCACCATTCAGGAAAGTTCTGGAAGTCTGAAATAGAGAAAACAGAAACAAAACCACCCCATCCTTTTGTTGCTTGCTTTTGAAAGGACTCCAGTAGTGTCAGTAACTTCTCTGCAGCAGAAGACTTTGTGCACTGTTACAGAAATATAACTCCATCACCTTTCATTTAATGACTGTGCACCCTTTGGTTTCCACAGTTCTGAGGCAGACCTGTGGCAGTGATATAATATATGACAGGTAAAATGCAACCACAAGTTGAATTCAGAGCACAGCCATGGCATTCTTAACACCTTGAGCTCCTTTTTCCTCTACCAAACTTTCACTGGCAATGCAAACTTGGGTTTCTCCTCATCAGCAGATGATCCTAGTAGCAAGTCCAGAAATAGATTTGTTTCAGGAAATCCTTGATTCTTCATTTCCCCAATACTTGAAGATAAAAGAATCCCTTTGGCTTATGCTCACTATATTCTTCTATACCCAGAAATGCTTTTGTGGGCAGGAGGGGTCAGGAGAAGTCTGAGCACCTCCAGCATGCTCTGCACAGACAGGGAGGCAACAAGCTACATTTTTTGGCTCCAGATGGAGCTGTTCTTTCTCCTTATTTATTAACAAGTGTGCTGGTGTATCAGGCCACAGCAAAACTGCATTCAATGGAAAACATCCTTCTGAGTTCCTCAGTCTCAAAAGATTTACCAGGGACATGAGGGTTTGGCTGCTGAATTAAACACACAGCTTCAAAGAAGGGTTGTAGTCAGATAAGGACAACCTCATGCTAAGGCCACAGGATGCACTGTGCATTCCTGAGGGATGAGATGACACAATAAAACCCAAAAGCCCAAACCCCAACCATCAAACAAACAAAAAGACACCAAAAAACCCCAAACCAAAACCAAGCCAAATCACAACCACCACCACCACACTCTGCCCCAAATAGCCCTTCCCAAGCCCACCACCACAAATGAAAGCAGAATGCCCACCCTCACTCAACATTTGGATTCAAAATGAAGAACTAGGTGATTTCTCCCCAAGAGCAATCCAAGGATATGTATTGCAGTGTTCTCCAGACAAACTGCCCTTCAGCAACCAAATCCTTTTCAGGAGGGTAAAAAACTTGCAAGGATAAGCTAAAGAATTTCTGCTGCTGAATGCAAAGCTAAGGTGCAAGCAGTTTTGGGCATGCAATCCTCAAAGTCAGCAACACTCAAAATGCTCAGGGTTTGACAAACCAGACTTAAATCTTCTTTTACAGAAAGTGAGGCTCCTGTCAAAAAAGTGATTTACAATAATTTGTGGGGAAGAAAGTCCACTATCTAGCAACAAGTCACCCCACAGCTCCCACTCAGCACCAAGACTCTTTCATTTGATTGCCAAGAATAAGATTAACTGTGGTTAGGAGGAGATAGCTGGGGGGAAAGGAGTAGACTGAGAGGCTGCACCTTTCAGACTTCTTTCTCCTTTTCAGAAGATGAAAACTGCAGCCTGGTATCTTTGAAATGCACAAGCACTTTGGCTCAGGAGTTTCAGAGAGTTAAGTTTCCTGGAAATGCCAAGTCAGGTTAAGGAAAGTTCCTAGAGCATAAAGGCAGATCCTGCAGGAAGAGGCTACAAGGAACATGTTTGCCTAGGAAAAGAAAAGGCACAGGGAGAAAAGATGAGAAGCAATAAAATCAGTTCTAAAATCACCACAGCTCAGAAATGCCATTTAATCTCCCCTTTACCTTCCTTTGTGAAAGTGCACCAGGGCTTCACTAATAAAGCAGACTGACTTCTGGCTTGCAAGCCTCCAACCCCAGCATTTAGAAGCAGTTTGTTGTACTCAGATAATTTGGTTGGAAACCAATTTCAGATTCAGACATTGGAGCAAATGAAGCAAGAACTTGGTGACTAACAAAGGAGAACATTCCAGGCTGTGTGCCTGGCTCCCTGTGCTTCTGGACAACTCAGTGAAATCAGATTACTCACCACTAGAAACTCTGGAGAAATACTGGGCTCACGACCATGCTGCAAATAAACAGTAGACCAAATTCATCCAAGACAGGAATACCACACAGAGATGAAGCTGACCTATAAACCTTCACAGAAATCCACCCTAAGCCCTTCCTTCACACTGAGGGTGTTTATTTTAGTTGTGCTTAAATTTAACTGGCCTCATTCTTCCCCAGTGAGGTCTAGCTTTTGGCACCAGAGCTGCCTGCACCTAACCAAGAGATCTGTCCCAAGTGACCTAGCACAGCAAGTGTGTTCTGTTTCTTTAATGCCTTCCAAAAAACAGCCCTTTTCTAACCATCTGCAAAAGCACACAGGTTGTTCAGGGGGTCACAGACAGTATTTTATAGCTACCAGCAAATTCTACACCTTGTACTACTCAGCTGATTTGGTTTTGTTCCCAGCAGTGACACAGCTGATTTCACTTCCTTCACTCAGCAGCCAGTTTTCCTTTGAGTCATGACATCTGCATTTGTAGGAGATCATCCTGAACCTCTTCAAAGCAGCCTCCCCACAGCAAACAGAAGCTGTGAGCTCTAAGCAACCTGATCTAGTGGGAGGTGTCCCTGGCAGGCAGGGGGGTTGGAACTAGATGATCTTTAAGGTCCCTTCCAACTCTGACAAGTCTATGATTGACTAAGGATTTAGAATCCATTGTACTTAGCAGGACACACAAGTCTCAAGAGAGTTCTTGGAGCAAACTCAAATGGTTTCCCAAGGCAACAAGCAAATCTTTATCTGAGAAGGGTCCAAGGCAGGCAGAGAAGCAGCTTGATAAATCTCCTAGATGATGTGCAGATGTGAATATATGGAGTAGGGAAGGAAGAAGTGATGCCTTTGGCTCTAGGTAATGACAACAGTACCTGAAACCCTCACAGGAGCATTTCTGAACTGCACAAAAGCTAAGGAAAAGAAATACCTCCTGTTAAGAGATTCTCAGAGCCACTCAAAATATTCTCAGAGTTGAGAGAAGTTACCTTTAAAAAACTACAGGGAAGGAAATAAAACACTATAGAGTGCATTGTGAGCACACCTTATCTCAGTCACAAACTAAGAACAGGAGTTCCACAGATGGCTAAGAGTATTCAGAAGCCTTGTCAGGAGTAGTTTGAGGAGAAAAAAAAATAATCCATTAGGTGGCAAAGAAGAGAGAACAGAGACAAGAAAAGTTGCCTTCAGTTACCATTCAAGAAGTAGAGAAGATATAAAATGTAAAAAGCCATTTATCTGAAACCATAGGGGAGGTGGTAAAAAAACAGCACTCACCCCTGTACAATCTACCTGTGAGCTCTGCAGCCAGAAGGTCCAGCCCAGGTCTGTCTACACCTGCACCTAGAAGGTCCAGCCCAGGTCTGTCTGCTTCTGCACTCTATATTTGAAGAGGTAAACAAAATCATCTGTGTCTAGACAACATCTCCACCCTTGAGGATTTCAAACTTTGACAATCTAGCCCTAAATAACTTCATCCTATTTCAAATTCAGACCTATCACAAGCAGAGGGTAGGAACAGAATGTCCAGAGGTCCTGTCCCTTCCAGTCTCAGCTCTCCTGTGATGTCACAGCAACTAAAGCAAGGAAACTCAAAAAGGAATAGTTTTAACTTGGTTTACTGTAGGAAGAGATTCTGTTCCAAAAGTTCTCAAACTCTTTCAAACAAACTCTTTCACTTCTTGATTGACACTGCTTTGACAGAAAGTGGTTTACCAGTGAAGCACAGATCAATCATTCCCCCAGATCCAGGGTCAGGTGTAAGAGCCTGGCACAAAAAGGCTAAGCAGATGATCTCATTTCCAAAAACATCTTAATACACATGTATTAGGAGGCAAAAATCAAAGTAGAGAAAGCACTGACTTACACTGGATGGTGTGCAGGAGCAGCTTATATCTTTAGGATCTGAAATACAATATCACACAGTTAACAGTGGAAGGAAGCATAATGAATCTCTCTTAAAACACAAGTACTGTCACTGACCAACAACAGACCAACAGTACAGACAGCACAGAAGTAGTCCTGGTAGAAATGCTCCATGGTACCTTTCCCATCCTGTAGCCACAATCAGTGCTGTTCTGGTAGTGCAGCTCATTGCAGCATTTTAACTACACCTGCAGTACTTTTAATTTCCTGAGATAAAAGGGTTACAAAAATGCTGAGGGGACTGGGACATCTCTCTGCTGGGGAAAGGCTGAGGGAGCTGGGGCTGGGTAGCCTGGAGAGGAGAAGACTCAGGGGGGAGCTTAGCAATGCTGAGCAATACTGCAAGGGTGGGGGCAGGAGGATGGGACCAGGCTCTTGTCAGTGGTGCCCAGGGACAGGACAAGAGGCAACAGGCACAGACTGCAACAGAGGAAGTTCCAGCTCAACCTCAGGAGGAACTTCTTGCCTTGGAGGGTGGCAGAGCCCTGGCCCAGGCTGCCCAGAGAGGTGCTGGAGTCTCCATCTCTGGAGACATTCCAAAGCCACCTGGATGTGATCCTGTGCAAGCTTCTGTAGGTGAGGCTCCTGTGGCAGGGGGGCTGGACTAGACCTCCAGAGCTCCCTGCCAAACCCTAACACTCTGTGATAGGACAGTTACAGTAATACTGACTCTACACAGGGACAAGATGGGTCATTCCTTTTTCATGCCTAATTTAAAGTGACAAAACTTGCTCTCTCAGCTGACTTGTGTGTTCATAGCAGGGAACATGGATGGCATAGGTTGAGTGGTAGCACAGGTTAAACATTTCAGCCAGGCTGGACACTCTGCTACCACACACTTGATCAATTTATAAAGACAGGGAACCAGTGACAGGGCAGGGGACTGGATCCCACTCTGAGTGTATAAACTCTTTAGACCTGCACATGTTCTTCTAGGAAGAAGCAACACTTGAAGTATTGGTATAGCTTGAGGAACACACTGCAGTGAGTCATTTAGTTTAGACCACTGGTGTTCTTCACCCCCCATGAGCCCTCCATGGCTCCATCCCCCCAAAGCACTTACGTTCAATAAGGAAGAGGAAACAAACAATCCCCATCCCAGCAATGACCACACCAGGCACCACGAAGGAGAGACCCCAGCAGCTAGACACCCAATAAGCAGCAATTAAGGATCCCAAGATGTTTCCTACTGAAGTGTGTGAATTCCAGACTCCCATGATCAAACCTCTCCTGCATTGAAAGAGAACCACACACACAAACATTTCTTATTACCCCAACAACAAGCATTACCATGGTGAAAAAGCTACTTTAAAAATGATTGTTCTTCATCTGTGGTGTTAGTGAAAGATTTGCCATCTTCCTGTTCTTTAACTGATCACTTTATGCTGCAGGCTTTTAATTGGCAATTTCAAGGCCCTTCAGTATTAATAGAAGTGTTCTGAATGCTTCTGTCTGCATGACAGAACCCATCCTGCACTTAATGGCATTTAAAGGGGCTTGCTTTGCTAACTAGGATGCAGATGTTGTGTAGCATGTGCCTGCTAAGTCTGCTGCTTCTGGGAATGAAGGGCCTCCTGCAAACACATTGCACCAAACACCTGATGCTTTCAGCATGTGTTAGACTTGTCATGCAGAAGAAAACAATCTGGACAGGATAGGTAGGCAAATGCAGTATTTTCTGATCACAGTCTGGACATTAGTAGAAGGTAACACCTGCACAAGCTTGGTTAAGGTCACATCAACTGCTGGCTGCCTGGACATCTCAGATCAGAGCTGCTGTAGAATAGCTCCAGCTGACCTAAAGTAAACCACAAAAGTCCTAGTGAAGTCACTGGACAGTTAGCAGGTTTGGTTTCTAATTTGTAAGTCATGGGGAAAACTGCCTTGCCCTCAGCAGGAGTTTACCTGGAGCAACCTCATTTGAGCTAAACCAAACCTTTTCCTTCAGCTGAAGACAAGACCTAAAGAGGTCTGCCCACATCTCATGGAATTTGTAGCAACAAGAAAACAAGAAACCAGATCACTCACATTCCAGCCACAACCTTACTGACCAGCCCACTGTGGGGGCTTCCTAAAAATAAAGGCTAAAAGCAAAACCTAAATACATATCTTTGTTTTGCACATACTGACCAATTTTGCTCAGCATTGCCTGACTGTCAGCACTCTGTATTTTGTAACACCCACCAAAAAGGCTGCAGGGACTATGGAAAACTAGTTCCAGCTTACATCTTCTTAACTACCCTGTGATTTTCTCTAGAAAGCACCTATTTCATTTTCAGATGTCCTTCTCTTGAAGCAACTGATGAGAATGTTCCTTCAATGGCATGTGCCTCCAATGGATGGCACTAGAGTAACACAACTATATGCTCCATCTATCAACCATAAACAGAGCCAACAGATTTAGCATGCAGCCCTTCCAAGACTTTTATTAAACACTCCTGGATGGCACTGACAAAAATCAAGGCTGAGTGATCTCTATGCAGGACTAAGGAGGAAAAGAAAAATGGAAAGAAAATGACCAAAAAAAGGTGAAATTGGTTGCCATGTGTGTTTTCTATTTGCAATTCCATCTCTGAGCTCCTGTAAGCCCATGTTATTTACCTTCCTTTTCCAAACCAGTTGCCAATGCATGTAACGACACTTGGCCAGCCAGTGGTTTGCACCAACCCATTAGCTATCTGAAAGCAGAGAAAAATAATCATCAATATCCACAGCCTAGAGCAAGCCAGGTCCCTACACAACTCCTGCTGAATTTAGAAGTTTAGGGGTGAGTTTTGAAAACATTCTTCCCCAACAATAAAAAAGTTTTTTTTGTGGAGATTTTTCCCTCTGCCTCCAGCTCCCACTCAGTGCTGCTCTGGTAGTGCAGCTCATTGCAGCATTTTAATTTCATCTGCAGAACTTTGGACTTCCTGAGATAAAAGGGTTACAAAAATGCTGAGGGGACTTGGACATCTCTCCAGATGTCAGAGGCTGAGGGAGCTGGGGCTGGGTAGCCTGCAGAGGAGAAGCCTGAGGGGGGAGCTTAGCCATGCTGATCAATACTGCAAGGGTGGGGGCAGGAGGATGGGGCCAGGCTTTGGTCAGTGGTGCCCAGGGACAGAACAAGAGGCAACAGGCACAGACTGCAACAGAGGAAGTTCCAGCTGAACCTCAGGAGGAACTTCTTGCCTTGGAGGGTGGCAGAGCCCTGGCCCAGGCAGCCCAGAGAGGTGCTGGAGTCTCCATCTCTGGAGACATTCCAAAGCCAGCTGGATGTGATGCTGTGCAAGCTGCTGTAGGTGAGGCTGCTGTGGCAGGGGGGTTGGACTAGATGATCTCCAGAGCTCCCTTCCAACCCCCAACATTCTGGGATTACATGATTCACTGACCACATCAGGCAGTGCAGCACTGACAGAGAGTGAAGCTTAACCCTAAAGGAAACCATGAAGCCAGAGTGCTGTGGCAGGGACATAGGTAAATGGCTGGCTTGGGGAGATGGTTCTAAAGCCCTGCAGTACCCCAGTTAGTATTGCTGCACACCATGTTGCACAATGCCATGCAAAGGTGCCAGCAGTGTTAAGTGCTACTGCACTATCACAAAGAAAGCAGCAGGGCAAGGTGCAGACCTGTCCAAAATGACTCAGAAGCCCTAACCATATCCTAGACCTGACCATTTTAGGTCAATGGTAAATATGCTTGTGACACCGGATTGGATCTCCACATGCTCTGAAAAATCCCACATCATGAACCTCCTTACAGAACCTGCCTGTTCTCAGCCACACCAATGTGGGAGACTGTTTAAGCATTAGCAGCCTAAATGGGATTTTCCTGCAGAGAAAGCAAACCTAGGACCTGTCCCTCAGGTCTTGGCAGACTGACAGAAGTAAAATATCATTGTTTTACAACTTGCCCACATTTCAGCTTTCCAAGATTTATGCACTGATTTGACACACACTGAAACACATGAATTGGTTTTCAAAGATTTCTTCCACTGGAAGAAAGAAACCCAAACCTATTTCAACACTAAAACCAGGGCCTAGCCACTCTCTCCTTTCTCCTCATGTATGGCAGCATCTGCATCCTCCCAACCACCCACGAAACACTGCTTGCAATTGAAAAGACCAACCCAACCCCCCCCAAAAACAGCACCATGGAAACTCCAGAGAATCCAAATAGCATCCTGCCTACCTGGGCCATGATGTAGAACCAGAGATTGTGGACATTATAGAAATAACCCAGTCCAAACATGGCAGTGAAGAGGCCACTAGCAAGCATCCCAACAGTCAGGTAGTAGCGGATAGGGAGACGTTCTCCTATGATCCCACTTGGAACATGGAAGGAAACCAAAGGAAAGGCAATCATTTAAAAGGAGATCATAGCCCCCAGCCTTCACAGATCAGGAATATGTTGTGCTATTTAATTCTGGTGGAAGGAAAAACTGGATTGGGAACTGTTGTTTTCCTTCACCAGCAGCAAATGAGCAACTGACAACCGAAATGAGCAATTTTGACTTCTTGAGAGGACAAAAAAACCCCACCCCAACACTAACTGCCAACTGCTGACATCTGCACAACCATCTTCCAGGGAGATACTGGACACATTTCCTTGCAGACATATTTTCCAAGTGACCCATCATGTGTCAGATGTCTCCAGCCATTTAAAGGAAGACTTATCTCCCTTGCTAATGATTCTAGCTAGGAAGGATTTGGTTTTAGTCAATAAAAAGCAGCATCTCCAAATAGCAGCTGCTATTGCCCATTTTAAGGTGGGTTTGGTATTATTTTGTAGGAGGTGTCCACTTCTGTCCTTTGACTACAGAGGAGGGCAGGTCCATCACTGATTTAGTTATAGGTGCCCCTGCTCATTGCAGAGGGGTTGGACTAGATAACCTCTAAAGGTCTCTTCCAACTCTAACCATCCCATGATGGTCTGCATGTGCAAGTTGGAGGCCATCTACTCCAGCATGTATTCCCTCACACTCCACATGGCTAGGCTGCAGTTGGAAAGCCTTCCTGCAGAAGGCAGGCAGGATGGGTGCAGGTAAGAAGCCTGTCTATGTACCAACAGGTCTGATACCACCAGGGGCTCAGGATGATGTAATTGGGTTTTTTTTTTCCTCCTCAGCAGCCAAGTTCTCTTTCTCTTCACCAGAAACTTGACAGTAGGAAAGGAGAATCTCCCAGAAATAGTCCAGCCTCAGAAATCAACTGTAAGCAATCCAGCAGGTTTCCAGGACACTCGAGTTTACCTTAAATACATTCCAACGGCATATGCACAAAGAAAGGAGTAATCCAATGCTCCCAGTAACTGCTTGTAGTTGTTCTTATCTAAGAAAAATGTTCAAAACAAATCAGTTTTAACATGCCAAGACCTTTCCAATTATTCTTACAGATCACAAGGAAAAAAAAAATGTTAGAAAACAGGCACTGACATTTAATTTCCTATAGCACTTTTAGACTTAAGCATTTTGCAAAACGTTCTATTTAACCCCAAAATTCCTCCCTCTACAAATGACCCTTTTGCCTGTAGCATATTAGGAAAGTATTGGTAGGTCCCTCTTAATTCCACCTTCTCCAAACCAGCATTTTGGCAGAGAAGAAACATCAGTTCTCAACAAGGTGCCTATTTCTTCCTGGTCTTTAGGCAAAAGAAAATCCCAATTTTAATGAATTTTCTTAACAGTCCAAGCAGTTGAAAATTTCTGAGGTCCCAAAAGTTAAAAAGGCTAGAAAAACCCCTCTAAATCCACCATTATGCAGCCTTTTAAGGCATGAGCTTAAAATAGCTATTCTACATAGTTAAAATGCATTTTATTTCTCAGCTACTCCTGAGGCACAGAGATAGAAGTCTTGTTTCAGACAAGACCACACCAAACCAACCCAAACCCAGGGGGTTCTGCTCTGTACAGCAAATGACCACAGTCACAGCTAAATGGGACCTGCAGGCAGGATGGAGGGACTCCACCCAGACACAAACACCAGGTCTGGTCTCCAAGAGAGCTGAGCTCCCAGCAAGACAGTTTGTGCACTTGCAAGGAGCCACAGCTGAGGCTAAAGGCAGAGCTCCTCAAGCTTTCCTTCTTTCAGTGTTACTCCCAGCTTGCCAGCTCTCTTGCCTGAAGAACAAGCTGAGAGAGTGGCACCCCAAAGGGATGTGACCATGGAGAAAAAAAAAGGAGGAGAGTGGAGCTCAGAAATCTTCATTAAAAAGATTAACTAGTGTTTTAAACAAATTCAGTCTCCCCTTGGTCCAGGGACAAGAAAGAGCAACCAAGCCTAACTGCCTCAATATATTTGGAAACCTGTGGGACTGAACAATTCCAGCAGCCTGCTGACCTTGCAGCAGGCAGTTAACACACAGAATTTTGTCCCTAGAAGACACAGAGCTCAGATCTTTAATTATCTTTGAAGAGAGCAGTACTTTTTAATTGCTAATTAAAGAATCATTAGAATGGATGGCTAGATAAGACTGGAGTGGACTGGCACACTGACAGGGTGGATATGCTCCTTCACTGGTGTTCTTAATAGTGATAAAAGTGTCAAGCAGTGATTCAAAGTCTCTATTAAATTCAACTACAATTAAAACCAAATTAACTATTAGTAGGCAAAGATTTCTTTTCTATTGAAGTGACAGACCAGCTTCAGAAGCTGGTCAGGAAGCTGTCAATTCTATGCTGCAATAAATGGGGAGGAAAAAATACTCTCTCTGGCAGATAAGGACTAGATAAACACTAAGTCATTTCATTTAAATGACTGCTGGACTCTCAAATTAAACCAGCAGAAAGTGGCAATGATTTATTTCTTTCTTCACCCTTTTTCTCCCTACCAGACATCCTGAAGACAAATTCATTCTATGAGTGCAAACTGATCTAATGAAAACATGGCATAGCTCTAGCAGGTCAGTTAAAAGTCACTTCACCAGCTGACATTGAAGTAGGAAAGACATCAAAAGGTAAGTCACAGCTTCACTGTCTTTGGGAAAAATATCAACAAGAGCATGGAAAACAAAACCTCCCACCCCCACCTCCTGAATTCCTCTATAAATGAAGGAGAAATAGGAAGAGGCAAATAATCTAATGATAAATATCAACTCATTATGACAGGAAAAAAACAAACAACCCTCACCAAATGGCTCCCAACCACACTGAGATACATTAGATGGCTTTTGGAGAGGTTGAATCTGGGCAGCATATTCTTTGTAGGAGTTGAGTTCCCCTTCCTGTGAGGCAGCACAGTGCTTATGCAGCTCTCCCTGAGACAGGAAAAGAAATCTGAAGATGGAATTTTCACTTGTGACTGTTCATCCTCATCCAGCAACAAGTTCAACAATGCTAACTCCACAGGAACCTGTGTCAAGCCCACTGGAATCAGGCCAACTGTTAACCATGATTAATTGCTTCACCAACATCAAGCTGCTTTGCCCACTCTTACTCCCCAGTCCTATACAACACAGCCCTGGGGGATTTGATTTGTATTGAGCAAGTTATCTAGGCCAAAGATTAAACTAACAAGCCTAGAATTAGGTAATATTTCACCACCAGCTTCCCTGGGAACAGAGCCCCAAGGGTACAGACACCTTTGACTGTGATGTTCAGCAGTACCTGAAACAGCCTTGTAAATGCCAGCAGTGTTTTATCCTGTTTAACTCAGTTACAAACAGCTTCTCTCAAACATATGAACATAAATCTCTAAACTCTTAAGTATCCAACATCTTAAATATCTTAATTCACATGAACTAAGTGTAGGCATAGCTTTCTCCAGCCTTAAGCCCAAAGATTTGGTGGATATGCAATATTCTAGGTGTGGTCTCCCTGGAGTTTATCAGGTAAATGTCACTTGAGCAGTTTCTCATCTTTTAAATCATTCCAAGTTAAAGTTTAACACTGCTTCCACCCAAGGAAAGACTGGAAAAGATGACTCCATCTGTGTTTGGCAAGAGGAGGAGGATGTTTAAAGAAGGACACAGCCTTGCTTACCTTAACTATACTAATAGGTTTCCTTGATAAGTGGAAGCTGGCATACAACAAGAAAGTGAGAGAGAAAATGAAGGCTCTGTACCTACAATATAAAACAGAGAGGTTGAAAATGATTTTATTCAGATTTGCTTTCAGCACTAAGTGGCACCAAAACATTACACAAGTCCTTGGTAATCTTGGAACTAGTGGAAGACAACTTTTTGCCACCCCCTCTTAACAGCCTGAAGAACCACCCTAGTAGTTAGGCTGCTTTACTTCTGCTCTGATCTGGCTTTGGGAGGGAGTTTGCTAGCACACAGGCTCTGGAGTCCACACAGCTCATCTGCTTAGTTCATAACCTTCTTTTGGGGGGCTATTAAAAGGCAGTTAAACATTAAACATACTGAGAATCAGGAATCACTTCACATTTCACTGTCTCATACACTTTCTAGTACTATCAGGACACCAAAGTTGGCTCTGTGACTTGTCAGTTTGGCTACTGTAGGTTATTACTTCTTTCTTTCCTCACTGCTTTTAGGATTTTGCTTTACTTTTGCCTTCCTCTAACAAGAGAAATCAACCCTTTCTAGAGATGGACAGGGGGACTGACACTGACTGCCTGTAGTGTCAGCTGGAGCTTTGGGATTGGGAAGGAGTTTTCCTTTGTACCTCACTAGCATCCTTGAGGCTTTCTCTGCAATTCCTCTGAATGAAAAGGGGATCTCAAACTCCCTGGCACTGCAAGAGTTAAAGATAACAGTCTGATCTATTCTCTACTTGCAGCATGTTTCAGCTGGTTAAGAGGGAGTGTCTTTTGTGGATTTGTGCTTTTACTACTACAGAGATCTGAGTGCATCTACTGGCTCCTTCCAGCCTTGATCTTAACATGAAGGTCTGTAAATAAAACTGTGTATATATGTGTATATGTGTGTATATATATATATATATATGTAAAAGGAAAACTGAAATGCCTTTGTCTCTGCTGCTCTCTCTGCTAGAGAATTAGGAAGTGCTTGCTCTTTCATTTGTTATTTCTTTGTTACTCACAGACAATTGACTCAGTATTCTGCCTCAGAAAGCACAAGAAATGATGCCATCCAACTTCCAGGATTAGTTTTCCTAGAGTAAACTTTTTGGCTTTTGTGTTTTTGGAGGGTTTGTTAATATTACACTAGCAAGAACTACAATAAAGCTGCAGTTTTACAAGTCTGTATGACACCTCAGACTGGGAGGGAGAAAATACATTTCTGGTTAAGAAATCTAACCTCAAACACCCCCTCTCACCTGAGAGAAAATAAAACAAATCTCCAATTCCTCTCCTCTTGCAAATAAAAGGTCAAAAAGCTTTGTTCTCTAGCACACTTGACCAGTAAGGGTCTGCCTGAGTCCCCCCAAAATAGCTCACTTTCTCAATGCCAGCAAGATTTATTTGTTATACAACTGACCACATTTTCTTGCTGTACCTTTTAAGCAATGAAACAGAAAAAAAACAACTGAGCAAGGCAAGATCACCAGCCCCAGACACAAAGCAAGATCAGCCCCATACTCACCACTGATCTCTGGAAAATGCAGTGATGAAGCGAATGCCAGGAGGCAGCTGAGCCATCTACTCTACAGCTGGGATCAAATGGTAGGTGACAGTGTCTTCTCTTCTTCAGGATGTGGAACAAAGCCCTGTGGTATGGAGCTGCTAACAAATGGGGAAGCTAGGCAGCTGAGTTGATCTCCCTGGAGGTTTCTTTCCTTCTACCATCAGTCAGGACGTGGCCAACTCTTGGCTCTGCCTTTGGCAATTGCTGGTAAGTAAATATACTCAAGTTGTTACAGTATTCTCCAACCACATCTGAATCAGCAATTATCTGGTTCAGAGACAAGTCATTACCATAGCTAACCTTCCAGACAACCCAAAATCTAATGGAGATTTTTAAGCTGATATAAATCACAGCCTTTTCTGAATGTCATCATCTATTCTGAGAAGCCAGCAGTGGGGACACAAGGGAAAGATGTACTCAGAACATGATCCAAAGCCAGCTAACATCAAAACACTCTGCTTTTGTCCCAGAAAGACTGCAAACAGGCAGTTCCTCAACTTACAAAGATCTATTTTAACACATCAGAAGCATTCATGAGGTTGAAATCTGTTCAGAAACGACTGTAATGTTTTCAGCTCAGAAGAGAGACTCCTCCAGCTTGAGAGTGGGTGCTGCTGAACAACGCTGCCAGCAAGACTTGGCCAGCACTCCCTCTTCCAGCCTGATTTCCCTGTCCCAGTATTAGGACTGCATAAAGCACCACATCACCAGAAAACCTGCAAAAGAAAACAAAAGCAACAAGATGTTTTTCCACCACCTGAGCTCCCTACACCAGCTCATCCAGCAGAAAGGAGAAGGCAGGCTCACCAACAGATGTCACTTGCAGCAGGGAAGAGTGAGACTGGCACCCATCAATTCAGTTAGGCTTAAAATCCTGTCAGGTTCCTTCTCTTTGTTCAAATTTGGGCTGAAGACCCTTAACAGAAAGAGATGCACACTACCCTTTCTCAGGGGTGCTGCAACAGGAACTAGCTGCACTATTCTATCACAGCAAGCCTGAGCCAGCTGGCACTGTAAGATGACAAAAGGCACTGTAGGCAAAAGGTGTGACTGCAACTCATGCATGCAACCCAGCCTCCCTGTCTGCTAACAGCAGAGCTTGCTCTCCTGGGGAGGAACAGGAGGGGAGCTAAAGCAAAACCTCCTGTGAAGGAAACACACCTGCCAAGACCAAGGCTTTGTCTTCAATTCCCACCTGGGAATTTGAGAGGCTGCCACAGGACAGGCAAAGGTGGGAGCCTCCCTCATTTTTACTGTCCCATCTTACTACAGAAAAGAAAACTACTCCTCCTCAGCCAGCTGAATTACAACATCACAGTATCTGCTGTGTCCAGGCTAGCAATTTGAAAGCTTCACTATCCACACAAGCTTCTTCCCCAGGAATGGGTGAAAACTACAGCCTCCTCACATAACAAGAGTATCCCACCAAAAGATTAAGGGTCTGCTCCTTTATCCTAACACATTTTTGTCATATCTTTAGTTTCTTTTTCTTTTCCCAGTGTCCTGGCTCAGCCTGACACCTCCCTTCCCTAAAAGCGAACTGACTTGCTAATCTTGTTTGGCATGTTCTTCCACTCACCCCCTCCCCTCCCTGGCCCTGAATCAGATAACTGTTAGTGCAATGGATCAGCAAACCCCACAACCATTCCCACCCAACATGGAGTTTCCCACCTCCTCTCAGAGGCTGCAGAAGTTAGGAAAAGTGCAACCCTACACTCTCCTCCTCGCTCTCAGCTGTAGGTTCCTGCCTCCCTCTGTGTCAGCCATACAGCAATGGTTCAAATGGCTGATCCACCAAAAAACCTGCCCTGAGAAACAGCTGATCCACTAGAGAGTATGAACTCACTCTATTCATCAAGCAGGATGAATTTTAAGGAGGACTATAAAGGCAGGGAGTAAAAGTGGCACTGCCCCTTATAGCCACAGCTAGCTAGTTGGGTCAGCTGAGCTCCAATTTCGAACCAACAACTGCTTGTCACTCATGTCCTATTTGGTTGGAATGAGCTGTGGATAGCCCCAGCTCTTACAGAGAAAAGGAAGGCAGAAGCAGCCCAGAGTTGGGGTGAGTTTTCCTTCTACCAGTAACAGATCTATTTCAAGGTGACCCCCAAAATCACTTCCCCTCTCTCACAGTTATCCCAAACACAGAAACTATTGTTTAACTGACCACACTAAGTGAGGTGACAGAAATAGCTACTGGGAGAACACAGAGGACAGCAAAGAACAAAAATCTGAGGTCCTACAACTCCTGAAACAGTTCCCTTAAAATATAATAGGACAAAGCAATTGCCATCACAGAAAAGTAACTGTTTAATAGGTTACTACTTAACAGCTTTAGTGCAAGCAGAAAAAGACTTCATGCACCTTACAAGGTGTTTCAACCCCAAGGGGTTACACAAGGTTGCACATTTGTGCACCTACTGCACAAGCCATACTCCCACCACCTCCCAACAGTGTATCCTTGCCCTAAATCCAGAGTCACAAGGCCCTAACAAAGACAACTGGACTAATAACAGCACTTAGAGACCAGCACCATAACTATTTCACTTTTTATCTACCACAGACAGACTCAAGTTTTCATTTACTCATCAGCAACTTACTTCTGTCCCACATAGCTATAAGTTCCTCTGACATCCATGTGCCTTTAATACACACATAAAACTTCCTCCACAAAAGCAAAGAAACCTTTGGCAATAAACCTTGTAATAACAGGTTATGGAGACTGCATCCTGCTGTAGATTAAGCCTGATTTTAAAACCAAGCTATTCCTCAGAATGGCATTAGCAGGCTACAACTCATAACTGGTCATTTGTTTTATCAACACATCCTTAATATTTCTGTTTTACTAGTGAAGCCCAAGAAAAACTCCAGTCCAATCACCCTGTGAGTTCTTTCATTGTCAGCAACTACAGCCAATATTTTACCTGCCAGTGAAACAACAAATAACTTTCTCTTCCTCCTTCTCGTACTGCAAAGTACAAAGCAAGACTCTGATACTTACTTTGAATCCATATTTACCTTCCAAACTTTGTATTGCTTCTTCAGGCTTCCTGCTGCACTGCCTGAAACATAGCTCCCTGCCTGTTGGGGGAAAAAAGGTCATCTGTGACTGGCCTTTACCACTGCAAATACTTCAAACCTTGGAGGAGCTGTGTCCTTCCCAGTTAAGCACAGCGCCCCTGGAGGGCAGGCATTAATTCTGTGCATGCAGAGGCAGTGGAATTGGTAGTGCAAGTCCTCACCAGGGTGTGCCTAAAGACTCACAAGGCCTTTTGACACATGCAGATCATGCTTAATACCCAGAAGCTCTGCACCTGAGCCACAGACTGCCAAATCATAGAATATTTGTGGCTGGAAAATAGCTCTGAAATTACCAAGTCCAACCATCCTCCTAACACTACCATGCTCACCACTAAACCATGGCCCCAAGCACCACATCTAGATGTTTTTGGGAACTCTTCCCAAGATGGTCACTACCCCACCTCCCTGGGCAGCCTGGGCCAATGCCTGATACCCTTCTTAGGGAAGAAATTCTTCCTAATATCCAGCCTGAACCTCCCCTAGTGCAACTTGAGGCCATTTCCTCTTGTCCTATCACTATTACCTGGGAGAAAAGACTGAACCCTATCAGCTTTGGACCTTTAATGGCCATATCTCTTCCATTTAATGAAGAAAGCAGAAAAGTGAATCCTGGCTTAACAACAGGGGACAGTACTCCTTGTGAACACACAGTGAATCCTTACCCACATCCCAGGACCCTACATAACCAACCACACTGCACTGGGAGCTACCACACCACAGGAGATGACCCAGTGGAAGCCTGGGCAGCCACCCAACCTCCCTAATTGTCAAGCTCAGGCCAAGAACACCCTCACCCTGCAGTCCCGTGCGGCTGCTCAGGCCAGGAGCCAAGCAGGGGCAAGCATATGCCTTCCCTGGTGGTAAGAGGTGCTGTGACCTCCAGGTGCCCCTGCTTGGGGAGGTTTCAGGCGAGTCAGTGCCAGCCCAGGGCTGATCTCTGTTTCTAGGTTACAGCTACCCAGGGGCTCCCTCCCGCAGCCGCAGAAGCGGCTGCTGTTCCCACGGCTACCAATAAAACTTGGGGTGCTCCCAAAACCATGCTCCTCATGTTCCGCACCTGACCCTGCCGGCAAGGGCAATGGAAGGGAGTCTCCGGGCAACCCAAGCGCCTGAAGAAATACAAGGACAAAAAGCAAGACGATAAGCGAAAGAAAGAAAACGGGAGAGCCTGGGAGGCAGCGCTGGTTGGGAAGGTTAATGCCTGAGCTCTAGCAACCCTGCAGCCACCTTCCCAAACGTCTACCAGCGGGGAGCCTTGTGCCGCCGAGCCCGGGGCACCTCCCTCCCTCCCAGCCGCTGCTGCCGAGCAACCCCGCGGGGGAAAAGGGCACCAGACAAACGAGAAGCGGCGGCGACACTCCCGCTCTCCGCCCCCGCTACGGCCACAGCAGGTGCACAACCAACCCCTCCGGCCGCCAAGCTTACCTCGCTGCTGTTGCTTTTTCTTTCACCCTCCCGCCACCGCGGTAGCTTCCTTCTTCCTGCCTGGCCTGCTCCGGGCCGGGCGCGGCTGCAGATCGCCGGCCGGCAGCGGGAGCTGCGCGGCGGAGAACACCCTGCCTGGGCTCCTCCCCACCGCCGAGAAGGAGGGCACTTGATGGGGCGGGGCGGGCTACGGTTGGGCTTGGAGGGCAGCGGTGGTTGGTAAGAGACTCAGCCTAGCCTGGGTAGGGCTGGTTCGAGCTGGCTGCCTGCTTCGCTGTCGTTTAAATCTAAGCCTGCGAGGGCAAACCTCCGCCCCTGTCCCAGCCTCCTGCGCTGGCAGCGGTTTCCCCAGGACCTCGCCGCTGAGGGATGAGGCAGCGGCGGTGGTGCCTCCTCGGCGAGGCCTCACTCTGCTGGGGATGGAAAAAGCTGGTGCTGCCTACTCTTCTCGTCATCCTACCTGTCGCCGCGGTGGCATGGCTCTCTCGTTCTAAAGTGGCTGCCTGGGGGGGCCTGAGGCCGGTACGATCCCTAGGCAGGCCCCTGCGCCCGGGTGAGTGTGCAGAAATGCTTCAGGGCAGCGCTGTCAGTTGCCTAACCTGAAATAGACGAGGGCATTGCTGGTGCCAAAGCACAAACGCTAAGAAGTCACATAGAGGTCGCAGAATCACAGAATCATGAAGGTTGGAGGAGACCTCTAAGAGCATCAAGTCCAACCAGCAACCTAGCACCACCATCCCACTAACCCATGGCCCTAAGGACCACAGCTAGATGTTTGTGGAAGCCCCCCAGGGATGGTGACCACCAGTGCCCTGGGCAGCCTGGGCCAATGCCTAACAACTCTTGCTGGGAAGAAATTGCTCCTGATCTCCAACCTAAACCTCTCCTAGTGCAACTTGAGGCTATTGCCTCTTGTCCTCTCACTGGTAACCTTGGAGAACAGACTGACCTCTACCTCCCTACAACCTCCTTTCAGGTATTTGTAGACGTCTGAAAACTTAACAGAGAAAAATGGGCTGCCTCAGTAAACAAGAAACAATGTATTTATTCTTGTTTGCTTTCTGGTTTCCTGATCCTGCAGTGTGTTTTCGTTTTGAGCAACTATGT
This sequence comes from Galbula dea, assembly GCA_013399015.1. Taxonomy (NCBI): domain Eukaryota; kingdom Metazoa; phylum Chordata; class Aves; order Piciformes; family Galbulidae; genus Galbula; species Galbula dea. Next base: position 372,333 of record VWZX01006417.1, read on the forward strand.
ATTATTCAAAGCTTAGTTGTTTATATAAATACTTCCAGCTGCAGGTGTGTTTCGTGACCACTTCAGCAGTGTGGGTAGCTCTATGAGGTTTACTTCCTCCAAATTCTTAGACCCATGCTCAGCTCTGCTCCACGATCCCAGTGGCATCTTTCCTTCACTTTCTCCCACTTTCTTAGTCCTGAGTCCTGCAACTCAAGGAGTCAGAGTTGCACTATCTGCTGCTTTTAAGTTTGTCACTAGCAGACATTGCTTCCTGCTCAGGCTCACATCCTCTTAGCTGAGATTTGTAAGCAGTAGACATCTCCCCAAGTGCTACCAAGTTCCTCCCTGAACAGCTGCTGCACTGCTCTTGAGTGTCATCAGTCTCATTTTCTGAGGAGAGGATTTTTGTTCACAGAGAAAACAAACACTGCTACTCAGCATCAAAAGATTTCACACTAGCACAGCTTTTACAGAACCATTCTCCAGCACAAGTTTCATCCAGAAAGGACTTGAGTAACTACTTCTTGACAATCCAGTCCCATGCCCCTTGTGAATGCCAAAGAACAATTCTCTACCCCAAACCCTGACCAGCTCAGCTGAAACAGTTGATGCCTTGAGCAGCAGGACTAAGTTTAGCAGACTCTAAACACTTGGAGGTGGAGCACAACCAGGCACGTCCTAGAGCTGCCTGTAGCTCTCCACATTTATTATCTCCTACATGATGGTGCATGAACTGGAGAAGGAAATACTTCAGGTCTCTTTTTTTCTTCTAAGCAGGCATATGATGGAAATATCATTGTCCTATGGAGAGGGCATTTGTTCTCTGGGGTGGAAAAGCCCACACTAACTTCAACTATAGATGGGGTGGTCACAGCCAGAGCAGAGCATCTAAGTGTGCTGCTATTTGTTGAATCTGCTGTAACAACCACTTGGCAGAGACAAAACTACTCAGAGAATGCTTCTCCAAGAACAGTGGCTCACATGGATTATGTGGCTCCACTTTGCAGCAGCAGAAGGCACCCAGAAATCATCTACTCTGACAGCACACACACACAGAAATGAAGATTTGACTCTTTACAGCAGAAAAGGTCAGATCCATCACAGTGCATTTGTTTGTATACATGGTTAGCCATCCCAAATTATCATGAGTATCATCATCCTTGTGGTTTGTTGAATTCATGCTTTCTTAGACCTTCTTAAGCTCCCTAAAGAATTTAACCTTGCTGTTGTATCTTTCTCTCTTCAGTTGCAGGCAGCTTGCAAAAAGGACGAGCCAAAGAGCTGCAGAAAACAGTGATGTTCTTCCTATTTACAACAAGAAACTGCATTTCCTGTGAAAATAAAGGTCCCTGGGTAATCCATTCTTCTAACATCACTGGAATCTGCTGGCTGCCACACTTGGCACAGCTGCTCTCTCTCTCTCTGCTGTGCCAGTGCTGTGCACCACCAGCTACAGTTGCCAGAAGCCATCAAATAAGTAAGAGCACCGAGAGAAAGAGCAGTGTGAACTTGTGCTGCTGGTGTGAAGTATCAAAGGAAGGCCACAGGTCTGCCAGAGATGAAAGGAGAGCTACAGCCAGGAGTGAGTGGTTAAAAAACTGAACATAAACCCCAATTTTCTGAAACATATGTAATCTACAGCCTCACAGGGGGAAAAAAAAAGGACATTTTACCAGTTCCTTTCTGGAAGGAAATAGGAGTGAAGGATACAGTCCAGAAAATGGTTGTATTTGGGAGCATACTGAAATGTGGCAGCAGTTTGGCTTTCTCAGCCTCTGGCAAAGTTCATACTAGAGGAACCAGAAAAGGGCATTCTTGTCTGCAAAAGCAAAGAGAAATAAAGATGTATCAGTTGACAGATGCTTCTGCTGGCACTTCTCTAACAAAAAAGTATCTTATTTCCTGGTTGACACTTGAATTTTACTTAACAAGAGAGATGCTCTTAACTCCTCAAGTCCTGAGGCAGCAAAACACTTTGAAGTCAGTGGCTGTCAGCAGAGTCTTTCCTTTGCTTGACCAGGTAATGCTGGCTGAACAGAGGTCTGGATGAAGGCCATTGCATCCTTTAGGTGATTAATCTGTTTATTTTCTTTCCAGTAAAATGCACAAGTGTGTTTTGTGATTCCTAATTGCACAGATGGAAAAGGTTCATCTGTTTAGCCACTGAGTGATCTCTTTGTCTTAGGGCATCAGAAAAGCTCCTAACTTCTTTATATAGTAATGGGCTGTTAAATAGTATCTTACTATACAGAAAGCAATATTTACTTAGACAACACAAATTGCAGGCTTCTCAGGACTAATATATATAACACAATCACTTCTTTTAGCTGCCTTTATTAGTTTCACATGCTGTGCTTTCCCAACAGAGCAGCTGGGATACTGTATAAGTAATTGACATCAACACTGAGTGCAATCCAAATATAACCTGGAATGAAGCTTTGGCAGAGAAAAGAAAAAACAAAATATCCAAAAGAGGGGGGAAAAAAAAAGAGGCTGTGAAGGCTATGCCAGTATGTATGGGAGTAGACAGGAATAGCCCTGCAGTATCCACACTCTGAAAAGGCTGGAGGTAAGCCAGCTGTGGTCTGGAAGCTCTCTGGCTGAGTTAGCACAGTATGTCCTGCTTGTTGATGAGAGATTTTTGTGCCAGCACAGCATCAAGCTCATACAACTACCTAATTTCCAGCCTGGTATTTTCATCCCATCTGACTTGCCAGATAGCTTGTGAGAATCACCAGGCAGTGGCTTTAGGAATAGAGACCAGCTTTAGGAAAAGAGACCACTATGCCCCCATAGCCTTTTCCCCAGCCAGAGCAGGATGGTACCTGAGTACAAAAGGCTATTTCTGAAGATAAAAAATGATAGCCTGTGGAACATGGAATTGGAGGGGCAGTAAGACTGCCTCTAGGCTTCTTACATAAAAAATAGATACTGCTGTGACTGCAGGAGACTTTCAGGAATAATGCCATTTATGTGAACACTGAGCAGTGTCAGGGTGACTAAACAATACTGGTCTTTCTAATGTTCATTGTGCAACGTGTGTTGTTAGAAGGAGCCCCCAAGGCCAGGCCAGCCCTGACACAGCAGCATTTCCCCTGTAAAACCTCTGTACTGCCAAAAGTTTCCCTCTCCTAACACAGGATAAAGTCCAAAGAGAGCCAGGAGCGTAGCAGCCCTTAAAAGTCCCTTTATGGCCATTCCTACAGAAGAGCTCTCCAGCTAAATTCAAAATGAGGACCTGCAAAGCAGGATGAAAGGACATCCAGGTTTGTCCTCTCTTTCAGGAGGCATCTTACAGGGTTCTCTGTCTAGTAGCCTATTGTTTTGGTATATCACTGTCTTCCCCTGCTTGTCAGCATCTCTGGCAGATCCCTCTCCCTACGGGGCTTCTGCTCAAACAGCAAACCAGGAGCTTCTCCATGGGCAGCTTGCAGCTATGGTAGCTTCTGCCTTCTCTCATCAGGGTGGCTGGCAGTCAAGCTGAGGCAGCAGTAGGAGCAGAGCAGATAATCAGCACATCCACTAACCCTCTTGGGCCTTTGGCCAAAGGATATTGACATGCGAGATCAGCTGGACCTTAAGAATATTTATTGTATTGTGTTGGTCCTTCCATGGAAAAGGAAAAGAACAAGAGAAAAAGGATGGTAGCAGCCCTTCCTTCAGTAGTAACATACTTGAAGCTTAACTTTAATCTGACATTGAAACACACACAAAAGCAACTGTTCCCTGTTCCCCATTCTCTGATCCCTGATGCTAGTTCCCCATTCTCTGTTCCCCCCTCTCCATTCCCCACACCCTGCTCTCTTCCCCTCGTTCTCCTCTCCCTTCTCCTCTCTCCCTATTCTCTGCTGTCCTCTCCCTTCTCTCCTTTCCCCATTCCCTGTTCCCCTCCTTGCCTCTCCTCTCTCCATTGCTCACTCCCCTCTCCCTATTCCCCTTTCCTCTCTCCCCTTTTCCTTTCTCCTCCTCCCCCTCTCCCTATTCCCCTTTCCGCTGTCCCCTTTCTCCTTTCCCTTTCTTCCTTCCCCTCTCCCTTCTCCCCATTGTTCTCTCCCTTTTCCCTCTACCCCTCCTCTCTTCCCTCTCCGTTTTGCCCGCTCCCCGCCGCCCTCTGCAGACGCTGCTCTCAGCACCTCGGACAGCAGCCGCCCCCCCGAGCCGGTTCCCCCAGCCGCTCCCCTCCCGCCCTGCCCAGCGCCACCCGGTTGCTGTGGTGACGGCGACGCCGCGGCCATGTCGGACCTGAGCGAGGAGGAGAGCGAGGAGGCCGAGGCGGATTTGGGGGTCGGGTCGGCCGGGACAGTCGTGGTGCCGCTAGCGGCTCAGCCGTGCCGCGTTTCCAGGCCCCCTTCTGCGGCGAGAGGCTCGTCCTTTCTAGGAGCGGCCGCCGCCGAGGGCGCCGGCAGGGAGCGGGGCGGGAGGCGGCTCACGGCCACGGGCACCTGGGGGAAGGGGTGGGAGAGGGTCAGAGGGAGAGGGAATTGTGAACGTTACCGGTGATGGGGTCCTAAATCCTGTCCACCAACCGTGCCGAGCCTAGGTAAGCTCCCGAGGAGCTTGTTCCGTGGACAAAGGGAATTTTGGAAGTGGAGATGTATCATTTCTGTTGGGACCCGCCAGACTCTCTCCACTGGATGAGAACAGCTCATCCATACTTTCCAGTAGTACGCCAAGAAGGGAGGAAAGGCTCCGGGTGCTGGGATCTGCTACAAGTGTCTTCATAAGCTGCACATCGACTGGCTAGGTGCTGCAGCAGCCTCTGGTTCAAGCCAAACTGGAGCAGCTTTGAGCAAACACCTCTTTTCCTCTGTCTAGCGAGGTTAGATTTAGTCAAGCTTAGGCTTCTTCAACAATTTTGGTTTGGTTTTTGTTGCTGTTTCCCATGTGATCAGGAGTATGATGGTGAACGCAACTCAGAAGGTGAGCGCCATGGACGTGGCAGAGCACGTCTGCCCAATGGTGACACCTATGATGGAGAGTATGAACGTGGCTTCAGAAGTGGACAGGTAAAACAGGGACAGCAGACAGTGGCTCTGCTTATGGTTCAGCAGTTCTGGGCACTGGATTGAAACAAGAGTGAGAACTGACATGTTTTCTCTCTATAAAATATCTTTCAGGGGACCTACAGGTTTAAAAATGGTGCCAGATACACTGGAGAGTATCTTCAGAACAAAAAGCATGGCAAGGGTGTTTTCTTTTATCCAGATGGATCAAAATATGAAGGTAAAACACTGAGCAACAGTTGCAAGGATTTCTGTAACTGGAAGGACACATTTCCCTCCTCACCCCAAATGCAAGGAGATAGTGAATTGAAGAATATATTAGTTGAAGAATATAAGTGTTCTACAAAAAGGTTTCTTTTTATTGCTCTTTTACTAGCAGGTCTGTGAAGTCTGGGGCTTATTTATGGGGATTTATGCTGATTATTGTTGCAAGTGAGGTATTTAGTGGAAGTTTATTCTTGTCATGTCCTCCTTTCAAATGAGGTGTTCCAAGACCTGAGAAATACTAAGTCCCTTTTACAAATCAGTGCAATCTTGGTAGGAGAGATTGCAGTTAATGGTTTCTGAATGGTGGTTAGAACCACACAAGTGTTCTGGGAATTTATGTCCATCCTTAGAAAATAGCCTACTGATTAGAGCACTTACTCAGGGTTTGGCATGCCTCTGAAGAAATTGAAATTCATATTGGTTCCCTTCTGCCAGGAGAGTACCTGAAACACTCTGAATATCAGTTAGGCTTCAAGGGACAGCATTTCCCACCCTCCTTTATAAGCTAGGTAAGAGAGAACATTCTCATTGTGAGGGCTAGAAGCAGAGAGCAAAAAAAGCAGCTCCCTCTTGCTTTAAGGGGGAATATATATGTGATTTAAAAATTCTTCTTATTTTTTAATGTAAGTTGGAATAGAAAAGTAATGAATCATACACAAGTAATCAGTAACACAGTCTAGCATCCTTTGGAGTCTGTGTGCCCCCTGACTGGGAGGACAACTTTAGGAAATGAGTCAAACTAAAGTAGTTCTCCTTTTGATTTGAGTGGAAATGTCACATTGCCTAATGCAACTGTAAACTGTCATACATTGCCAAATGTAAAGATAGGAGCAGCATGTCACATGGCTTCTTGTGTTCATAGTGATGATGGAGGTTGATAACAGAGACAGACAAATCACAATGTTAGGGGTTGGAAGGGAGCTCTGGAGATCATCTAGTCCAACCCCCCTGCCACAGCAGCCTCACCTACAGCAGCTTGCACAGGATCACATCCAGCTGGCTTTGGAATGTCTCCAGAGATGGAGACTCCAGCACCTCTCTGGGCAGCCTGGGCCAGGGCTCTGCCACCCTCCAAGGCAAGAAGTTCCTCCTGAGGTTGAGCTGGAACTTCCTCTGTTGCAGTCTGTGCCTGTTGCCTCTTGTCCTGTCCCTGGGCACCACTGACCAAAGCCTGGCCCCATCCTCCTGCCCCACACCCTTGCAGTATTGCTCAGCATTGCTAAGCTCCCCCCTGAGTCTTCTCCTCTCCAGGCTACCCAGCCCCAGCTCCCTCAGCCTCTGACATCTGGAGAGGGACAGACAGAAGAAAAAAAAGAGCCAGGGCTTAGAGTAAGGAATGGTAGGGAACCACAATGGTGCCATAGCTTTCTTTTCCTTCTCAATAACTCATGGTTGATAACTTTACAAGCTGGTCACTGTATTACCCAATGAAATAAACCACACCCCCTCTGGTTTTATTGTATTCTCATTAAAGGAGACTGGGTGGATGACCAGAGACATGGCTTTGGAGAGTACACCTATGCAAATGGAGACATCTATACTGGAGAATGGCTTAACCACAATAGGTTGGTTTTATTCTTGCTGTTACGTTTCAGTGGCATTAAACTGCAAAGGTTCTGCTCAAAACATGACTGACTGCAGCAAATGAAGTGCTGCTGGATGACCTTGGCTATTTAGTCCAACTTGAGTCATTTCATCTTCTTAAATAACATTGTTTTAATACCTTAAGTATAACAACATCCTAATTTCTTAATATTTGTATTCTCAACCAAAATCATTGTTTCCTCCTTAGGCATGGGCAAGGTACATATGTCTATAAAGACACAGGATCTAAGTATGTTGGTGGCTGGGTAAATGGAATCCAAGAAGGACAAGCTGAACTTATCCACCTAAACCATAGATTTAAGGGCAAGTTTCTGAATGGACATGTAAGTGTGCTGGAATCCTCCCTATTCACCTGAGCAGTTAGGATGGAACTGCCTTTGTATGTTCTGTTTCCACCTAAAATGAGAAGCTAGGCTCCTGAGCTTTTGCAGTATTTCTTGTACCATCAGTGGAACATGGAGGTGACAATCTGTAGGATAAGCTTCTCTGCAACTTTGCTTTCAGATGACATTGTTAGTGTGAATCTTGTAGTAAAGCATATTCCACATTTATACTCTCAGAATGTACTGACTTTAGAGTTCTCCTCACATTTTGGTGTCTCTGTGCAGCCTGCAGGTCCTGGCAAATATGTCTTTGATATTGGATGTGAACAGCATGGTGAATATGTACCATCAGAGCAGGTAAAAGAAATGGGGCAAATCACACTGAATACCAGAGAGCTCAATAAATCAAATGTGTTGTTAAGTACTCTCTCACATGCCTTACAGCCACTGATGTCCAAGCAGTGCTAACCAGGCAAAAAAGAGCAGAAACCCATCCATTCTTAGGAACTAAATGTGATTTCATTTTGCTTTTTCCCCCTTAGCTTCTCTTCTGTGTAAGCTTTAACAAGTACAAGGAGTGGGTTTTGCTATTCCATGCAGACAGCAGTCCTTTTTTGCTTAAACTTGAGAAGGGTCAGGACCTTCCTAAAACATTTGAAGTTGATATTAATCTCCTAACAGGACCAGGACAACAATATCTACAGGTCCTAATAATTGTAGAGAGCAGCTGGGATTTGAGCCTGTTTTAATTTGTCCTTCATGCCTGAATGGTTTGAAACATTTCTGATGAATATGGTGCAAAATAGCTGTAGAAAGAGGAAAGAGATCTTAATGCTACTGTTTTGATGTCAAGAAAACATGCCACCTTTTAGCTTGGAGCTTGCTACCTCTGTTGTCTGATGAGTTCCCACTACACACTCTTGGAAAATTCTCCAATACAACAAGGACAAAATAATAGTAATAATAATAAATCATTAGTGATAGAGATTTGCAAAACATGGAGACTGTTCTGCTTTGTTTTCTTGGCTAGAAGCAAGAGATCCTTAAATTGTCAGGTTCATAGGAGTATCCAAAGCATCCTCAGTCCCACTGGGAACTGTTGGATGTGCTGGTTTTGGAATATTAGGCCAAAAAAATAGGAATTTAAAGATGAACTTAAGAACCCAAAGTGAAGCATTTGGCTCCTGAAAAGCATTGCTTTCAGGAACAATCATTTCTTCTCATGTAAATGCTGTAGTGACTGTAAAGCAAAGGACAGAGTCACTAAAGGAAGATTCAGTTTTGCCTCTTTGCTTTAGTTGAAGCAATTGCAGAACAAGAGCCATTAAAAAAAATCATTAGCTTGCAATAGAGAGAATGATCTCATTCCTAAGACTCTTTCCCATATGGATAAAAGAAAATATGATTTTTTTCAGTTAAAACCAGAAGCTTTGTGCAGTTACCTTACTGCTTCCTAGGTCCATTCCAAAGACCTAGGTCTTGGGAAGACCTCAAGGTCTTCGCTAATCAAAGACTGAGGCAGAAAGAGCTGTTTTGCTACTGTTCCTGTGTGAGATAGACAGTGTAGCATCCTCCAGAGAGAACCTCAGGTCTTTTTTGATGCTGTTATACTGCAGACAGGCAGAGACAGAGTTGATAGGCTCCACACAGCCATTCTGTTTGAGAGAGACAATTTAACCAAGCTGGGCAAGCACTGATCATTAGCAATAGCCAACTGGCTTCATCAACCTCTGAAGTGTAGTTCTTCTTCAGGATTTGCAGCTGCTGAATTTCTTCCACCTGTAAATACTTTGTAAGGCCATGTCATGGCTGGTTTGAGCCCAGAAAAAAAGGGTTCAGCAGACAGACTCAGCATCTTAGTTATTTCATTAGTAACTGGAGGATGAGATGCTGGACTTTATGAGTTGTCTTCTAGGATGAAGAAGAGGAGGAACCCTCATTACTTGCTGAACCAAAATGGAAAGCATTAGAAATTACCAAATTAACACTCTGGACTCCCCATGGGGAAAACCCTCCTGCTCCCAGGGATGCCTCACAGGTGGCAGCAGAAGCAGGGGAAGAAAAAGCAGCAGAAGCAGTGACTGAGGAGGAGAAAATACCATCAATTGCAGGTTAGTTCTGCTGGACAGCTGGAAACTCCATGCTTTAATTATCCTCTGAAACTGTGTTTTAAGGTTTAATATCAAGTGGTGTGAGAGGTTTTAGGGTTTGGGTTTTGTTTTCCCTTATAATATTCCATGTATGGAATGTTAGGAACTTCTCAGTCTGTTTTATCTTGCATAGCATGATGAGACACAACTGTCTAGGGGCTGTATCATGACCTGTTCTACATACCTGATATACATATATATAGCATGACCTGATGATGAACAGTTACAGAAGATTTGGTGGGTTTTCTCATGTGTGTGAAGACTACAGGCTTCAGTAGAAGTTATTATCCACTGCATGAAAACCACCTGGCTGAGTGCAAATTCTGTAGAATTAATTTTCTTTGGTATTTCCAATTTCTCATATTTCAGTCACTGATGAGTCTGCTGAAGGTGGGGGTGATGAGGCTTCCCCTCATGAAGGGAGGGATGCAGGAGAAGATGAGGGAAGCAAAGAGTAAGAAGAAAACAAAGATGAGGAGGGTCAAGGTGAGGAATGGAACATGTATACTCATTGTTGTAATGATACTTAGTTGGCAATCAGTGTCTGAAGTGCTGTGTGGCAATCTGCTGGAGTCATGCTGCTGCTGAGAGGTCCTTTATCAAGCTGTAGAGACCCTGGGAATATTTACCTTTCATAAGGGGAGGGGCAGCCCTCCCTAGATGTAAACTGATTTGCAGGAGTCAAGTTCATGTAGTGTAACAGCACAAATCAGAAGTGGCACTTCTGTGCAGGGTGGTCTTTGGCTATTCCAGACTTCTGTGGTCTGAAGTAGACAGCATAGTCCTAGAATGGTGTTTCTAGGTGGTAGAATTACTTTCAGGTACTTTATAGTAAAATGCATCCCTGTCTTGTCTTTCCTTCACCTCCACAGGATCTACTAGTTGAGAGGATAAGGAGGATAAATCAAAGGAAGCAGAGTAATTGGATACAAATAAAGACCAAAGAGGCAAAAAAGAAGATTTTGGAGTAAATCATTTATTATGGTAAACCTGCAATAGTTTTATTCATAAAGCATTGAGTGAATAGACTTGGAATAAACAGATCTGTCACTATTCTGTCTGGGATATTTACCTCTGGAAGGTTTATGATCTCAGTGTGCAGTCTCACAGCAACTTTATTCTGTATAGTAGTTAGTCAGCTGTTGAGTTCAGTACAGGATTATTCTGGCTTCATGAAGCTGTGTCCTCACAGGTTTGCAGAAGGAAACTCAGCCTTCTGCCACTCCTGGTAGTTCTTCTTTTCCTTAAATTCTGTCTCTAGGCATAGTCAGTTAAGTCTCCAAACTCTGGACACAGAGTCTTAGGTCCCCAAACTCTGCTGATCCACAAGCTCTCAACCAGTATATTGTCCATGGTATAGAAATGTTCTATGCATCCAAGCTGCTTCTTCCTAGAGAGAAAATCTCCTTTTCCCTGTCTCTCTTTACTGAGAAGCCCTTCATTCCCTGGAAAGCTCCAGCTGTGTGAACTGTCTCACCATGTTTTGGTTTATCCAAGGATGTCCCAGTTCTACATCTGCACACACAGCAGTTCCTAGTTCCTCTTTGTTGTTTCCCAAGTGGTTAATGTAGATTTGGTTTACCTTTCTCAAGGAGTATCTTGCTGCCACCACCCTGCCCCATTTACTTATCACCCCTGCACTCCATTCCTTGGTGCCAGCAGTTACCACCATCCTCCAAGGTGTGGAGTTGAAGGTCAAAGCAAGCATCCCTCCTCTGAGGAGCAAGAATGGTCACTTGGTAACAACAGATGAGGAGAAGGCTGAGGTATTTAACAACATTTTTGCCTCAGTTTTCACTGGCAGCTCCTCACATCTCCCAGGTTGGTGGCTGGCAAGATGGGAACCAGAGGGGCAAAGGTTCCCCTACTGCAAGTGAAGATCAGGTTTGTGACCCCCTTAGGAGCCTGAACATGCATAAGGCTATGGATGCTGATGAGGTGCATCCCAGAGTCCTGAAGGAACTGGCTGATGGAATTGCCAAGCCACTCTCTCTGATAGTAGAGAAGTCCTGGCAGCCAGATGGAGTCCCTGGAGGCTGGAGAAAGGGAAACATGTCACCCACTTTTAAAAAGGGCAGCAAGGAAGATCCTGGGAGCTGCTGACCTGTCAGTCTCACCTCTGTGCCTGGGAAGATCATGGAACAGATCCTCCTAGGAGCTCTGCTAAGGCACAGGGAGGTGATTCAATGCAGCCAGCATGGCTTCACCTGCCTGCCTGACCTAGTGGACTTGTATGATGGAGTGACTGCATCAGTGGAGAAGGGAAGAGCTGTCAATGTCACCTCTCTGGACTTGTGTAAGGCCTTTGAGATGGTTCCCCAGAGCATCCTTCTCTCTAAACTGGAGAGATATGAGTTTGATGGGTGGACTCTTCAATGGAAGGTCACATCCAGAGGGTAGTGGTCAATGGCTTGATGTCCAGATGGAGATTGGTAACAAGTTCCTTTGCTTGACAGCTCCCTATTTCAGCCAAGGGATGCCCAGGAGTTTGAAAGGCAGTGATCATAATTGAGAGCCAGAAAGGAGAGAGAAGGAAATGAGTCATACAAATACAATTTATTACTTCCTGCAATTCTTCTCCTATCAGATGTACCATAATAAGAAAATTGCCATGCAGTCTTTCCCCTCTTATCTTGGAGATCACTTTGGTTGTGATCCCTTGTCACACTGATCCCTGTGGGACTTCAGGGAGCATTGTTACAGGTGCTTATCTTTGCCTCCTTTTGATTTCTTTGGCAAAGAGACATAGAATCATAAAATCACAGAATGTTCTGAGTTGGAAGGGACCCACAAGGATCAACAAGTCCAACCCCTGTCCATGCACAGCACAACCCCAAAGTCACCCCAGGTGTCTGAGAGCATTGGCCAGCTGCTTCTGGAATTCCAGGAGAGTTGGTGCCATCCCTGGGGAGCCTGTTCCAATGCTCCACCACTCTCTGGCTGAAGAACCTTTGCCTGCATTTTCATTATTAATGTAGCTAGACCAAAGAAAACTTGGCTTACCAACATTGAGATATTTGTCTTTTTATTAAAAAACTAAAAAAAATCTTTAATTTACTTACTCATTTTCATATAGCCTACTGTCAAGTGGAGAAACACCCACACAGGCTATTCCCCAACTCATTTCCATTTTAAGGTTCTCTTCAGCTCAAGGTGAGTTCATTCTTGGATGATTTATGAAGTCAGCTTCCCCCCCTGCAGCAGGCAGCACTCTACCATGTACCAGGAGACGAGTGACCTCCAGTGGTACACCTGCATGAAGTGCATCCTGCCTGGACTGCAGTCAAGCACAGCCAAGAACATCTGGAAGTTTCAAACGTGCTACAAAGTGCTCCCAAGAAGCTGCCCTGCTCCTTTAGGGGAAACCACCAGTGCTTTTGTCAGAGAAGACTTTTCATTGCACTGTGTTTTCCAGAAATACCTGAAGGCTAAAGCAGCTTCAGCTAAAGCAGGTTGCATAGGATCATGTCCAGGTGGGTTTGGAATATGTCCAGAGATCTCCATTCTCCAGAGGGATGAGAGGCTTTAGCATACCTTCATGCAAGAAGTTTTGGCAGACTGGTCTCACTCTTCAAGATGGGGCTGAAGGAACTGCTCTGAACCAGGTCTGGGTCTACCTTTAGCTCTGTGCAGTACCAACCACTCACATTCAAGGTGTTCCTGTTGGCAAATCTCTGTCAGTTCCTGTTCCTGGAAGTGTCTGACAGGACACAAAGGTCTGAAACCTTTACCTGTGCTGGGGCAGGCAGAGATGATCTGGTTTATAACTGCAGAGCTTCTGCTTACATATTCTTCATAACTTTCAGATGGGGTGAGAGAAGAAAGTGGGAAGTTATTATGGTAAACCTGCAATAGTTTTATTCATAAAGCATTGAGTGAATAGACTTGGAATAAACAGATCTGTCACTATTCTGTCTGGGATATTTACCTCTGGAAGGTTTATGATCTCAGAGTGTGCAGTCTCACAGCAACTTTATTCTGTATAGCAGTTAGTCAGCTGTTGAGTTCAGTACAGGATTATTCTGGCTTCATGAAGCTGTGTCCTCACAGGTTTGCAGAAGGAAACTCAACCTTCTGCCACTCCTGGTAGTTCTTCTTTTCCTTAAACTCTGTCTCTAGGCACAGTCAGTTAAGTCTCCAAACTCTGGACACAGAGTCTTAGGTCCCCAAACTCTGCTGATCCACAAGCTCTCAACCAGTGCATTGTCCATACTTTAGCAGAAGTGTTGGGCTAGATGATCTCCAGAGGTCCCTTCTGACCCCTACCATTCTTTTTCAGTCCAGTTTCCTCTACTTGTCTGAAAATATGCAGGGGCATTATAAAATGCAGTTCTTACTGGATGCTTTTTGGTCCTGGAAAACGCAATGTTGTTTACATGAGTGCCTTTAGCTGTGGCAGTTATGATCAGGTAGTTCCATCTTTCTTTATTCAAGCTTGGTACTCTCAGGGAAGATGAAAAGGCACTTTCTTCACCATTGGAAGAGTTCTTTCTCACTTGCATGCCAGTTCCTAGCTTCCTTCTCAGCCACTGAAATCAAAACATAATTCAGGCAGCAAACTCTGCAGGGTTTTTCTGGGGAGAGAAGGTAATTGCCAGCCTCTACAAGTCTTCTGGGTGAATCACTGGGCTGTGCTCAACCAGAACCTGTCTTTGGCTCACTTTTGCCAGCTGCAAAGGCAGAGCTGGCCTTCTAATCTTCCAGAAGACCATTTCTCCAGTTAAATGCTGCATTTGCTCCATGAGTTAAGGTCTTCACTGGTGGGTTGACCATCTGCCATTTGTTCTCCTTTTTCACCTCTTCACAGAAACACATGCCCAGGGAAGGGATCTAGGAAAGAAGTTACCAGCAGGGTCATTGCTTTGAGATGAAAGAGGAGGCTTTGCTACAGAAGAGAGCAGACTCTCAGGCTGTTGTGAAAAGACCAGGGCATTCTGCCACTTCTGAAATAAACTAAAAACAGATTGGGGATCCTGTGGGTTGGAGGTGCCATCACCCCATGTTCAACCCTTGGATTTGGTGGTCAAAATATCTTTATTCCTTATGCTTTGACATTGGTAGTAAAAGTATATCTGAAGACAGAACCCTCTGGATGGTCATCCCCAGGCAGCTGGTAAGGAAAACTGGACCGAAGGATTCTGCCCCTGGTGATAATACATAAATAAACCAAAGTAAAAACCTTGGCAACTGAGTCTCAAGTGCAGACTCCACTTGTAAAGCTGGCAAGAGAGTTCTTCTCCACTCCATTCTGGAGCTGAGCACTGAAGTGGTCAATTTGCAGTGACTCAGAGAACATTCAGCTTCTGAAAGAGTGACCCTCACAGTTTACACTCACAGAGGAGAGGAAAAGCTTCTAGCCCTGTTTCTAAAGGAAGGAGGCTAGGTCCAGCTGGAGAGTGTTCCACATGTCTAGAGCTGTTACCCAGGGTTGACTTTCCAGGGGAGCTGGATGAAAATCCTCTCCAAAGACTTAGCAGCTTGTCACATGCTGTTCACCTGGGGAAAATCCTTCTGTTGACCTCCAGTGCCTTGCCAAAGCTACATGAGATTCCCTTTGTAAGGAGAAAGCTGCTGCCACTGGTATTGGCATGTAGCTACACCTCTGTCTCACCACAGAAGCAGGCTCATTCTNCCAAAACCCTGCTGATCACAAGCTCTCAACCAGTGCATTGTCCATACTTTAGCAGAAGTGTTGGGCTAGATGATCTCCAGAGGTCCCTTCTGACCCCTACCATTCTTTTTCAGTCCAGTTTCCTCTACTTGTCTGAAAATATGCAGGGGCATTATAAAATGCAGTTCTTACTGGATGCTTTTTGGTCCTGGAAAACGCAATGTTGTTTACATGAGTGCCTTTAGCTGTGGCAGTTATGATCAGGTAGTTCCATCTTTCTTTATTCAAGCTTGGTACTCTCAGGGAAGATGAAAAGGCACTTTCTTCACCATTGGAAGAGTTCTTTCTCACTTGCATGCCAGTTCCTAGCTTCCTTCTCAGCCACTGAAATCAAAACATAATTCAGGCAGCAAACTCTGCAGGGTTTTTCTGGGCAGAGAAGGTAATTGCCAGCCTCTACAAGTCTTCTGGGTGAATCACTGGGCTGTGCTCAACCAGAACCTGTCTTTGGCTCACTTTTGCCAGCTGCAAAGGCAGAGCTGGCCTTCTAATCTTCCAGAAGACCATTTCTCCAGTTAAATGCTGCATTTGCTCCATGAGTTAAGGTCTTCACTGGTGGGTTGACCATCTGCCATTTGTTCTCCTTTTTCACCTCTTCACAGAAACACATGCCCAGGGAAGGGATCTAGGAAAGAAGTTACCAGCAGGGTCATTGCTTTGAGATGAAAGAGGAGGCTTTGCTACAGAAGAGAGCAGACTCTCAGGCTGTTGTGAAAAGACCAGGGCATTCTGCCACTTCTGAAATAAACTAAAAACAGATTGGGGATCCTGTGGGTTGGAGGTGCCATCACCCCATGTTCAACCCTTGGATTTGGTGGTCAAAATATCTTTATTCCTTATGCTTTGACATTGGTAGTAAAAGTATATCTGAAGACAGAACCCTCTGGATGGTCATCCCCAGGCAGCTGGTAAGGAAAACTGGACCGAAGGATTCTGCCCCTGGTGATAATACATAAATAAACCAAAGTAAAAACCTTGGCAACTGAGTCTCAAGTGCAGACTCCACTTGTAAAGCTGGCAAGAGAGTTCTTCTCCACTCCATTCTGGAGCTGAGCACTGAAGTGGTCAATTTGCAGTGACTCAGAGAACATTCAGCTTCTGAAAGAGTGACCCTCACAGTTTACACTCACAGAGGAGAGGAAAGGCTCCTAGCCCTGTTTCTAAAGGAAGGAGGCTAGGTCCAGCTGGAGAGTGTTCCACATGTCTAGAGCTGTTACCCAGGGTTGACTTTCCAGGGGAGCTGGATGAAAATCCTCTCCAAAGACTTAGCAGCTTGTCACATGCTGTTCACCTGGGGAAAATCCTTCTGTTGACCTCCAGTGCCTTGCCAAAGCTACATGAGATTCCCTTTGTAAGGAGAAAGCTGCTGCCACTGGTATTGGCATGTAGCTACACCTCTGTCTCACCACAGAAGCAGGCTCATTCTTAAAAACACACTAAAATAGAAAGAAATCATCTTACCTTTCGTGCTACCTGGGCAAGGTTGCTGCTGTCTTTGGCAGGGAGCCCTAAGAGAGGTCTGGTGAGAGATGCCAAGGAAGAGCCATGGCCCACAATGAGGATGACACCTGGTGCACCAGAAAAAGCAAAGCAAAGCAGTAAGAGAGATGCAGCACTGTCAGGTTACCCAGGAGAAGACAGGTCTCAAGGTCTCCTGGGCTGTTCTTTTAGGACAATTGTAGAGTCCTGCACCTGGAGAGGAATAACACCATGAACCAATGCAGCTTAGAGGCTGACCTGCTGGAAAGCAGCTCTGTGGAGAAGGACCTGGGAGTTAACCATGAGCCAGCTATGCCAGCTTGTGGCCAAGGGGTGTATTAAGAAGAGTATGACCAGCAGGTCAAGGGAGGTTCTTCTATTCTGCCCTGGTGAGGCCACATCTAGAGTCCTGGGTGCAGTTCTGGGTTCCTCAGTTCATTTAATTTTGTGTAGCCCAGGACAAGGTCTGGGTCTACCTTTAGCTCTGTGCAGTACCAACCACTCACATTCAAGGTGTTCCTGTTGGCAAATCTCTGTCAGTTCCTGTTCCTGGAAGTGTCTGACAGGACACAAAGGTCTGAAACCTTTACCTGTGCTGGGGCAGGCAGAGATGATCTGGTTTATAACTGCAGAGCTTCTGCTTACATATTCTTCATAACTTTCAGATGGGATGAGAGAAGAAAGTGGGAAGTTACCCCTGAAAATAGATAAGTATATGTTGAAAAACATGTTAAACATGGTAACAAGACAGTATGTTAATCCAGCATCAAGATACATCAACATGTTAATGATGGATAAGCCTGTCCCAATGCTCCACCACTCTCTGGGGGAAGAACCTTCTCCTAAGATCTATCCTTCTCTGGACATGAAAAAGCAGGCACTGATCCATGGAAAGGAAGGATTTTCACTCCTTCATGCAATTCCAAATGAAGCCACTTGCTTGACTGTAAAAATGCATGAAGTCAGAAGAAGTTTCCTTTCTCCCTTGCTTCTACATGTGGGAAATCCCAGAAACAGGTTTATTAGCTGAGTCATTTCCTGGACCTGGCTGTGCACTGCAAACCCAGAGCAGTCTGGTTGGTGAGCAAGATGAGGAGCTAGCTTATGTTGGAGGTTTGCCATTTCCTGCCCTGAGCTGGGGTTTGCAAGCACTGAGAAAAGGTGTCACCCTCTCGGAGTTGTGAGGACCCCAAAAAGTCCTTGCTGAGCACAGCATTAACCTCTGAGCAACAGAAACTGAAACAACCTCTCTCCCCAGCTTAGTCTGGTAGAAACATCAATTACTGTTCATGAAACAGTTATCCTGCTTGCCCCCAAACCCAGAAGGACATCTGGCTGCTGTTGGGCTCACACCTTTCTCTCCCCAGACCCTGAGGGGCTCTACCCTGGGGTGCACAGGGGTTGCTCCTTGCTTTCCCTTAGTCCTGTAACTTGCTTCAGTGAAGTTTCAGGCCTGGAGCTGTGCTCCCTGCTCCTCCCAGTCTGGGCTCTGCCATGGGGCAGACCACTTGCTGGTGTCCTGCAGAGCCTCTCCAAAGAGCCTACTGACATTCCAGCATGTTAGTTACCCAGTAGGTTACTCTTCACATTTCTGAAGGGTGCTCCTCACCAGCCAAAGGTGAAAACAAAACCCCTGGTACCTGACACTAATGGCTAGGATACAGCTATGCTGGTGCATGATGATCTGAAGGCAACATCAAAGCAGGGCTGGTTCCATGCAGGTGTTGAATGTCTGTGTGTGTGTGTGCAGGGGAACCCTCATGCTACCTTCTCAAGTCAGAGCAGCAAACAAAGTTGTCCCTTGGCCCAAGTGAGATGACAGCAGATTAGATTTTGGGGACAGATAATGCAGACTTCAATTAGATCAGAATCATTCATATATTTCTTTTTATTCTGCAGTGTTCATGATGGTTTATGACAAATGAAAAGGTGGAGACCTACCTCAGGAGGTAAAAACATGGGACTGTAACAGATATGGAGCAGTTACCTGTAACTTGGGTCTATTTTGTAAGAGGCTTCTGCCAGTTCTGCCAGAGTCATGAAGGCAGGAATTATCCTGCTTGTTTCCCACTTGCTCCATCCAAACAGACCTGGTTCCACCCTGATTTTGACTTTTTGGTCTAGCTGAAGCCCTGCAAGAACAAGAAATACTTATTAAGGAGAGAAAGGTTCACTCAAAGTGTTCCTACCTTGTTTTGTCCACTGCAAGGTTGTCATTAATGAAAAAGGATTTACTTATTGCCACACAAGAGGATTGTGTTGTATAGATAAGGTCCTTAGGGCCATGGTTTGGTGGCATGGTGGTGCTAGGTTGATAGTTGGGCTTGTTGATCTTAGAGGTCTCTTCCAACCTTAAGGATTCTGTGGCTGAATGAACCCCAAATTATATTCTTGTCTGACTAATCTTAAGGCACTAGACATTCTTACATCATCATCATTATTATTATTATTATTATTGTTTGTGGAGGAGCCGGCAGTGGTGATTTGATGAGAAGCTACTGATGCTGAACTCACCCTGATGGGAAAAGCCTCCTTCATATAACATTAAGATCCATTTTAACCAGGGAGGACTAGAGTGGGTGAAATAGTCCTCTCCAGACCATACCCATGGCAGCAGGTCTATTACCAGCTAGCCAAAAGCCTCTTTTAAATAACCACAAAGTCATACATCATCTTCATCACTCATCTCAGAGACTTCCAAGAAGTCTGAGGAAGGCATTTTCAGCAGAGCAGCCTTACCCTGCAGGAGATGTTGAGCTGTCTGGATGCAGCAGAGTGCAGGTGATGAGTACACAGAGCTGACTGTCACCTCCTGGTCCAGCAGAGCTTCCCCTGAATGGGAACAGCAAAGGGAGTTGCTCTTATCCAAATTGATGATAGTTGATCAATAATTGATCAATAGATGAGGAAATACTGCAAAATCCTTTCTGCAAAAACCAGCCTGGAGCTTTTCAGTTTCATTGGCAAGGGGTAGACACGTGGCAACCTCTTTTACTCCCTTTGCTTTCCACACTGTTGGCTGGCTAAGCTCACTAGAAAGTTCATCCTGGTGGCAACAGTGAGTTTAAAGGGAGTGTGGGAGACAACAACAGAAGATTGACTCCAAATCTGCAACCAGTGTGTAGGCATTTGGCTGTCTCCACAGAACTGAATCATCAGAGACAAGGATTTGCTCCAGACTTGCATTGTCACAGTCAGGCACTGCTCAGGGAGCAGAAATTGCTTCCATCAGTTGAGTATACTCAACAGTACATGAGTCACTGCTCTGGCATGGGGGTTGGAGCAGATGATCTCCAGAGGTCCCTTCCAACCCCTAACCTCTGTGGGTCAGACTAACCCATCCCAGTCAGCCACCAGGTACCTGTGATGAGGTGACTACACTCTCCTGTCCATGAAGCTGCTTCCCCTGGCCAGCTCTTTCATGCCTCACTGCTCATTTAGTGACAACTGCCCCAGACATTACCCCCTTGCAGACAAGCAGTGGGGCACAGGTGATGTTGCAGCTTCTTTCTTTTATCTTTCTTTGCCAACAACTGGCAGCATGGGTCTCAAAGGTGAGCAACCAGCCCTGGTCTCTACTTTATTACTATTTAACAAGACCTTGCAGTGGTTGTTCATAGAGAAGGTCACCACAATGAGTGGTCCTAGGAAGTTTGGTATGAAAGCCTGCTTCCCAAACCCTTACTTTTGCAGTAGGATATTATCCAGCTTACCTGTAAGTCTTGACTGGAAAATACCACAAGAAGACAAAGGAGGATCCTGTTCAAAATGCTTCATGCCATCTTTCCTCTTTGGCAGGGTGGAAGGGAAGTTCAGATCTGCCCTGTAGTATTTTCCTGAAATGAGGGGGGGACAATTTGCCATGGCACAAGGGAGGCAGCAGCTGAAGGCACAGGTGACCTCTCACTTCATTTCTTCTGAATGTTTGGATGGCTGGTTCTAGAAACTCAGCCTAGAGTGACATCCTCCCATTGTCATACTCACCATCTGCAGTCAAGCACTGTTGAAGCCAGGCTTTGCCAAAGACCTGATCAACTCTTTCCCCGTGGCGTGTCACCAGCACACCTCTGGGCAGGGTGGCACTCTGAGACAGCTGGGGAAGAAGGGATTTCATTGTGAAATCATAGCACAGAAACCCAGACTGTGAGGGGCTGGAAGGGAGCTCTGGAGATCATCTAGTCCAACCCCCCTGCCACAGCAGCCTCACCTACAGCAGCTTGCACAGCATCACATGCAGCTGGCTTTGGAATGTCTCCAGAGATGGAGACTCCAGCACCTCTCTGGGCAGCCTGGGCCAGGGCTCTGCCACCCTCCAAGGCAAGAAGTTCCTCCTGAGGTTGAGCTGGAACTTCCTCTCTTCCAGTCTGTGCCTGTTGCCTCTTGTCCTGTCCCTGGGCACCACTGACCAGAGCCTGGCCCCATCCTCCTGCCCCCACCCTTGCAGCATTGCTCAGCATTGCTAAGCTCCCCCCGAGTGTTCTCCTCTCCAGGCTACCCAGCCCCAGTTCCCTCAGCCTCTCCCCAGCAGAGAGATGTCCAAGTCCCCTCAGCATTTTTGTAGCCCTTTTCTGTACCCTCTCCAAAAGTTCTCTGCCCTTCTTGAAAAGGGGAGCCCAAAACTGGCCCCAGGACTCTAGATGTGGTCTCACTAGGTACAACTTGAGGCCATTTCCTCTTGTCCTCTCACTGGGAACCCAGGAGAAGAGACCAACCCCCACCTCACTAGTGTCTCCTTTCAAGGTAAATACAGGTGAGAAGATGAGGAGGAACAGGGCAAAGACTTTATCACTTTTTCAGCAGCAACTCATCCCAGTGTTACTGTTGTAACACTGAAGTTAGTGATGTGTATCTTCAGCAGCAGAGAGAGGAGTTGTTCTGAAGTGGTATGAGATTACTCTTGGTGTAAGCAGCTAAAGAATATTGCATTTCTGCCATCAAACACAAACCAACTGCCACAAGCTCAGACTTTTAGTATTAAAGTTTTGTGGTTTTGCTCTTCTGCTTAGGAGGAACCCTCCTAAGAGGATGAGGAAACTCTGACTGGAGTCTTGCAGAGCTGCAAAATGTGTTCCCCAGGCCAAGTGCTGGCTCTGCCACAGATCTGAGTGAGAGAAGAGAAGCCAAGAGCAATCAAGAGCCACTGGAAGGATGTGTAACTCATGCAGAAGTTTCTTTCTTACTCTCCTACACAGAAGATCCTGAGAGGCCCCAAATGAAAGTTCTCTCAAGGTGCTTTCCAAGTTCTCTGATGTTAACCCAAATGAACCTGGGGTTATTGCCCAGCATGGTGACAAGAGAGGAAGTCCAAATGGCTTCTTGCAACATGTCAGAGCACTGAAAGGACCATCCTGGGACCCCTGACAGTCAGAGCCAGGAAGATAATGCAGGTGCCAATGTGCTGTTAGGTTAAAAAAACCTCACCAGAGTCTTCACTTCTTTCCTACCAGAAGATCAGTGGAAAAAAATGCTGTTGATTTTGAAACTGAGTCAAAAATGTGATCCCACACCAGTGCTGCTAACCTTTCCACCAGGCTCTTCTCCTCCTGCAGCTCTAGGCAGCTATTAGATATGTATTTAAAAATACAAAAGATGAACCATCAAAATGCACTAAGATCTGGGACCACAGAAGCCACCAAGGTGACATCCACAGGATCTGGACAGAAAAGGAACTATGAGTCTAATCCTGCTGTAGTGCTGTGAAGCTATATGAAGGTCCTATGAAGTTGTGCCTGATGAGAGCACTCATCAGACTTGTCACCATACCCAGGAATTCTGTGCAGGGAGAAACCATGAGGAGAATGTGAGAGAGAAGAAGGGAGATGCTATTGAATTTACTAAATGCTTTCAATTAATACTACATCTACACAAACATGTGGCAAAGATAGATAAAAAATGGGGGAAAAAAACCCAAACCAAACCAATTACCTGGAGAGAAAGGCCATTGTCTGTGCTTCTTGAGATACTAGGGTTCTGGACTTCTCCATTCAGCTTTTCAGTAGGTTCATTTTCAGTTTGGGTGAAGGATCTTGAAGCTGTCACAAGAACATATTCCCTGTAGAAAAAGGAGAAGCAGATGGAGTGCCCAACACAAATAGAAGGGGGGTTTAAGCCATGATTTGTTGTCTGCAGGCACATCTAAGTCAGGATCCATGTTCCATTCAATATTTTTTGCACTTCATTGCTTTGCTCTTGATTTAGAGCACACCCAGGAAAAATGAGGTTAAACCATTCTGAAGTGATGGCATGTATTGGGTGTAACCCTGCTGAAGCCTGACTTTCAAACAGGAAATACTATCTGGTTGCCTCTTCTCTTCCTCTGAGGGCTCAGCAAGAAGTGCACATACAACTGCCTGCTTAGAAAGAGAAGCTCTAATCTACAACGAGCATCAGCTGCTCTGTCAGCTGCAAGGCAAGGTGCAGGAAGCCAGACCAGATGCCTGCTGATAGTGGGTAAATTAACAAGGTAAGGGTGGGCTCATGGTGGTGGGGTAACCTTTGTGTGGTTTCATTTCAAGTTAACTTTGCAAGCTCCTGAAATGAGAAAACAATAAAAGAAAGAAGGAAGCAGTGAGCCTGGCTGAAACACAGAATAGTGAAGGTTGGAAGAGACCTCTAAGGTCATCAAGTCCAACCAGCAACCCAGCACCACCATGCCACTAAACCATGGGCCTAAGGACCACAGCTAGATGGTTTTGAAGCCCTCCAGGGATGGTGACACCATCACTGCCCTGGGCAGCCTGGTCCAATACCTGGGCTCAGCCTGCCTGCAGAATATGGTCTTTTAACATTCTCTAGGCTGTTCATGTTGTTCAAGAGTAAAGAGAGGTCATCCCTTGAGCAGCTGAACCAATGAACTCTGGGTGTCTGTGGGAGTGTGTCCTATCTTTCTTTTAGAAGTCTCAGCATCCCACCCCCAGACTCCCAAACCATACTCTCTTCTGCCCACACCACCCCCAGACTCCCAAGACCATACTCTCCTCTACCCACACCACCTCCATCTCCCGCTCAGCAGCCCACAAGCTCATGGCGAGGAGGAACTCTGCCCCGGGTCCCCAGACTGAAAACCAGCTGATATAGAGCCAACACCCATGAGACCTCAACTCACCTGTGCTTAACCCAGGTGTCTGACTCGTTGGCCCTCTCAGTGTAGTTCTCAGGAAGAAAACCCCTGCAGCCAGTCCGATGGGAGGTGCCAATCACCCAACCTTCGCTGACCTCAGACTGTTGTGTTGGGTCAACGTAGATGAAGTCCCCGGCGTTGATCATGAGTTCATCAATGTTCTGGGGTTTGTACTGGAAGAGGGCCCTCAGAGTCTAGGGGGAACATGCAGCATGGTCAGAACAGCAGTTTAGGGGATGCTGGAGACATTCCAAAGCCACCTGGATGGGATTCTGTGCAACCTGTTGTAGCTGAGGCCGCTCTGGCAGGGGGCTTGGGCTAGATGATCTCCAGAGCTCCCTGCCAACCCCTAACCTTTTGGGATTCTGGGATTGACTCTCTATTTTTCACTCTGCAATATCCTCTTTAATGACACTTTGGCAGAGAAAAGGTAAGACACTAACTGCATGTGCAGTCTGTGTAAAAATAGGCACTTGGTTTTCACAGAATCCCAGAATCAGGAAGGTTGGAAGAGATCTCTAAGGTCATCAAGTCCAACCATCAGCCCAGCACCACCATGCCACTAAACCAGGGCCCTAAGGACCACAGCTAGGTGGTTTTGGAAGTCCTCCAGGGATGGTGACTCCACCACTGCCCTGGGCAGCCTGGGCCAGTTCTTGATAATCCTTTCAGTGAAGAAATGTTTCCTGCTCTCCAATCTAAACCTCCTCTGGTGCAACTTGAGGCCATTGCCTCTTGTCCTCTCACTGGGAACACAGGAGAAGAGACCAAAGCCATCTCATTCCAACCTCCTTTCAGGTAGTTGTAGAGAGAGCTAAGGTCTCCCCTGAGCCTCCTCTTCCTCAGCCTAACCAACCCCAGTTCCCTCAGCTGCTATTTAACCTGTGCACTTTGCATCATGGCTTGGACAACCAAGGAAGCTAATTTTGCTGAATGGAGCTTTACTGCAAAGCTGGGATCTGACAGATCCTAGCACACACTCAAGGATCCTCATCTCCTGTCTTTTCTTTTCTCATGTCATGGTAAGATTAGGCTTTTTTTCTGCTGGAATTTGGAATTAGACCTTGCTGACATGCAGGTCATGCAGCTTACTATAAAGGCATCTTCTCCTGCTTCATGAGCAGAGTTTTTCAACAAGAGTTGACTCTGCTTTTTGAAACACTGTCCTGTGCCTGCACTGATTTTCTCCATCAGCAACAACAACAACAAGAAGATAAGATGACTCCAACAAAGAGTCTGACCTCAGGAAGTTAAATAAAGCTAAAGTCAGTACCTGGTAGTGCACAAAACGCATGTCCCTGGAGTAGAGAGCAGCTACCCACTGGCAGCTCTCCTCTGGGTTAATGCACTTGGCCAGTTGTTCCAAAGTCTTCTGATGGTGAGGATAGAATTTGTGAGCCAAGGTGAGGTGGAGCTGCTTTAGGCAAGGCTTCACACGGCAATCTAGGAAGGAAGCAATCACATCACAAGGCAGAAGCAAAGGTCATTTAAAGCTCCTCTTCTTGCTTTGATGCAGGATATCTATTCATTAGTAGTGGAGCAGATCTAAGTTTGGCTGAGCACTGGTTTTGCAGAATGGCATGATTTGAACTATGCCAAAAGAATGTGGACTGGATTTGTTCTCTGGCTTCATCTGGGAAAAGATAATGAACAGGGCTTGAATGCCTCTGCCAGTCTGAGATGTAGTGAACTCTTTTCTCCTAGATGAAGTTGTGCTGGGGCTGTGTCCCTAGTGATGCAGGTTGCCTTGGATGTCACTGGAGTGGGGATTAGGATCTCAGGGGTTTCTCAGGGATGCAGTCAGGCCATCAGACAGGGCTTTGGCACCGTGAGGGTGGAGGTCTGGGAATAGGGAGCATTATAACCCTCCCCATCTTGGATATCCCAATCAATGGCCTATCAAGCTCAACAGCCAATCATTGCAGCTTCTAGGCAAGAGCACTGTGTCTTCAAAGTCTAAACCAAGCTCCCCCAGCCACATTGTTTGCAAGTCTATAGGAGGAATGGGTCCTTGCTGGCAGGAAAATGCCACCTGAGCTCCTCCAGTGACACAGGAGATGTTTCTAGTACCATGCCTAAGCACTTGTGCTACAGCCCACCCATTTTCCCTCTGAGGTTGGTCCTACCTGCCAGGGCTGAAGCCTCTGAGGAGAATGTCAGAGCAAGCTCTTTGAGGATGTTTGCATGTCTGTCACCAACAAAGAAGCCAAGGTAGCTGGTGGATGAATGTAGTGACAGGGAAATGGATGGTGGAAAGCAGTGTGAGAAGCTGTCACTGACTCGCTTCAAGGTGTCATACAATAATTCCACTTTCTGATCTTCACACTGAAAGAAAACAGAGGGGGAACAGGCTTGTCTCATCAGCTCAACAGCCAGCATCCTAGCCTGTGTTATATGACCTCAAGTTGCACCAGGGGAGGTTTGGATTGGAGATCAGGAACAATTTCTTCCCAGCAAGAGCTGTTAGGCATTGGCCCAGGCTGCCCAGGGCAGTGGTGGAGTCACCATCCCTGGAGGGCTTCCCAAACCACCTAGCTGTGGTCCTTAGGGCCATGGTTTAGTGCCATGATGGTGCTAGGTTGATGATTAGACTTGTTGATCTTCCAACCTTAACAATTCTGTGATTCTGTAGTACCAGTAAACAGTGCAAGCATTAGACTTCTTGAGAAAGACAAAGCAGCTGTGAATGTGCCTGCAGTTTCTGGTGTTAAAACCAACCATATTGGAGAGTTTGGATCAGCACAACATCCTGGTGCTATAATAGGAGATGAAGCCTTCTACCAGGAGGTGTATCTAGCCTGGGTAGGAAAGAGTCAAAGGACTTTACTGTCTGACAAATGTGCAGTGAGTGTTTGAAACGAGGCTTCTCTCTCCTTCACATCTCTCTGCTTCTCTCTTCTTCACAACATCCAAGCTTCAATAGAAAGGGTAAAGACTGGGACATGTCACCATGACAGTGACCTTCTGGCTGGGGCTTTATGGGAGAGGCAGGGTTTTCCCTGATATTCCCATAGACCTAATACCAATGTTGTCTACATCCTGTGATGTAGTGTTTGTCAGTTGGCTCAAGGGCAGGACATCCTAGGTGGATGCAGAGATGGACATGGTCTCTCTAGCCTGCTGATAGCTGCATATGGGGAGCAGTGCTTCCTGCTGGCAGGTTCATGTGCAGCCTGGTCTGCACATGGTTCCTCTAGATGGTTACTAGAAATGAGTCACTCAGCTACTGGTGAGGGTATCCCACTGGTCCCAGCATCCAGTTTTTAGGTATGCCAGGACCTAGGTGGGTATCAAGAGTGGGTGGTGGGAAGAAAGCACCCGGCGCTTACACAGTGGCTGAACACTCAGCAATGAAGCAAGAACTCCTGGATCTGAGGGATGTCAGTTTGACCACCAGGGAGAAGTTCTAGTAGAAGACAATGGCAGAAGGTCCAGTTTCACCAGCAGTTGCTGTTTGATCCTTGCCTCTCTTTTATGCCTTACCGTGAAGAAGTCACAGAGGGTGATGTGAGGAAAGGTCTCATGGGCTCTGTTTCTCCCACACTGGCGCTTGCTCTCCTTCCAAAACTCCTGCAGGTGGTTGTGCAAAGGGCCAGTGGGACACAAGTAGAGAGCATACTCCTGAGGGATGGGGTCATCCAAAGAGGGATCATTGCAGTGGGAATGCAACCTGAAATCAAGAGGGTATCAGAGAGAGCAAGGGTTCAGCGGTTAGTCTGTCTCCGGTGGTTGAAGAGATCCCTAGTAGAGACTAGGGAAAGGAAAGTCAAGGTTGGTACTTTCTTACTAAATCTAGAATAAAAGCTCCTTAGGAATCTTCTCTCTGAAGCACCAACCAATGGAGAATTGGGGCTTTTCCCCTGCTTATTCTCTGATGTACTTTCCATTTCACTATGTGCCTTCACTTCTTTCTATGTCTGAAAAGGATAGATATCAGGAAAGGGTTTTTTTAAGGGGTTTTGGGGTTTTTTCCCCCTCCCTTCTTCATGACTGGAAACAGAGGATTGGAGGAAGAATTAGAAGCAATGTGTAGAAAATGTTGAAGAGTGACAAACTGAAAGCTAACTGAAGAGTTAAAAAACACTCAAAAAGAGTTAAACTTTTTCTTCAGCTCTAATAGAAACAAATAAGAGAAATCTGAAAATCACAGATTCATAGAACTGTCAGGGTTGGAGGGGACCTTAAAGATCATCTAGTTCCAACCCCCCTGCCTGCCAGGGATACCTCCCACTACAGCAGGTTGCCCACAGCCCCAGCCAGCCTGGCCTTCAAAGCTTCCAGGGATGGAGCTTCCACAGCCTCTCTGGGCAACCTGTTCCAGTGTCTCCCCACCCTCATAGTGAAGAACTTCCTCCTCAGATCCAATCTAAATCTCCCCTCCTCCAGTTTGCATCCATTCCTCCTAGTCCTATCCCTACCTGACCTCCTAAACAATCCCTCCCCAGCTTTCTTGTAGCCCCCTTCAGACACTGGAAGGCCCCCAGAAGGTCTCCTGGGAGCCTTCTCTTCTCCAGCCTGAACAACCCCAACTCTCTCAGTCTGTCCTCGTAGCAGAGGTGCTCCAGTCCTCTGCTCATTCTCCTGGCCCTTCTCTGGACACCAGCACTTACCATCTTGTAGCATCTTCTATTGTCTTTTGACCAGTAGCAGCCAAGGCTTTTTGCCTAGGAAAAAAACCAACAAACAAACCCAAAATGGATTCATTACAACTAAAGAAAGAAAACTTCTGGAAAATGAAAACGAACATGCTGTGGTCACCAAGTTCAGAGACCAAAACTGGAGCCAGGACTCCAGATGTGGCCTCCTTAGGGCAGAGTAGAAGGGAAGGAGAACCTCCCTTGGCCTGCTGGCCACCCTCTTCTTGCTGCACCCCAGGATGCCATTGACCTTTCTTGGCCACAAGGACACATTGCTGGCTCATGGGCATCCTGTTGTTCACCAGGACTCCCAGGTCTTTTTCCACAGAGCTGCTCTCCAGCAGGTCAGACCCTGGTCTCATCCACTGGGGTTGCCAAGACCACTGTCTCATTCTTTACTATTTCTTTGCCATTACATTTCCCAGGTAGGACATGGTTTTGGAACAAGATCTAACTAAACACATGAGGAAAAACAGAGAGAGTCATGTGGCATCTTGTTAGGGAAAGCTTATTCTTTTCTAAAAGAGTTTCCAGTGACAAAATCCAGCAGGACATCTTTGCCAGGCCTGCAAGAAGCTAGATAGAAGTTAGAGCCACAGGTAGCTCCCTCAGAATGACAAAGGCAAGCAGAAAAAAAAATGGTAGAGACTATGTCCCAAGAGCAAACTATAGGCATCAGCTTAACTCATGGGGAAGGCTCTCAACCTGAAGACGTGGTAGGACACATATCTGTGTCTTCAGATAGGCACAGGTCTGATCCCTGTAGAGGGACATCAGCCCCAGGAAGCAGCATGATCTCCTTGATGAAACAAAAGCAAGCTGCTTCTGTCAGGGTCTTAGGAGAACTATCTCCTGGGTCTTCAATATCTCTCCCTGTGCAAAGGCAGCCAAAAACACTACTCACGCAGTATGAGCTGGGAAGCCTTTGGCCAGGAGAGACTCCAGAAGTGCTGAGCTGTTTCTGCTCCTGCCTTTTTTGGTGACCTTGGCATAGACTTGTGCTTCAGCCACTGCCATCCCCTCTGCTCTTCTCCTGCCTGTGTGCTGAGAGCTGAAAGAAATCAGGAGATGGGAGGAGAGTGCAAGGGAGGGAGAAAATGAGAGAGAGAGAGAGGCAGCTGAAATAAGAAAACCAAGGCTCAAAGCTCTTGTGGTCTTCTCTGACAAAAGCTGACATCCTGTTTTTGTAGCATCTGCATCTCTGAGTTTTTGTTAAAGAGAAGGTTACCTGCAGGTTTCTCCCCTCCATCTCAGAAGAACAGGACTAGTAGTCCAAAGGTCAGCTCTACAGTCAGGATGGACCTGCTAAAGGGTCTGAGATGGCACCTTCTGGCCTTTCATTTTAAATTGTCTTCTGAAAGCCCAGAGCTGCTCCTGCAGCATGGGGGAGGTGAGCTAGGATGTCCTGCAGCATGCAAGAGGTTAGCCTGGAGGCCAGATTCCTTCCTTTTGCTTTCTAGTCTCATGTCCTCCTGCCCCTATTGTATATGTGTCCTGCTCTGGTCTTCTCAGCCAAAAGCAATGACTCAGCCAAAAGTGCAAGGTCAAACCAAAGGTTGGTCCTGGACCAGGTCATGGTGGTAGCAGGGAGAAGCCTGTCCTTTCTAGTGGTGCCAGTTCCACCACAAAAGTCTCTGCAGAGCTGTGCTGGCTGCTCCCCAGGGTTTGTGTCATGGCCAGAGCAGGTGAAATGGTTGGAGACAAGTTTCTCTAGCCTGCAAGTACCACACTTCCCTAGGGAGGACAGGACATCTCACCCTGTGGACTAAATAGGTCACTTGAGTTACTGGTCTCCTTAAATGATTCCTCACCTTCTCCCTCTTGGCTGAAGTTTCCCTTGGAGCATCTGGTCAGTTTGGGGACCTTCTCCAACTGTTTTTCTCTGCAGCCCACTGGGGACAGCATCAGAGCACTGTGAGCAACTCAAGAAGTGCAGATTGTCTTCCACATCCTTACCTCTTTTCTTGTAGGTGGTCTATTTTGTTTGTTGTTTTGGGGGGTTAGTTGGTTGGTTGGTTTTGGTTTGGTTTTTTTTTTTAACTGATGTCCTCCTGTGTTTCTTATTTCCAGGAAAGGCATAAAAGATGATGAACTCTTGATGGCATGGCCTAGACATGTTGGTCTCTACTCGTGGGTTCCCAGGGAGAGGACAAGAGGCAATGACCTCAAGCTGCTGCACCAGGGGAGGTTTAGATTGGAGATGAGGAAAGATTTCTTCCCAGCAAGAGTTGTTAGGCATTGGCCCAGGCTGCCCAGGGCAGTGATGGAGTCACCATCCCTGGAGGGCTTCCAAACCATCTAGCTGTGGTCCTTAGGGCCCTGGTTTAGTGACATGGTGGTGCTGGGTTGATGATCTTGGAGGTCTCTTCCAACCTTCATGATTCTGGGCTGTTACCTGCATGCTCTTAGGCTAATTAAGAAGCACACTGAATTTTTCTGTTCCCTTCTCTGCAGCCATGCCATCCAGAGCCACCTGATAGCCCTTCCAGCTTGGATTACACCACCAGCTGCCACCATGCTCTAGTCCACAGATGACTGCACAAGCAGCCAGGAGCAGCTGAGTGCAGACATTTCCAGAGCAGACTGGCTTAGCCACCTCACAGTTTCCTTTTGCTTCCTTTTGATAATGAGGAGAGAAAACAGGTTTGCTTTGAATGATGACTTCTCAGGAAGAGGTGAGTGAAACTTTGGGAGCACCTGGTATCTTCTCAGTGAACAACACAGCAGGATTCAGCTGTTTTTTGGGGGGAGGGTTTGCTTCATAGTGAGGTTCTGGTTCCTGATGGGCAATTTGTACATCAGTTAGAAGTTGAGGACTTTTTTAACTCCCTTTTTTTGTTCTTTCTTTTTTGTTTTTTCTTTCTTTCTTTCTTTTTATTTGATTTCCTTTCTTTATTCTTTGGGGTTTTTTTCCTGATGTGGGCTTTTGTTTTGTTTTTTTCTTTGTTTGTTTGGGGTTTTCTTTTCTTGTTATTTTTTAATAGTATTTTAAAACCATGCCCAGAAAGCTGTTCCTTTCTCTGCCTTAAAGCTAGCAGGTTCTCCACAACATTTAATCTCTCTTCCTTGAAATGCACATGAAATTGGACCAAAGGAAACAGTCCCTGTTGCAGCTCTTTGCTAGAAGGTGAAAAGCTATCCCAGGTGACTTTTGAGACAGAGTGTCCCAGCAAAACACCTGTGCTCTGCCTAAAATATGTGATTTGAAGCCTTTTCTGGGATTTCCCCTGCAAACACTCTGTTTTTACAGCTTACCAGCTTATATCAAACCTGGACCTGTCTCACACCACTGGGAATTCAAAATCTGGATTCCTTTGACCAGTGAGAGAGTGAAGAAGTGGGGCCAGAAATTAACATTTCCAATCTATTTACCCTAAATTCTCATGTAGTTCATTTTAGTTCTTTGTCACTGTGGAGACTGTGATCAAAGGCTTTTAGGAGCAAAATTCAGTCAGCTCAGCCAGAGGATCCTGCCAGGTGCTGTGCAGGTGTCAGGTGTTTCTCTTGTTTCCTGTGGCATTTCTAGAGCTGGGCATGGATTCACAGCCCAAGTGAGAGTTATTAAAAGTAGCTCCAGTGTTTAGATAAATCTGAATAAAAAATGACTTTTTAATTTGCTGATAGCTTAAAATGAAGAGCTCCTCTTATAAACATTGAGGACACAAATGTAATGTGTCCAGCTCTGGAGCCCTCAGCATGTGGACCTGTTGGAGCAGGTCAAGAGAAGGGACACAAAAATGATCAGAGAAATGAGACACATCTGCTGTGAGGACAGGCTGAGAGACTTGGGCTTGTTCAGCCTGGAGAAGAGAAGGCTCCAAGGAGACCTTTTTGCAGCCTTTCAGTACTTAAAAGGGATTATAAGAAAGATGGGGACAGAGCTTTTGGCAGGTCCAGTTGGGATAGGACAAGGGGTGATGGTTTGAAACTAAAAGAAGAAGATTTAGACTGGATAGAAGGAAGAAGTTTTTTTACAGTGAGAGTGGAAAAACACTGTCCCAGGTTGCCCAGAGAAGTGATGGATGCCTCATCCCTGGAACCATTCCAGGTCAGGCTGTTTGGGACTCTGAGCAACCTGATCTAGTTGAAGATGTCCCTGCTGACTGGACTAGATGACCTTTAAAGATTCTTTCCAACTCTAACTATCCTAATGGTTCCATGACAACATTTTACAAGGCAATTATATTGTTTGGGGTTTTTTTCTTTGTGGTGTTTTTTTTTTTTTCTCCTGTTGAGTCAGGTGCAAGAGGCAAATCCCACTACTGGAAGTCTTGAAATCATCTCTGTGACAGAAGATGAACCACCAGTACCAGAAGTTCAGTTTTCCTTCAAAAGATTTTTCTTTGTCCCCAAAGCAAAAGTGGATCCCAGTGCAGATGGATCTGGTAAGGGAATAATGCACAGCTTTTTGACCTTTGGAATCTAAATCTCTAATGTAGGCCTTTAGCCTTGCAAAGCTCTGCTTGCCCACTCAGCCAGAGAAAGCAATCACCCAGAGGAAGAAGCAACACAACCTCACCCTCCTTACCCCAGCTGTGAGATCCACCAGGGGCTGAGTGGCTGATGAGGTCTGGGGTCAGCTTCCACACACAGACATTTCTCACAGTCAGGTTATTCACAAACACTTCTCTGAAAAGTTACCAACCTGGAAATAGGTCCTTTGGAAGGGAAAAATGAGTATACAGCAAAGCAGCCTTTGGAGGAATAGTGGTTGCTACTTCCCCTAGGTGTAACCTTTTTACCTTCACCAGAGGTAGGCTGAGCACCAAGGATGAAGATGGGGCAATTTCATTTTCTAGTCCATTAGCTACTACAGCTGTCTAAGATTTTTGGCATCCCAGACACCAACTCCATTGCTAAAATCTTGGAGTTGGAGTTTCTTTGTGTGTCTGTAAGCACTGGGAGACACTCTTCCTCCTTGACTGACTGTGTTCACCAGCTTCAAATTCAAAGCTTGAAGAATGAGGGGGTGAAGAGTTGCATGAATTAAAACTGAAGATAAGGTTCTGCCTGTTCCTGTGTGAACCCATGGCCAAGCTATATATCCTATTTCCCCCTGATTTGCCCTTTGGATATCAGCTTGCATTGGAAACAAGTGAACTGTTCCTTATTTTCTGTGGAATCTGTGGTGGTTGTCTCCAGCTGAGGTCAGTTATGGAGGTGGTTGGGGAGCAGGACTGGCCCAGCTCATGAAATGTATTCAGTAATTACTCCTGATGGACATTTGAACTTCAGATCACAGAATCAGGAAGGCTGGAAGAGCCTTCTAAGATCATCAAGTCCAACCATCAATCTTCTCTCATTTTCAGTTCACCTTGATTCCAAATCCAAATCAGTGACTTTCCTCCTTGTCTTGTACACCTCTTTGCTATCTACTCCTGCCTCTTTCCACTATCCCTGCTCCTCTTCAAATCTTGAGGCTCCTTTTACTTTGTTCCATGCCTCTATTACTTCAGCTCTAGAGAAATGTATCACCTGTGGGACTCAGATCCCTGGTGCATGAGATGGAGCTATTATAACAGGTTGCCCAGAGAGGTTGTGGCTGCCCCATCCCTGGCTGTGTTCAAGGCCAGGCTGGATGTGGCCCTGGGAAACCAGGTGTAGTGGGTGGCATCCCTGCCCATGGGTTGGAGCTAGATGATCTTTAAGGTCCCTTCCTGGGCCATTCTAGGATTCTATGATCCAGCTGGGCCTATGGCTGGAGGGAGCATGGGGACCATAGGCTGGGTAACAGCAAGAGGCAGGAGACATCACAAAATGGTTATAAGGAGGAGGCTCAAAGTAGTTTGTTCTTTGCTGCTTCCACAGGAAGAATTTGTTAGTTCTCTTGGTCTTTCTGGAATCTTCAGAGGGTTTACCTGCACCCTGCACACAAGTTTGGTTACACAAAACAAACAGGTCTGAATTTCACAGAGTCACAGAATCTCTTGAGTTGGAAGGGACCCACAAAGATCATCCAGTCCAACTCCTATTTAGGCACAGGACAACCCCAAAGTCACACTGTGTGTCTAAGAGCATTGGCCAAGTGCTGCTTAAACTCCCTGAGAGCTGGTGCCAGTTTTATTCCAGACCTCACAGTTCCAGGAGAGGTGCTGATGTACTCCTCAAGCTGCCAGTGGGATGTAACCCATGAAAACAAAACCATCAAAATGTAGAGCTCATATTCTCCCTTTCATTGAGGACAGGTCAGGTTTCATTCAAGACCCCTCCAAGGGTTTGATTCAGACCCCCCAGGAGGCAAATGCTGAAAGGGTGCCTGAGAGCATCAGCCACCCCCAGAGTTCTTGGAGTCCTCTCAGCTCTTGAGCTGGAGGATCTGAACCTCTCCAGGTCAGGCCAGGTCACAATGTGTGTGCAAGGGGTTACTACTGCCATCTAATTACATGTGAAATACATCTATTCCATTGCCAACTGAAGCTGGTTTAACTTGACAGAAGCTGTTCTCTCTGTTTGGTTTCTAGGAGATATTGAACCACCTTCCATGTGCCATGTTTTTACCTCCCTAAAATACTTTCCATATGTCTGTGGCTTATTGCTTGCAGTAATCCTAGCAGTTGCCATTGGCCTGGGTGGTGAGTACAATTAGTTATTCATTAAGTTCTCACTTAACCATTCAAAGGCTGAATTTTTCATGAGCCTTTTTACTTCCACTGGAATTAAGCTGCTCCTGTGGCTTGTTTGCTGAAGTCAAAGAAATCTTGTTGATGTGATGGCTTTAAATTTTATTTACATGTTAAGGATAAGATAGATCTGGCAGTCATGAGAAGGTTGGTGTCACATTTACAATATTGGGGAACCTGCAGCTCCAGGAAGCCTTTCTCCAGTAAAACTCCACCACCAACTGGGGGGTGAGCTAAGAGTTTAGAAGCCAGGGGAGGCTTCAGGTGGCACACACCAGATTCTAGTCCTGTAATTCACTTCTCTAAATATGCTTTCAAAGAATTGGATCCCAAACAATTGCCACAAAGGAAAAGAAAATGCAGAAGGAGTTTAGTTGCAACTGGAAGCAGTGACCTGACCAGGTCTAGGTGCCAAATAGGATGAAGCTAGACCAGTGCCTTCACACCTGCAGCAGGGATAAGCTTGCTGCTGAGGGGTTGAGGAACCAGGCAGAGGTTTGTCCTGGGGTGAAGTATACACTGGGTGGAGGGAGCTGGGGAGGAATCATCACAGACAACAAGGTTGGCTCATCCTACAGGTCATTACTAATGGATAAGCTTAGCAGCAGCATGTGGCAACCTCCAGGTTGCATTTCACAAGTTCCTAGAGTACAGGAGCTGGCATTTTGCTCAGCCAGAGAGAGAAATCTGGCCAGGTGATGGAAGTCAGAAGTGTTCAGATGAATAGCCAAGCCTGTTTTCATCTCCCTGTTTTCTTTCCTTCTCCTTAGCCCAGTACAACTGCATTGGGAAGTTTCGCTGCCGCTCATCCTTGAAGTGTATCCAGAAATCAGCCAGGTGCAATGGTGTCTTCAACTGTAAAGAAGGGGAGGATGAGTATGGATGTGGTAATTGAAATTTGATTGTAAACCTTTCCTACCTCCTCCTGTGGCACCTGGCACCTTACCAAGGAATGCATGTTGTAAAGAGGTTTGGGTGAGGCAAGGAAAGATAAAGCCTGATGGATTATCTAAATCACCACTTCAGGGGAACAGTCTCCCTCAGGGACTTGTTTCCAGATGATCAGCAGTCAAACTGCTCCTAAGAGACATGTGATGGTTGCTGAAGGTTGCTACTGCTGTATTGGGCATGTTTCTCCATCAGAAAAGTCTAGATGCTTTTGGACTGCTAGCTTTTCCTTTGCCTGCAAGGTAAACCATCACTGCATTATGGGAGTCTACATGCATAGCACCCTCTGGATTCTCTGGCACACAGTTGTCCTGTGTTGGTTTTGAAGGTGGCAAGAGCTCTTTTGTTCTCTTATGAGACATGGAAAGGGCAGAGATCAGCATTGCCTTGTGTGCATTGAGTAACTGCAGTTTGCTGCTTCCTGTGGGAAATGTTTGCCCCCATGGAATCACAATGGTTGGCAAAGCCCTCTGAGAGCATCCAGTCCACCCACCCACCCAACACTGCCATGCTCACCACTAAACCATGGCCCCAAGCACCACAGCTAGATGTTTTCTGAACTCTTCTTGGGATGGTGATTCCATCTGGGCAGCCTGTGCCACTGCCTGAAGAAATGACATATTCTCAAGTGCACATTTAGTTTTCCCCCCATGCCTGAGTTCCAGATCTGTGCACTTGTTATTCTGACTCCTGTGCCTCCAGGACAGGAGGCTGCACAGCTTTCTGTCTGTGCAATACAAGGGATGGCAAGAACCATCAGGAGCTTTTGTCCCCAGCTAACTTTACACAAAGCTTTCAGCTTTTGGGGTGTTTTCTCCAGGGAAGACTTTGTGGAGTCTGTGGGCAACAGGTCTGCTTTTCTTGTCTGCCTTTACACTGCTAAGATCCAGAGGCCCATGGGTGCCTGGGGGAAATCCCTGTCCTGCATTGTCCATGTCCATGGCTGCTCTTCTTCCTGGGAAGACCACCTAGTCATGTCCCTTCCCAGGTGCAGGTGCCTCCTGCTCATTTGGGGCTCTGTAGCCTGGCAGCAGCTGTGGTGCAGGGGTAAGGGAATGGGGATGATAACTCTGTAGCTGGACCTCCTGCAGTATTTCCCTCCCAGCCCCATTTCAGCAGAGGGGTACAGGTAGGAAAGTCCAGGGGAGGCCAGTGTGGCTAGGTGAAAATGGATCCACCTCTCTGACTGTAGTTTGCAGTAGAGGAGATGTCAATCAACTGTCATCACTTACCTTGATTGCAGATTTTTCTGAGTGCCAGCAGCTGCAGCTCCAACTCACTGCAATCAGCAAGGCTCCATAAGGCTCACTGCAGGGCAGAGCACTTTTCTCCATCTGCAAGAGAGCTGGCATCCCCTAACCCTTCCCAGGAATCATAACATTGTCAGGGTTGGAAGGGGCCTTAAAGATCATCTAGTTCCAACCCCCCTGCCTGCCAGGGATACCTCCCACTACAGCAGGTTGCCCACAGCCCCAGCCAGCCTGGCCTTCAAAGCTTCCAGGGATGGAGCTTCCACAGCCTCTCTGGGCAACCTGTTCCAGTGTCTCCCCACCCTAACAGTGAAGAACTTCCTCCTCATATCCAATCTAAATCTCCCCTCCTCTAGTTTGCATCCATTCCCCCTAGTCCTATCACTACCTGACATACTAAAAAGTTCCTCACCAAAGAGCATGGACTTTTTATTCTCATGGTGGTTCTAGGAGGAAAGGCAGGGGGTGAAAGGACAGGAAAATTCCGTGATGGAAAAGACAAGTAGTGAAAACTCAATGAGCCAAGAAACATGAATGCCACAGTGGTGTGTTGACACTGCTGTGCACCTGATGTGTCCCCAGTGGTTCTTCTTCTCAGCTCACTCAGGTTTGTCTTCTCCTGAATCTCAAAGTCAGGTTGAGTGGCAAAAGAGCAGTGCTGCAAGTCTTCACTTCTGGATCCTGGCGCACGGTCTGCTCCGACGACTGGAAAGCAGAGTATGGAAACACAACCTGCAGACACCTGGGGTTCTCCAGGTATGAACTCAACACCTTCTCAATGCTTAGCAGTACTGCATGGGTATGGGGCAGGAGGATGGGGCCAGGCTTTGGTCAGTGGTGCCCAGGGACAGGACAAGAGGCAGCAGGCACAGACTGGAACAGAGGAAGTTCCAGCTCAACCTCAGGAGGAACTTCTTGCCTTGGAGGGTGGCAGAGCCCTGGCCCAGGCTGCCCAGAGAGGTGCTGGAGTCTCCATCTCTGGAGACATTCCAAAGCCACCTGGCTGTGATGCTGTGCAAGCTGCTGTAGGTGAGGCTGCTGTGGCAGGGGGGTTGGACTAGATGATCTCCAGAGCTCCCTTCCAACCCCTCACACTCTGGGATTCTGTAAAATGCAGGAAACACTGTCACTTTGAACAAGCTCTGAGATTTTCAACCTTTCTAATGCCACCTTGGATTATTCTGTGCTTTAGAAGAAAATAGAACTCACCCCACCTTTGTGAATGGTATGGCTGAGGAGATTTAGGATGATGTGGGAAGTAGTCCTGAATACTTGTGCACTACAAACACCATTTATTCCTGCTGTAAATCCTGGATGATGCCTAAATACAAAGGTTGGGGGAAATCTTCCCTCTGGGATGTAGGTGCCTGGATCTTGCTTATCTCTCCAGTAGCTTCCAGCCTGTCAGGGAGGCACTGAAAAACACATTTTCCATTTCTTTTACTTCAGCTGTAGGAAAATGGTAAATGTAAGTTCATGCCATGACATCTGTTGGGGATTAAGGCCCAGCTCACAATTAGAGAAGAACCTGGTGAGGTAATTCTCACTGTGTTGATCCCACTCCTGGAAAAGTAGCATTTCTTTCACAAACTTCCACATGAGTGAGAAAGAGCTTGAAGCTGTGGCCTGAAGTCATGCTCTGTTATTTCTTACAATGGCAAGTGGTTAGCAGTATAAAGGTTCTTTGAATAGATTCTTCTTGTCTTCAGAATAAAACACAGCTCAGTTGTTCAACAGAGAAGACAAGAAAAAAATACAAATTAGTCACCCTCCCTGCTGCAAAACATACTCTAGGAAGAAGAGACAATGAGCTTGCTGGGACTTCAGAAGGGCAACCAGGCTGGGGAAGGCTCTGGAGAATGTCTGCTGAGGAGCAGCTGAGGGAACTGGGGTTGGTTAGGCTGAGGAAGAG
Source organism: Galbula dea (assembly GCA_013399015.1). NCBI lineage: Eukaryota > Metazoa > Chordata > Aves > Piciformes > Galbulidae > Galbula > Galbula dea. The sequence goes on from VWZX01006417.1 coordinate 411,300, forward strand.
GAGGCTCAGGAGAGACCTTAGCTCTCTCTCTGCAGCTACCTGAAAGGAGGTTGGAGCCAGAGAGGGGTTGGTCTCTTCTCCTGGGCTCCCAGGGAGAGAACAAGAAGCAATGGCCTCAAGTTGCACCAGGGGAGGTTTAGATTGGAGAGCAGGAAACATTTCTTCCCAGCAAGAGTTGTTAGGCATTGGCCCAGGCTGCCCAGGGCAGTGCTGGAGTCACCATCCCTGGAGGGCTTCCAAACCATCTAGCTGTGGTCCTTAGGACCATGGTTTAGTGGCATGGTGGTGCTAGGTTGCTGGTTGGACTTGATGACCTTGGAGGTTTCTTCCAGCCTTTGTGATTCTGGGATTCAAGAAATATGCCAAGCAGTTGTAATAAAAGTTTTATTGCAATATTAGTATTAAAATTGACTTCCTCTTCCAGTTAAATGTCTCTCAGCATCTGGCTGGCACCCATGATTATGGCAAACAGAAGCCCAGGTTATAAGAAGTGTTTCTTGGGGAGAATAGGATTCCTTGATCAGGTGTCAGGATCTGATTATTGGGGTTGTTCCACTGGATTTTTGTTGGTAGAATTATTTGAAGGGGTAACACTGAACTGCTGCCTAAGGAAGCTGTGCTGATGCTTTATTTGCAGTTATGTCAGCTCAGGTTACCTGCCTGTGGCTGCAGTCGAAAAACAGTTTCAAAGACACTTTGTGTCCCTCAGCTATTGGCTGTCATCTCCTCAAGTGGCATCTCTGCACAATGCAACAAACCTCAGGTATGCCTCAGTTTCTTCACCCTGACAGAAAGAGAGCCATCAGTAGGAGAATGACTAAGGCTTTGAGATGGTTGCCTCTCTTCTTTCAGGCATGTGGTGCTTCCTAAGTGGTTGGTGTTGTTATGCATCATAGGCAGTAGCAGTCCTGCTGGAGCATGAATTAAGAGCTTGTTCCAAGGCCCATTAAAACCAACAAGGGCTTTAAAATGAGCTCTTTGTCCCATGATCCCCTTTTTTTCCCCCTGCAAATGACAAATCAGGCACTTAGGTTTTCCATGATGAAGCAGTGTGTTTCAGTTTACAGATCCCTAGATGTTTCCCAATGAGCTTAGCAACCCTTTATGGTCCATTTCTTCCTCCTGATAATTGCTTGGCTTTCTTAGTTACCTTTCCCTGAGAAGCAAGCCATGAGTCCAAGGAGATCACAGCTCATATCTTAAAAACTGCTGATGAGTTCTCCCAGAAGAAGCAACCACTCTTGAGCAGGACACTCTAGGGTTTGCAGGCTCCTGAGGGGGTCTGTGCTCCTAACTGAAGTATTTCAGCCCAATGCCCTTAGCAGATTGAATTAGAGGAGTTAATAGGAGTTAATTCTATTTCTGTGCAGGCAGCTGTAGAGGATGAGGACACAATATTGAACAGCAGCAAAAAACCCCAAGTATTTGTCAGTTGGAACTAATACTGCCCTGTCTTTTCATCTTAGAGAGGAATGCACTTCTGGCAAGGTGATCATCTTAAAGTGTTTGGGTAAGAATCAGAGAAATCAAATCAGAAACTGTCCTACTTCCTCCACTGCATAGCAAGGGGTGGTGGGAATTGTCTACTCAGAGCATCAGGTTGTCACACCCAAGAGAAAACGATATCTCTTAAAGATGTTCAGAAAGTGAGAGAGCAGGCTGGGAGGGCAGATTGGGAGCATCAGGTAGCAGGAGCATTTTGGGGAGAATCCCAGGAGGAAGTAGATGTTGAAGGGCTGTGAGCTGAGCCCATGGACTGACTGTGTAACTTCAACTCTTTGCCATCTTGGTGGGGAAAGGGAAATCCTGAGTTAGCGTTTGAAGTTTCATCCCACACCTCTCGGTGTCACTTAGTCTTCAGTTGAAAACCAAACTAATCACCATGGAGAGGAGAGACTTCTTCCTGCTTCTGTAGGACCCAGGACCTCAGGAGGGCACATCAGTGGGGTTTACATCTCAGCTAAGCACTATATCCACAGGGAAGATGATGTGAAACCTCACATCCCCCTTACCAGCTGCAAGGCAAAATGCTATAGGTTTGGGAAGAAGAGGAGGGGTAGCCACAGCCCCAGATGTAGACCTTGGAGATGGGCACAGCCCTGCTGCAGAGACCTTAGATCCTCAGCAGGAGTAGAAATAGAGAGGTTGAAGGTGACCAAAGGCATGCCTCCCTGTTCTCCATGGACCATAACCTTTGCTTCACGGCAGTGTGTGGGACACGGGCGAGCTATGGGCCACGGATCGTGGGGGGCAACGTGTCCTCTCCTAGGCAGTGGCCTTGGCAGGTCAGCCTGCAGTTCCATGGGCACCACCTCTGTGGAGGATCTGTCATCACCCCACGCTGGATCATCACAGCTGCTCACTGTGTCTATGAGTAAGTCTCCAAATCCTCTTGCTTGCAATGTGCCAGTGCTTGTGGTGGGTCTGTGCCTGGGGTCACTGCAGAGGGGTGATAATGCAACAAGCTTAAAAGTACAGTGCTGAAGAGGTTGGGGTGTCCTTATCTCATGGGCTTGCTCTGTGATGTTTAAACCATCCTTCTTCTTGCCCAAGTGACAGACTTTATCTGCCCAAGAAGTGATCCAAACCAGGGGCCTCAGTTTGCAGCTGCTAGGAATTAGGAGTCCTTAGTACTTAGGAGTTTTGCCTTTAACTCTGTCCCCTACAACCCAACTGGTTGTGATGTGTTCAAAAGCTGGTGGGGATGGGAGCTAGCAGCATAACCCACATCCCTGGAGCCTTTTCCCACCACTGCTAGCCTAGTTGGGAGAAGCCAAGAGAAGAGGAGCTGCTTGTGTGCTGGAGGCTGAAAGATAAGGTTCCTCATGAGCTGGGGGAAGAAACACCTTCCAGAAGGAAAGCTTCTCCCTTGGAAATGGCTTGGTACAGCTGGTGCTGAGCTGGCTGGATGGCTGAGCACAGGTGTGCCAAGCATCAGCAGTGACTGCTGTGAAATTGTAGGAGAATGAACAGGCAGAGCAATGCAAAGCTCTCAGATGTCTCTAGAAAGCTGCACAGAAAATATAGCAGTGACTCAAAGTGTTGCTAAGATTAGGGAAACTTTTTTTGGAATTGGATGCTAAATATAGTCAATATTTAGGAGGTCAGGTAGTGATAGGACTAGGGGGAATGGATACAAGCTAGAGGAGGGGAGATTTAGATTGAATATTAGGAGGAAGTTCTTCACTGTTAGGGTGGGGAGACCCTGGAACAGGTTGCCCAGAGAGGTTGTGGCTGCCCCATCCCTGGCAGTGTTCAAGGCCAGGCTGGATGTGGCCCTGGGCAACCTGGTCTAGTGGGTGGCATCCCTGCCCATGGCAGGGGGGTTGGAGCTCATGATCTTTAAGGTCCCTTCCAACCAGTCTAGGATTAACAGACAGGTAAGCAAGTGCAGCAGACTGTAGCTTTTTGCCTGTAGTTTTATGTGTTTCCTAAGCTCAGGAGACAGCTTAGAAAACCTGAGGGTTTTCTTGCAGCATTTTTCCCACTCTCTCCTTCCTCTCTGTTTCAGCCTGTACTTGCCGAGCTCATGGAGTGTCCAGGTTGGATTTGTGACTCAGCAAGAGCCCCAGGTTCACCCCTACCCAGTGGAAAAAATTATATACCATCGAAATTACAAGCCCAAGACCATGGGAAATGACATAGCACTGATGAAACTGGCAGCACCTCTTGCTCTGAACGGTAATCCTTCCTGCTAGCTTTCACTTGTCTTTCTCACCTCTCCAGCTAAAAGCAAGAAAAGCCTTTCCTAAGCACAGACAGGGAATTTTCCTGTTGGCATCCTATGCCTGACCCAGGATAGCTGAGTGGATCTCCACCACCTCTAAAAGCAAGGAGAGATGTGCAGTGGAGATGTAGCCATCCTGAAGAGCCAGGCACAGAGAGCAACAACGTGATCACAGGGCTCTGCAGAGTGTTCCCAATCCATTCTGGTGTTGGCATGCTGAAGGCCTTTAATAAGAAGGCAAACATTAACTTGATTCTTTCTAAATATTTCTCCTATCTAAAATCAACACTGCACCTCCTGGTGCTTGCAAGTCCCAGATATGTTTATCATCTCCTTTCTGTGAGTAGAGGGAGATCCAGTAGTGCCCAAAGCTTAAAAACCAAGCTTCAATTTGAAAGAAAAAGGCCATTCAAACAGAATGATGGGTTTAGGTTTAAACTGCTTTTATTTTCTCAGCCTACAGCTGGCAGGGTTACTGACTTCTTTATAATGTGTAATCATTTGGTATGAATTTCAACCACCACCTGCCAGTAGCTCCTAACCACTGTGAGCTCCCTGCAGAGTGGAGCTGCCTGTCCCTGCTGCATCTAGATTGTCAGTTCCTAAATCAAGTCTCTTGAAACACTCCCAGCATCCACTTGGAATGAAAATGAAGCTTGAGTTTTGGTCTGTTTCCTATCTCAGCTCTAGTGCTGCTTTCTTTTGCTCAGGAGTAAGTCTGGGAGGATGTCAAGAGCAGTAATGGCTCAGTACCTGAGTGAGAGGTACCCACTATGTCCTGGGAGGGCGTTGGAGGTTCCACTCCACACTTTGAGCTGAGCTTATTGTGCTCTGCAGAGCTGAAGCACTAGGAATTGCTCAGTTATGTCCTGTATCTTCCACTGCTTTGCTCATTGCCAGCTTATCTGGACATGTCAGAGTTGGTCCCAGTTTGCTTGGTTGGTTGGATGCTTTCAGGTTTATGACTGTCATTGATTGTCTAGTTTGAGGTAGAAACATACAATGTATATTATATAATAATATATTATTTATATATACCATGTCTAATAGATGTTATATAGCATGTATTATATACTATATATATTATATCAATATATTATATGATGTTCTATACAGTGTAGAGCTGTGGATGATCAGAGTCACTAGTTACTACAGAACCAGGAGGTGATGAGACACCTAGTTATCTTACTTTTATGTTGTCAGAGGACAAGAGGCAATGGCCTCAAGTTGCACCAGGGGAGGTTTAGATTGGAGATCAGGAAACATTTCTTCCCAGCAAGAGTTGTTAGGCATTGGCCCAGGCTGCCCAGGGCAGTGGTGGAGTCACCATCCCTGGAGGGCTTCAAAACCATCTAGCTGTGGTCCTTAGGGCCATGGTTAGTGGCATGGTGGTGCTAGGTTGCTGGTTGGACTGGATGACCTTAAAGGTCTCTAAGGAGGAGCCATGCAGTCAAGCCATGGTTAGCCAAGGAGGTCTCTGATCTGCCCATGCTGCATGTCTTCAGTTTATTGACCTGCCAACACCTCCTTCTGTTGCTTCATACTTGAGACTAATGAGTCCTGAGGTAGGTATTGCCAGAAGACAAAAGACCTGCAGAACTTCCAGGCTGTTTTATGTGAGGAGTTCACTGCAAGCCAGATCCTCAAGTTTAATTGAGGTCTCCCATTTTGATTGTGCTACATTTTAAAAGCCATTCTCTCTTCTCTCTGTTGTTTGATTTTTTTCAATAGGTCACATAGAGCCAATTTGTCTGCCTAATTTTGGTGAGCAGTTCCCAGAAGGGAAAATGTGTTGGGTCTCAGGATGGGGAGCAACTGTGGAAGGAGGTATTTGAACTACTCACCACATGGAAAACATCTCACAGGATTTGGGTGTTCAACATGAAGTTTTCTGGAATATCTAGGGCAGGGAAAGAAGATAGACTCCTAAATTTTATGCTGACTCTGCTCTACAAGCCCTTATCACAAGGAGTGGATGGGTGCACTCTGGGAGAGGGTGGAGAATGACCTGTAGACAGCAACACTGTCCACAGTGTTGGACTTGACCTCAGTTATAACTTCAAGCAGAGAAAGCATAGCATGAATGCAAGAATCTCCTGTCCCTTTTCTTTTGGAAAGAGCATGGATGCATTTTCAGGCAGGTTGGATGATGTAGAAGTTGGATCTGTGAAGAATGGCACAAAGAAAAAAGGAATTATTTTGATTAATAAGTTTTTTTCCCCCCCACATGGCTCCCAGGTCATGTTACTCAGTCTCTACTGAATCACTCCCATTTGAAAATGCTTTTATCACTCTTCATTCATCTCACTGAACATGTTCCTGGTGTTCAGAGAGCAAGAACACTTTGTTACCTGACCTAGAGATAATACTGACAGGTGGGGACAGAACATGAAAGCAAGGGTTGACCACATAAAAAAGTTAGCTCTAAATTGACAATAGACCACATGCAAGTACTCCCACTGATAGAAATGATCCCTTCAGGCTCTGAATAAATCAAAGCAAATATTTAGACTATCAATCAGACCTCTGCAGATGATTTGTTGACCAACAGAGCAGGTGATAACATTTGGAACACACCTTGGGGCTAGTGTTGAAGGCAATGTCCAGCTAGCTTTGAAGTTCAGGACTGTTACTGATTGTCTAGATTGAAGTAGAAACATCTGATGTACAACTTTATATTCTACCTTGTGATGAGCCACAGAGTCACTAGTTACTGGATTCTGCAAGTGAGGAGACATCTAGCTGCCTTTTTGATGTTGGCACTCTAACCAGATTTCTTTCCCCCTTGCTTGCCAGTTCTTCACATGCTAAAACCTCTTCTGCCTATAATTAGAGATTAATTTCAAGGGTAGAGAAGTTCTTTCTCTAGATTTCATTTCTTTTGGCTGTTTTCTTGTTTTTTTGACAGGTGACACATCTGACACCATGAATTATGCAGGGGTTCCTCTGCTTTCTAATGCCATTTGCAACCACAGGGATGTCTATGGTGGGATCATAACACCTTCAATGCTTTGTGCTGGTTTCCTCAAGGGAGGGGTAGACACCTGCCAGGTATGGAAGCTTTCCTAACTGCAACTGTTTCTCATGAGCAGCAGGAATGGAAAAACATCAGGGATAAGTTATCAGAAGGCAACTCCCAGGCTTTTGTTGGGCAAACATTGGGGTTTGTGCCATTTACTCTGTTTACCATGAGCCTTGGTCCCTGACTGCGTGCATGCACTCATATGCTGCAGTTCTCTGCTGATAGCTCTTCTCTGGACTATATCTGCTGCTTCTGAAGGCAAATTGACTTAAGATATTGCTCCCTTTCTTGCATGTGCTACAGCTTGCTGCCATCCTTTCTGTGCCCAGGCTGTGACCTCTACACTGTGCTGAGCTGTTCAAAGAACGTAGAGATGTGGTGCTTCATCATTGCCTTTAACCTCTGTTTTTATGTGTTCTACAGGAGCAGAGGCTTCTGAGGTAGGTATTGGCCCAGGCTGCCCAGGGCAGTGGTGGAGTCACCATCCCTGGAGGGCTTCAGAAAACATCTAGATCCTCAGGGCCATGGTTTGGTGGCCTGGTGGTGCTAGGTTCATGGTTGGACTTGATGGTCTTGGAGGTCTCTTCCAACCTTGATGAGTCTGTGTGTGTACTGCTGACTGGAGAGAGCAAGCTATGACCTAATACATGTCTGGGAAGTCTCCAACCTCTCCTGTAACATATGCTTTTGCCAGAAGAGAGCAGAGACAGGAGACTGAATTACTCAGCTATGCTTCTTTCCATACCAGCACCCCCTCCCAAATAGGCATTCCCCTCTTTTTCTGGGGCACTGACATTTGTCTTAATTCTTTGTCCTCCAGGGAGATAGTGGGGGCCCTTTGGCATGTGAAGACATGAGTGTCTGGAAGTTGGTGGGCACCACCAGCTTTGGAGTGGGCTGTGCAGAGAAGAACAAGCCAGGTGTCTACAGCCGAACCACCTCCTTCCTGGACTGGATACATGAGCAGATGGAGGTCTGGCTTTGTCCTGTCTTCTCCATCCTTGGTTGTTGTCACTTTGCTCTGCCTGTGCCACAAAGGGTTGGGCTCATATTTGTCCCAGTTGGCTTGGGGTGTATGGACATGTGTGACCTGAAGGTGTATTTGGGGGTTGGGGAAGGTCCAGAGGCAGAGCAGAGGCTGCAAGGGTCTTGGTGGGATGTGGGGAACACCAGAACAGGAGTAGAGAGGGAAAAAGAGTGTGAGAGGGACTGGGGAGGTGCAGAAGAGGGAGCAGAGAGGTGTGAAAGGGCTGAGGAAGAAGATGGGGTCCAGGGGGCTTTACCTGAAGCCATGAAGCTGCTACAAAAAAAGTCTGGGGCTGGAAGCTGAGTGGGCCAGAGAAATTAAGGAGAGGAGAGATGATGTTGGCAGAGGCAAGGAAGTGGAGGGATGCTGCAGTCATCTTCACTTGCTCCAAGGGTGGCCCATTTTTGGGAGGTTAGGTCCTCTGCTGTCAACATCCCTCCAGCACTCCCAGAGAGATGCTGGGTTCAGTCAGATGAGCAGCAAGAGTCATTGTGCTTCAGGTGGACAGCCAGGCAGGGATTTGTTGCCTAGACAGAGGGATCTAGAGCCTGTTCAGAGAACCCAGGCTGTCCTACCTGGCCTACAGGTGTTCCTGCAGAAGGGCAAGGACCTGCAGCTAACCCTGGCTTGTATTCACCATCCCTGCTGGGATGTCTCAGATATCCTGCAACAGCTCAGGTGGATCTGACAGAGGATCTGTGGGGAGGTCTGAGGCCTTCCAGGGCAAGTGCTGGAGGTCAGGCAAAGTGCAGTAAGACACCTCAAGTGGCACTAGATGGTGTGTGTCCAAGGCAAGTGTAAACCATCCTCCAGTGCCTTGGTAGGAGCCTAGACACACAGCTCACAGGTAGACATCCATGCACAAGCTCTTAATTGTCATTTCCCTAGCTTCAGAGCAAAGCCACTCCAAGAACCAAAGGGGATGATATCCCATCCTACCCTAGCCTGGCCCTCACAGCCAGTGCTGCTCTTCCAGCACTTATGAGGGTGGTGGAGCCCTGGCCCAGGCTGCCCAGAGAGGTGCTGGAGTCTCCATCTCTGGAGACATTCCAAAGCCACCTGGATGTGATCCTGTGCAAGCTGCTGTAGGTGAGGCTGCTGTGGCAGGGGGGTTGGACTAGATGAGCTCCCTTCCAACCCCTAACCCTCTGTGAACTAAAGCAGTGAGATCAGCTGGTGGCATTTGCTCAGGTTGCCTATGCAGCTGGTGGGAAGTAGCTCACATCTCTTTAGAAGAGGTGATGAGTCTTTCTGAAGAGCTTCAGGTGGCAGCAGTGGCTCCAGCAACCCCACTGTCCCTTTGGTGACCATGGGGGGAAAAAAATAAAGGAACTGATTCTCTTTCAGAGTTCCCTAGGTGTTAACATGAGTATTTGAACAGAGACATAACTGGTTTTGCTTCCCAGAGAGAAGAACTGCAGACCTGAGGAACATGGCAGTGCACTGGGCATCTGAGAACCTTCATCCTGCTCCAGCCCTGCAGAAGGACCCACCATGCTCTTCTGGCCACCTGCTCTGAGCTTTGTAGCTTCACAGATGACTTTTTACCATTTCTTTTGGGTACTGGGAACTGTCCTTAATGCAAACTGTTGCACAGTCAAGCCTCTTTGGGGTGGAAGAGGCAGCTGGATGCTGGGCATGCACATTTACTGGCAGCTCCATGTTTCTCCTGTAGGAAAAGTGCTGGGACTGAGAAGCCAGGGTGCTAGCTCAGGAAGGTTTTTCAGGCACCACCAGTAAAAGGTTTCAGCAACCTCAGATCAGGTTGCAAGCTATTCTTTGAGTACTTCCCTTTCAAGAACCATACTGCAACAGGACTGCTTTGCCTGGAATTATTCATATTTCAGGTCCATACTGTTGTTGCACAGGCAGCAGCAGCTTTCTTTGAAGCCATAAAGCAAGCAGTTGGCACTTTTGGGAAGCATTTGGCAAGTGTGTTCAAGTCTTGTTGGGAAAAAAAACCCCTCTGGATTCAAAGCTTTTATTATGGAGCTGTTAACCCTAAAAATTGAATTATGAGGTGTTTTCCTGTGGCAAATAGCTCTGGAATGAGCAATACACAGGTTGCAACTGAAAAATTCTGAGGTTATTTAAGTCTTAAAGGGAAGAGGAGCTTCTTTACTGCCTTTCTATAGGCCAGAGAGCCAAATCCATTGCTCCATCTATGATGGACCATGAGCATGAGGTACTCATTGAATATTCCCAAGCTCACATCATGCAGTGCAGTCTCTGCTGCCTTTCCTGTTTTTCTTACCTTTCTCTGCAGAGATGGGGCCTAGTGTCTTCTCCTGGGTTCCCAGTGAGAGAACAGGAGGCAATGGCCTCAAGTTGCACCAGGGGAGGTTTAGATTGGAGATCAGGAACAATTTCTTCCCAGCAAGAGTTGTTAGGCTTTGGCCCAGGCTGCCCAGGGCAGTGGTGGAGTCACCACTCCTGGAGGGCTTCCAAAAGCATCTAGCTGTGGTCCTTAGGGCCATGGTTCAGTGGCATGGTGGTGCTGGGCTGATGGTTGGGCTTTGATGATCTTGGAGGTCTCCTCTCACCTTCCTGATTCTGTCACAGTACAGATCCTGCACTCTGTAGCTGTTAGGGACAGCAGTGATGCAGATGAACTGATGCCAGTCAGACAAGGGATAAAGTCTCTGCTGTGGTTTCCTCTTCCCCAAGCCATTTTGATCTAGCAGCCTCATGTCCTTTAGGTTGGAAAACATCTGACCATTTTGCACTTGCTCCTTGTAAGAACCCTGGGATGAAAGTGGTCACTGTTGGAACTGATTGCTAGGCAGACTGAAGAGTGGATGCTGTTGTCAGAGCTTTTCAATATCAGCCCAAATTGCTGCTGTTATCTGATGAACTGCTGCTGATCTGCTTGTATTGTGGTTCAGGATGCAGTTTGTCTGCTTCTAAATCAGTATCTGCATCACCACTGCAGTCCACCACCACCATCCACCATCCCTGCAGCTGGCAGAACTGGAACTGCATCCTCCCTGGTCAAAACTAGAGAGAGAACAGCAAACCTGTCCCAGCTGTCAGCATCTCCATCCTTCTGGGGCTACAGACTTTGACCTCAGAGGACATCACATCAATACCTTTCACCCTGGCTAAAGAAACTGCAGTGCAATGGGAACAGCACTTCCAAGAGCAGGAAGTTGCTAAAAAGAAGAGAGCAGCAAAGCTGACCCCAAAATTGGGATGAAATGGGAAATGTCAGCTTGACAGAACCACAGCAGAACTCGAAGGTGATTGAACCCTTGTGTAACAAAGACATTTGCAGGAGAGTTTGGATGTTCACTGTTGGTTATCATGATGTTTTTCACAGCCCCAACAGGGCTCATGTTCTGGTGCTATCACGAGCCTGGAGATGAAGGCATTGCTCTCTGAGCTCATGGATTTGTTCTTTCATGTTTCTGCAAGGTTCCCTGAAAATGCCTTTTGAACTCCTGTGTCCATAACCAGGTTGTACTGCCAGGATCCATGGTGGCCTGCCTTTAGCTGGAAGACAAATCCAATCTAAAATGTGGGAAGCTAGTGAGCTCTTCCCTTCTTCTTCAGACCTCATTGCAGTTTAGAACTTCTTCACCAGAGATGAAGTCATGGCAGGAGCTGATCTCTTCTCTCTGGTGACCAGTGACAGGACCAGGGCAATGGCATGAAGCTGTGTCAGGGGAGGCTCAGGGGAGATCTTAGGAGAAGGTTCTTCAGGCAGAGAGTGGTGGAGCATTGGAACAAGCTCCCCAGGGATGCCCTCATGGCACCAACTCTCCTGGAATTCCAGAAGCATCTGGACATTGCTCTTAGACACATGGGGTGACTTTGGGGTTGTTAGGAGGATGGGGCTAGGCTTTGGTCAGTGGTGCCTAGGGACAGGACAAGAGGCAACAGGCTCAGACTGGAACAGAGGAAGTTCCAGCTCAACCTCAGGAGGAACTTCTTGCCTTGGAGGGTGGCAGAGCCCTGGCCCAGGCTGCCCAGAGAGGTGCTGGAGTCTCCATCTCTGGAGACATTCCAAAGCCAGCTGGATGTGATGCTGTGCAAGCTGCTGTAGGTGAGGCTGCTGTGGCAGGGGGGTTGGACTAGATGATCTCCAGAGCTCCCTTCCAACCCCTCACACTCTGTGATCCAACCAAAGCAGACTGAAATCTTCTATTCTAGGTGTTGCACAGTAAATCTTGCTGTTGTGGTGGCAGACCTGGTTTGACCCCTGAAAGGTACATGCTCTTCAACAACTCTGCAAGTGCAGTGCCACTTGAAGTCGTGCAGATCAAGTTCCATTTCTTCCACAACTGGCCCCAGGAGAAGCAATATCACACTTGTGGGCAGCAGCAGCCTGAGGTTATACATCAAGTATAGCAAGAAAAGAGCTTACTTTGGGCTGTTTAACTTTAGGGAAGGTACAAGGAAGTGTTTCTTATCTGAACTGAAAGAGCACACTCCATCATTGCCTTTAATCTCTGCTTTTATGTATTCTACAGGAGCAAAGGCTTCTGAGCTAGGCATTGGCCCAGGCTGCCCAGGGCAGTGGTGGAGTCACCATCCCTGGAGGGCTTCACAAACCATCTAGCTGTGGTCCTCAGGGCCATGGTTTAGTGGCATGGTGGTGCTAGGTTGCTGGTTGGACTTGATGACCTTAGAAGTCTCTTCCAAGCTTCCTGATTCTGTGGCATTAGCTGCAGCAAGGGGGATGTCACCCTCTGCACCCCTCTTTTTCAAGGACTGCTCCCTGCTGAGCCTGGTGCAGGGTGGGCAGGTGAAGCTCTGGAGGTTAGGTGACCACCTGTGGGTTTCCTGAGAAGAGATCTGCTTAATTCTCACTGAATTAAACAGAAGTGGTTCTTGAGGACAGTACTGGGAATGAAGTCTTCTCTAACATATGATCTTAAAATAAACATGGTCCTCCTGAAGCTGTTCAGGTGGCAGAGGGTGGCCAGGGAGGGAGTAGAAATAGGTAGAGTAGAGAAGAAGGTTGTCTTGAAGCTCTGCAGCCAACAGCACTTGAGAGGGAAGTCATTTGCACTTCAGACTAAGATCACCAGTGAATTATAATCCACTTCTACAGATCTCCCAGTGTTGGAAGCATGTTTTGCTCAGAGGCTCAAATGAAAGGAAGTTTTAGATCCTTTTTTTTCCCCTTACAACTAGTGTGACTGCATCCTTAGCCTCAGCAGCATCACCTGTCAGAAACAAATGTGAAACACTCCTGAGACTGTTAAGGCCACAGCAGATGGCAGCATACATCAACAATTTGCCTACAACCTCTCTTTGAATGAACAAATCACTCCTGAAACTGTTCATCCCTCAGCCACCCGAAGTGGGTGATGCAAACACTGCTATGGTTTCCATAGCACCCTTGGCTATTTGAGGAGAGGTCACTGAGGAGATGCAGCTCCTCCAGAAGAGGAGAGGACTCTTGGACATGGAGGAGCATGGTCAGAGCATCCACTATCCTCCATAGGTAGTGGGTACCAGACCTGGATCCCCAATCTGCATGGCTGTGCTTTGTGCTAGTGTTGCTGGCTCCTCACACTGCAGGGTGTCCTGGAAATGAGAAGGAGGTTCTTGAACCAGAGGGTGGTGAGACACTGGAACAGGTTGCCCAGAGATGCTGTGGCTGCCTCAGTCCTGGCAGTGCTCAATACCAGGCTGGATGTGACCCTGAGCAACCTGGTCTAGTGGGTGGCATCCCTGCCCATGGCAGGGGGGTTGGAGCTAGATGATCTTTAAGGTCCCTTTCAACCTGAGCCAGTCTATGAAATCACATTCTCAGGCTTTCTCTTGCTTTGAGAGATTCAAAAGTAATATATTCAATACATTACCAATTCCAGAAGAACAGTAAGATGCCACCTCAGAGCTATTTTTGCTCCAGAGAGCTCTGCTGAGCAGGGTATCAGCCACATCTCCAGCTCCCTGCCTAGACCATTCCCATCTGGGCCTTGAAGCTATAATTGGACAATAAGAGTGAAAGAGAACATTTTCCTTACAGATTATTTTTTTATCACTTACCAGTGGCAGAAAGAGAGGAAAAAAATGTTTCTTTAGAGATTTAGCAACCTTCTTTTTCACTAGGATTAGGATGGCATCACAACTGGCAGAGCTCAGGGCAAACCCAGAACTGCCCCATAAAACATTCCTGCACAGGTACCCAGTGCTAGACACTGACAGCCATGTGCAGACACCCATTAAATAGCTTCATCTGAAGGAAGCCTTAAAGCCAGAAGGAAAATGGAATCTAAGCTTTTCCAGAAACAAATGACTTCATCACACTGTGGCTACAGCAGGAGTAAAGGGAAAGGTGGTCAGTAGGACAAGAAAGGGGATTGTCCTTCTGTACTTGGCACTGGGGAGGCCACACCTCAAATATTGGCTTCAGTTTGGGGTCTCTCACTACAAGAAGGACTTTGAGATGCTGGAGTGTGCCCAGAGAAGGGCAGCAAGGCTGGGGAAGGCTCTGGAGAAGAAGTCTGCTGAGGAGCAGCTGAGGGAACTGGGGTTGGTTAGGCTGAGGAAGAGGAGGCTCAGGGGAAGACCTTAGCTCTCTCTGCAACTACCTGACAGAAGGTGGCATTGAAGTGGGGACTGGTCTCTTCTCCTGTGTTCCCAGTGAGAGGACAAGAGGCAATGGCCTCAAGTTGCAGCAGGGGAGGTTTAGATTGGAGATCAGGAACAATTTCTTCCCAGCAAGAGTTGTTAGGCATTGGCCCAAGCTGCCCAGGTGGATTCACCATCCCTGGAAGTAAAAGACAGCTGTAACACCCAGGAACCATGGCTTGGTGTAGAGTTGCTAGTGCTAGATAAATGGTTGAAATCCATGATCTTCAAAGTCTTTTGCAACCTAAATGATTCTGTGATTCTCTTTATGCTTTTTTTCCACCTCCTCCTCCTGCTTCTTCCTGTGGCAGGAGCCAGGCATGGCCACATCAGTGGGAGGTTGCAGCCAGCATCTCCATTCCTGCTCCTCTGTGGCTCTGCATCCCCATCCCCACCCACACCATGATAATCCCTTGCTTTTTATAGTACCTCCCTAGATCCTCTCCACCTCTCAAGACCTCTTTCTTGCCTCATAAGCCCTTTGCTCTCTCCACCCCTCTGTATCACTAAATACCCACCTCCTCTGCCCTAGCTGCCTCTCACATCTCCTGCCCGTGGCATCTTACTGGGCAGGAGGCAGGACAAGCACCAGCTAGCTGGTCAGTCCAGCAGCTCATCTCCTGATGTCAAACCAGTGTCTGCAACCTCCCTGCTTGTCCTTCAGTGGGAAGAGCCATTCAGATTGTTTTCTTCCTTCCTCCCAGTTGCAAATTTGCACAGAACTTGTCAGAAGTTGGTAGGACTGTTTCAACAGTTTCTTCTGCATTTTCTTTCTCACACTCTTGAACATGTCCAAGAGGCTCAGGGAGCCCTTAAGAAGAATTTCTTCCCCTAGAGGGTTATCAGGCACTGGCCCAGGCTGTCCAGGGCAATGGTGGAGTCACCATTCCTGGAGGGGTTCTAAAACCATCTAGCTGTGGTGCTTGGGGCCATGGTTTAGTGGTGAGCATGGCAGTGTTGGGTGAGTGGTTGGACTGGATGCTCTCAGAGGTCTTTTCCAACCATCATGATTCTGTGATTTACCTGGGAGTACAGATCCATCAGGCACTGTGAAAGAAAGGAGGTGTAATCAAGGAGGTGTCCCTCTGCAAACCCCTTGGCTCTGTGTTTATGTGCCTCACTAAAGAAGAAATCCCATTTCTTGCCTTTTTTAACCCAGCACTTACAGGCTCTGTCCATTTTGGCCCTGGCCTGAGCATTATTTGAAGGCTCCCAATCACCTGCAGAGTTTAAGAAGCAGATAAAGAATATTGCTGCACACACACATCAAAACATTGACTTAGTGATTCACCACCTTGGAGATAACTGATTTAGCCCCTGGCAGAACACACACCCAGTGATAACCAAGAGCTGGGCTACAGCTAGTGGGAATGACCAAGGGCCAATGTGATGGTCAAAGCTTCCTACCACACAGACCTGACACTGAACCTGGTGTCTTTGCCCAGGATCAGCCACCTGCCTTGTTTATGGGACACCAGATGTGCCAACAGTATGATAATCAAGAATGACCAAAAGAAATAGAAGAGACCAAAAGCTCCAGGCACATATAAATTGCAATATTTGGACAAATGAGCTGTGGTGGAGTCACCATCTCTGGAGGGCTTCAAAAAACAACTAGCTGTGGTCCTTAGGGCCATGGTTTAGTGGCATGGTGGTGATAGGTTGCTGGTTGGACTTGATGATCTTCAAGGTCTCTTCCAAACTTCATGATTTTAGGAGGTCAGGTAGTGATAGGACTAGGGGGAAAGGATGCAAACTGGAGGAGGGGAGATTTAGATTGGATATGAGGATGAAGTTCTTCACTGTTAGGGTGGGGAGACACTGGAACAGGTTGCCCAGAGAGGCTGTGGAAGCTCCATCCCTGGAAGCTTTGAAGGCCAGGCTGGCTGGGGCTGTGGGCAACCTGCTGTAGTGGGAGGTATCCCTGGCAGGCAGGGGGGTTGGAACTAGATGATCTTGAAGGTCCCTTCCAACCCTGACAATTCCTTTTCTCTGTGGTCACACATCCTGCCTGAAGCCTAAATAATACTTTTGTCCTCTGGAGCTTGCCTCAGTATCAAGAAATGCTACACGTTAAGTGGGTATTATGCTCCTAGGTGTAAAGCCACATGCAGAGGTAAAGCATAATTCAGCACAGGATCATCAAAGATGTGATGGACCCAGCAAATGAAGACACTTTGAGTGTAGCTCCTGTCAGAAGGAGGGAGAGGAGGCACTGGGCTACCAATGATTTGTGTTTCTTTTAGCCAGGTAGCAGAGTCCCAGGTAGATCTCCTGCTTTTGGAGCAGCTCAGCACTAACATTTGTTCTGAATCTAGTCAGGAATTACTGCAGCTTTTCTTTCCTTTCTGGAACTGCTAAAAAGCAAGTTTAAGTTTGGATTAAAATCATTCAGCAGCTCAAAGGGAGCAGCCCTGTTCTCCTAGCAGGGAATCAGAGGGTGAAGCTGTGTAGCCCTGACCCTGGGGCCATGGACAGCAAGTGAAGCTCAGCTTCCCAGCTCCATCCATGGCCAGCCAGGTCTTGCAGGAAAGGAGCAAGCCTCATTGCCAAGGTTACCCTCTCCCAGCTGTCCTGATGGCATCTCCCACTTGGAGCCTGTTTGGAAACCATTGGTTTTTTGACAGGAGCATTTTAGCTGAGGGTATCTGGTTAGAGTCACTGCCTCACACCATCTCCAGCTCTGCATTTCTCAAGGGCCAAGAGCAGAATCACAGAATGACCTGAGTTCAAAGAGACCCAGGAGAATCATCAAGTCCCACTCCTGTCCATCCCCTGACAACCCCAAAGTCACCCCATGTGTCTGGGAGCATTGTCCAGATGCTGCTGGAATTCCAGGAGAGTTGGTGCCATGAGTGCATCCCTGGGGAGCCTGTGCCAATGCTCCACCACTCTCTGGCTGAAAAACCCTTTCCTAACAACAGGAACTATTTGTTTTTAACCCAGAACCCCTCTGAGACTACTGTAACCCCCCAACTCCCACCAACTCAGCCCTTAAAGCAGCAACCATTTCATTACATCACCCAGTTCCTCTCATCAAGAGATGAGCACCTCTGAGTGAAAATTTCCAGCCAACTTCTTGGCTTCCATAACTGGGCAGGGAATGAGCTCAGAGAAGTTTGTACCAAGCTACATACACTTAGGAATGGCAAACAAAGCACTTCCTAAAGGAAGAGTTATTCTGAATAGATCCCAACACAAACATCAAGGGCTGCAGCATTACATTATTGACAGAACATTTTCTTCCTCCTGATGTGACCTCACTAAGTATTGTAAAGGGGCAAAAAGGGGGTTGGAACTAGATGATCTTTAAGGTTCCTTCCAACCTGAGCCATTCTATGATTCACATCCAAGCCAGGCTAGGGGAGATCATGAAAGGAAAATCCCCAACCCCTACACCTCCAAGTGAGGGCACCTGGCTTGGGGCTCCCAACTGATGAGGTTTTGTTCTGACTCACCCTGTTCCCCTCTCAGTTTCTCCCCTGGCAGGTGGCCCTCCTTAATGCAAACAATCAAATGTGCATTAGGAGCAAGTGGCTGAACCTGTTGCCTAATGAGGAGGGCATTTGGAAGGAATGTAAGAGCTCCTGGCTTCTTGTTCTGAAATCAGGGCCTTTCTGAGAGGGGCCTCATGTTCTCCATGGTTCTAAAGCTCTCACTTGTTATCAAGGAGATGAATAAAGAGGTTTTGAACCTCTCCAAACAAAATCCAGCCAGTGTTTGTAGAACAGAGCAACAATGGGTTCCAGGGACCACAACTTCATTGTCTTGATTCTGTGTAATCAGATCTCATTGGCACCCCTGTGAGCAATGGGTGCTGCCATTGCAAAGTGCTGTGTGCCTGAGCTCTGCACCACTGACCAGCTCAGGGTGTGACACTAGGTCTCCAAGGGTGTTGGAGAGGGACATTTGCCACCAAGGAAGTGTTTTCAGTGGGGAAGGACTGGTGAAAGCTCTGGGCTGCTTTCTCTTACCAGCCTGGTGTGAACATGCCTGAAACCTCCCAGGGGAGGTTTAGATTGGAGAGCAGGAACAATTTCTGCCCAGCAAGAGTTGTTAGGCATTGGCCCAGGCTGCCCAGGGCAGTGGTAGAGTCACCATCCCTGGAGGGCTTCAGAAACCATCTAGCTGTGGTCCTTAGGGCCATGGTTTAGTGGCATGGTGGTGCTGGGTTGATGGTTAGACTTGATCTTGGAGATCTCTTCCAACCTTCATGATTCTCTCACAGCTTATTGCTCCCATCACCCAGAGGGCTTCTCTTAGCATCTCTTCTCATTACACCTCCTCCTTTTTAACCTGGAGCAATCAGCATGTCAGAGAGTGATGGAGGCATGGCAGCAGTATCAAGAGGTACTTGATGGTAGCAGTATCAAGAGGTGTTTGATGGTGGCAATATCAGAATGTACTTGATGGTGCCAGTATCAATAAGTACTTGATGGTGGCAATATCAATGCCACTTTGTCCTCAGCCCCTTTCCTAGCAACTGCTCCAGCTCAGTTTGCTTTTTTGACACCTTGGCTGGTCTCTTGGCACATCCACAGGGATGCAATGCTCTGTGACAACAGCCAATTTGCAGCCCATCTTGGTGTTTAGATAATAATTAGGTTTGTCTTCCTTCCTGCCATTTACTTTGCACTTTCATCACCCATTTAGTCTTGCTCAGAGCCTTCTGGAACTCTTCAGTTCTGGAAAAATATGAGAAATGATTCTGACTCATCAGCATATTCATCACCTCATTAGTCAACAAGCTCTCCTGATCCTTTATGAATATGTTGAACAACAAAAATTCCTCTCCTTGATTGCTGACCTTTGTCTCCTCTCTTGAAAGGAGTTGTTTACTTCATCATGATTTTACTTTCCTAGTGTCAGGTTGGTTTGGTTTGGTTTAGTTTTGTTCTTCTATGTTCTATAACTGATTTTGGAAATAATAATAATTAAAATCAGAGTCTGTCTGTCTTCTAGGAGCTTCTAGGAGCTTCCTTGGCTCTGCCTCTGAATCAGGCAGGGTCTGTGTGTGTGCCTGAGCACATCCTTCTTACATTGTGTGTTTGGTAAAGGGTCCCTCTGAGCCATTCATGTTGTGTCTTTAAATAGCACCATGATGCCTCTGAACATTTCACCCATTTTTACTCTTCCTTTAAGTTCCATGGCCCTAAGGACCACAGCTAGATGTGCTTTGAAGGCCTCCTGGGGTGGTGACTCCACCACTGCCCTGAGCAGCCTGGGACAATGCCTAACAACTCTTGCTGGGCAGAAATTGTTCCTGATCTCCAATCTAAACCTCCCCTGGTGCAACTTGAGGCCATTGCCTCTTGTCCTCTCACCAGTGCCCAGTACAGGAGGATGATCTCTTTTCTGGTTCTACTGGTCACACCATTTCTGGTACAGGCATCATGTTTCTCAGGCCCAATTCAAGAGTTTCTTCTCATCCCTGGATCATGGCAAAACCAATGGGGTCTAGAAAAGAACCAGGATGCCTCTTTCTCTGGCTTGCTTGGTCAGAGCCAGTCTGTCCTTCTCTCTGGCCCCACCTCATCTCAGGAACAATAAACATTTTCTGGTGTTGCTTTGGTGCTCAGATTTGGCAGTGCAGGTATCACTGCCTGCCTGGGCAACCCAGAAGCATTAGGAAAAGATAATAGCCTGTGTATCTAAACTGGCACTGAGCTTTGCAGCTGCAGCAGCCAAAAACGTGTTGGATTTTGAAATTCAGGGTTTTAGATCTGACTTCAGCTCTGAGTTCTGGATTTGATTAACTCCAGGTAATTATTTTACCTGGTGCAAGGGTGTTGGCCACAGAAGTGTGACCAAAGTCCTCTGCCAGCACTGTCTCTGGTTTGGAGAAGTGACATCTATTCTTTGACAGAGTTCCTCCAAAGGACTTTGTTCACACCCAGTTCCAGTTGGGTTGGAGACCATATCTTAGTGGTTGCTTTGAACTTCCATTCCCAGGATTAAGAGGTAAAGTTTTCTGTTTAGTGTTTGAAACCACAGGGTTATTTGGTAGATAAGCAGATACCATCCAGCTTTGAGGGCTTTTGGGTGTTGACTCAGCTACTTAAAAGATGTGGGAGGCTAACAGCCCTTTCCCTTGTTTACCTCAGAAATGCCAAGGTTGGCTCACTGCTCCCAAGCATGGATCCACACAGAGGAGCAGAGAATTGTCAAGGTTGGAAGAGACCTCTAAGATCACCAAGTCCAGCCATCAACCTAGCACCATCTTCTAAAACCATGGCCCTAAGACTAAACCAAGACACCTCTCACACAGCAGGCTGTCAGAGAACACCTAGCACCTCTTACCCCTAATGTTTTCATTTATTTATCTCTTTGATTGATTATTCATTTATTAAATATTCATTTACAGCTCAATGCTGCTTTCTCTTCCTGGAGTTCCTTCTCCAGACCTTATTCAGATTTTGGTCCCAACAAGGGTGAGCCTAGCAGTTTAGGGAGACAAGAAATGCAGGGGGACACTACCTGCTGCAGCAACCTACATCCAAACCCAGGTGTATGTGAGGGTCCCAGAGTTCCTGTCTAGATCCAGGTTCTCCTTCCTCAGTGCCCTTAGCTGCTTTCCCAGGTGACAGAAAGGTATCTGCTGCTGTCCTGATGGCTGACAGTTTTAGGCACCAGGTTTTTCCAGAGCATGGCTTGCAGAAGTCCAGGCAGGCAGCAACCCTGCAGCTGGAGCACTGCAGAACATGCAGAGTTTAAAGCTTTTTGGTCAACCAGCTTTGGGAGAAACCAAATTTTTGAGAGTGTTTTACAACAGACTTATGTAAAACTGATATGGTTATGACACCTCACACACACACACACACACACTCAAAACATTGACCTTTAAGCTTCAAAACCATGAGGGTTTCCTATGTGAGCTACAAAAATAACCTCTGCTAGGGAAGCCCAATACAAAGCTGAGACCTGGATGCTTGTTATGGGCACTGAGCTGTGCATCTTCCTGGGATTTCTGCTTCTGTTCCAATGCACATTCCTGCACAATCCCAAAAACCTTCCTGGCCTTTTGAAATTCCCCTTCCCACATCTGTTTGGCACAGAAATAAATGAGTGCAGGCTCAGAACAGGGAGAAACATTAGGCATTAACTGTAATATCATTTCAAGGTTCTATCACAAGTTTTTCAGCCTCCAGGTAACTCTGATTGACACCAGGGATTGGAGAGGGCTGGAATGATTTCTTTCATTAGCCCAGCATCCCTGATGCATGCAGAAGCCCACAGGTCCAAATCCAGCTCTCTAATTTCTTTATCTTCATTTATTTTTCTCTAGATTTCAACCAAGAGCAGCAAGGAAGCTCATCACTGTGCCATGCCTTGGCAGGGACCAGCAGCACCTGAGGGTCTGCCTATGGAAAACAGATCTGAAGGACAACAGCTGGAAGAGGTCCATGTCCCTACTTCCAGCCACAGCATCTCATCCAAAGATGCATGCTGAGCTGAAGACCCTGGTGTTGGGAGCCCAGAGCTTGCCCAGAGGTGCAGCAGCTGTTCACTGTGTGGGTACCCAGTGGATGGTTTGTGTTGGGGGTGTACACAAAGAGCCCATAGAACTCATCATGGTAGCACAGCCCCACAGCATAGTCCTTAGAGGCCCCAGGAGAAGTACACCCTGAATAAGACACCTGATGCTGTGGTTCTACAGGCCATACTCTGAAGGACAGAAGGTACCTGCACTGCCTGTTTCCACTCCTACCTCCTCTGTACTGCCAAAAAGGATGGAGGAAGGGAGGCAGAGCAGGGCACCAGTGGCTGTCCTGAAGCAAAGCCAACAGTAAGCCTGAAGATAAGGGAGGAGAGTCCTGCTCATTGCTGTGCTTTCTAGAAACATGGAGTGAGGTTCAGCAAAGAGGTGTTAGAAATGTATAGAAATATAGGATCATGATGTTTGGAGAAGCCCTCTGAGATCATCCAGTCCAACCACCCACCCAACACTGCCATACTCATCACTAACCCATGGTCCCAAACACCATATCTACTTCTTGTTGTGTTGTCAGTCTATCCCTGCTCCTGGCTCTTTCCAGGTCCTGGAGGTTGCCCCTCACAGCCTAGAAGGAGCAAATCAGCTGAGGATTCTTTTTGTCTTTGATGATGATTTGTTTTACAGAGCACTCCAAACTGGGGGGGGTTGATTTTGAGGGATCTCATGCAGGGGTGTTGGCCCAAGGCCACATTTCTCAGGTCCACACTCATATACTACCAGTCACTACCAAAGGAAATTCCCTTTAGCACAAAAAAACCCTCCCTCTAGGATGAAAAACTAAGTTGTGTTCTTGGTTGCTAGTTCTTTGGTTATAATGTAAAGAGTAAAACCCAAACAGACCCACACCCTTTGAAAGCTCTGCAATAGCAGAAGAAAAACATTGCAGCAGCTTGTCACTGACCCTCAGCAAGAAGTTCTGTACCAGCCATGGTGATTTCTCCATTTCCTTGCTGGGAAGAAAAGGAGAGCATCACTAAAAGCCTCCTGGGACCAGAAGAGGGTGGTTGAGGGAGGAAGGAGACCTCCAAGGCCCTTCTGGCCATGGGCACTTGCAGAGCTTGGGTGCCCCACGCTGAGATACCAAAAGGTCTAGGCAGGTGCCAGGCTCAGGGAAGGAAACACATCTACAGGGAAACCCCAGGTGGTTTTCAAGGCTTTGCTGGCTAAACATTTTAAAGACCTTAAAGTAATCCCCTGGCAGAAAGCAAGAAGCTTAGCTCTTTTGCTGTGTTTGCTTCCAGATGCCAATCAAAGGTTCTTTCCGCAGCAGAAACCTCGGTGGTAGATTTGCCTTTGTGAAGCCAGTTGGGATTGGGCCCAAGTGGTGACAGCAGACAGATAAGGCCTTAATTAATGGCCAACCAAGAGCAGGAGGGACCAATCTTATCAGCAGTTTCACCTGACTCACATGATGAGCTGATAATCTAGTGAGAATGCCATGGAGGTCTGAAAGCAGTGGGGTTGCCTCCTTGGGGTGACTGCTTTCCTCTTGTCCATGGGCAACCTTTCAGCCAGTGTCTCTCCCTGCCCCATCAGAAGAAAGCTGATGGAATAAAGGATTTAATGACTTCACTAGGCCAAGCATCATGATGGACCTTTGGGAGAGCTGTCAACCTTGCATGGTAAGGAGGAAAGTGGATTTTTAGATCTGATGTTTTCTCCCAGTGCTGGAGGTCAAAGGTGTGGTCTGACCTGCTGAGTGGTGGAACATAGTCCTCTTCTGCCTGCAGCTTGCTATCTTGTGGAAGGATAACAGCAAACATCTGGTTTATGAGCCCTGACTTTCAGAGAGGAATGCCATCAATGTATTAAATAGGGATGGAGATAGAGTCCATAAAGTATTAGATAAACAGAAAGAAAATGAGATGCAAACAAACTCATACAGAATAACCAAAGTCATGAGGACACAGTTCTGCCCAAGACCAGAAGCAAAAAGATGCATTGTTTCCCTTTGGTGGTGATGAGCAGGAAGAATTCCCTGGTGGTTTCCCATGGAAAAGGGACACTGAAGAGTATCCCAGGAGCTAGGTCCTGCCCTGGCCACTCTGCAGGAGAGATGGCTCCAAAATCCTGCTGCTTGTTCCCCTCCCCGTTCCCTAGCACTGCTCTGCGTGTGTTTAAGGGTTGAGAAGTAGCTAGAAGTTAAGTTTACCTAGTAGATTGGGTAAAAATCTCTGAAAGGGTGATTTAAAGCCTGAGCAGGCAGTTCAAATCCCAGGCCCCCTTGTCCTGAAACAGCCCAAAGGCTGCATTAGAAGCCACCTTTGAAAGGAGGAGATGATAAGCAATCAGGCAACTAAGAGGTCAACTGTGCTGCTGCAGAAGTTTGGTTCTGACAGATCCTGTGCCCATGGTGTTGGATGGGTTGTGAAGCAATACACTGCTCTTGGGACCATAGAGAGGGGATGGGGACACCCCAGCACCATGGCTCCTCTGGGACAGGACCTCCCCAAGCTGAGAGAGGGATCTACACCAGGAGCAGGTCCTTCCTCCTTGTGCAGGACAGTAACTCCATGATATCAGCTGAGGCACTTGGGTCTGCCCCCTGGGGAAGCATAGTGCCTGGGGGTCAGGCTGTGAGATCATTTTGGATTCTCCTTTCCTTTCTTCAGTCCCTTCATGCTGTTGCCCCTCTTGAGTTTTTGGGGTATTTGTTGGGGTTTGGGTGGTTTTTTTCCCCCCCTGATCTTACTTTCCTTTTCCTACTCCTGCTGCAAATTGCCCCAGCTGGGCTCAATTATTTCACAGCCACACCTTCCAATTAACCTCCTCAGGTATTTCTTCAGGTGCACAATTTGCTCTGTGGTCTCTTGAAGCAGTTTTATTTCCAGCTCTTTTGCCTTACCTGTTTCAGAGGAAGCATAACCAAAACCTTCAGACCAGGGGAAAAATTGAGGCAGAAAAGATAACAGTTGGCTACAAAACAGAGGAATATATTTTTCACTAGAGGCAACTACTTAGAGCTGCCCAGAGGTTGAACTACTCTAATGGCAATGGAATCAGCTGGGACTGCCAGAGGCACCCAAGAGAGTCCAAGGACTGGTTTATGGATCATGTACCAGATAGGTATCCATAGGTGATCAATAACTCACGTGAGCCTAGAAGCCTCTCTCAGGGATATCAGACTCTGCATGGCAGCAGTTCCTAACCAAACAAAAGAAAACCCAACCTCTGGGTGAAGCCTCAGATGGAACAATGTTATCAGCCCTCCCCAGGCAAACAGGAGGAGTGTATAAAACCAGCTGCTCCAAGGGAGAGGGGCACCTCTCCTCCACCAGCCTTCCAAGAGCAATGGATCCCAAAGTCATCTGTGTGTTCTCTGTCATCCTCCTGGTAGCCCTCAGCACCTTGGCAGAGGGAAGGAATTTACCAAGTAAGTAGATCCACCTGCTGTTGCCTTCACAGGTATGTATGAGGGCCTGGTGCTACTGACTGGAACTGCAGCAGGACCATAGCTCCAGCTGCCCAAAGTTGGAGTCTGCTTTTTAATTTGTTTCCAGAGAACTCTAGGGCAAAGTAAAAAGACTGCAGGTGAGCTCCTGTGGTGGTGGAATAAGCTGGAACCTTCTGCAGAAGCAGAATGTGCCCAGTAGCTCACTAGAACAGGACTAGGACTAGGACAGAGGGTAGATTTCTCTAAGTACTCTTCTGATACCTGTTTTGTGTTACCTTGCTATGTAAATACAATTTCAAAGGAACCTATCTGCTTCCTCAAGGGATGTCAGGTCACTTGGACACCTTAAGGAGTGGAAGGCAAGTAACTCAACTGCAGACACCTAAGGACATCTCCAGAATTTCTTGGTTGTGGATGACTGGGGAAGCTCAGGTTAGATCTTAGGAGAAGGTTCTTCCCCCAGAGAGTGGTGGAGCATTGGCACAGGCTCCCCAGGGATGCACTCATGGCACCAACTCTCCTGGAATCCCAGAAGCATCTGGACATTGCTCTTAGACACATGGGATAACTTTGGGGTTGCCCTGTGCCTAGACAGGAGTTGGACTTGATGACCCCTCTGGGTCCCTTCCCATGTGGAATATTCTGTGATCTGTGACTGTGCAGTAGGCTTAAAATGTTAGAAGTATTGCCACAACTATTTCTATGTTTTTTATAGTCACCTCATGAGGCTGCAAAGGTTTTGTGCCTTCACACCTGTTCAAATAGCCTCTGGACTCTGAAAGCTTGCTTTCTGCACTTCAGGTGGGCAAAGCAACAAACATTTCCTAGCAGGACATTTGAAGTTACAAGGCTTTCCCATTTGATATGGTCTATTGGAAGCCTGTGGACCTCAGTGTGCCTGGCTGGCTTGGCTGCAAGTGAGACCACAGATACCCAAGGGGTGAAGAACAACCCTTACTGAAGTTGGTGGGAGCTTAAAACCAGCTTTTAAACCACCCAATTTCTGGTCTTAGCAAGAGATAGAGAAGGTACAGTTGCAGAGATGGACAGAGTCCATCCCAGGGAAAGATCATTATGCCCAGTGGACATCTGAGGGGGGAGCTTAGCAATGCTTATCAATACTTCATGGATGGGACCAGGCTTTGGTCAGTGGTGCCCAGGGACAGGACAAGAGGCAGCAGGCACAGACTGGAACAGAGGAAGTTCCAGCTCAACCTCAGGAGGAACTTCTTGCCTTGGAGGGTGGTAGAGCCCTGGCCCAGGCTGCCCAGAGAGGTGCTGGAGTCTCCATCTCTGGAGACATTCCAAAGCCACCTGGATGTGATGCTGTGCAAGCTGCTGTAGGTGAGGCTGCTGTGGCAGGGGGGTTGGACTGGGTGATCTCCAGAGCTCCCTTCCAACCCCTAGCCCTCTGGGATTCTGTGAACTTCAGGAGTATGCACACTGCCACCCAGTAACTTGCTCTTTCTGTCCTGAACAGGCAGATGCCAGTGTAAAATAGCCCCCAGGGACCGAAGGAACTGTGGCTACCCAGGAATCTCAGCAGCAGAGTGCAAGAGAGCTGGATGCTGCTTCAATGCTTCAGTCCCTGGCATGCCCTGGTGCTTTGCTCCTAAAGCCAAGAAAGGTAACAAACAGCTCTGTCAGAAAGCCTGACTTTCTTAGTGGTGGTTATGCAGCAAGAGGGACCACAGGGAGCAGCTCTGCTTTGCCTCTTAAGCCAACAAAGTGAGCACAAAAGTCTCCATTAGGTGACCACTGGCAGTAAAATGCAAAGTCAGCCTTTGCTTACCTGTCAGTCTTCTATCTCAGCTTCCTCACATCAGCTATCTCCTCTTCCTTCAGGCTTCTAGTCACCAAATAACCCATGCTGATCGTTTCAAACCATTTCACTGCTGGTTGTGGTCTTGTTCAGGGCTGGAGCAATTTAAATGGGGTTTCTAAGTGGCTCAGGAGGATTTTACACTGATATCAAAGAAATCAGAAAGTCCTGAGTAGCTGAGGCCATCTGTAGCTATCTGACACCTGTCCCAAAGACAACAGACATGCTGTTTTGCATGGCTTTTTGCTCTTCACTCCAGCCTGTTTTGATGTTGGCTACTCCCTTCCTCTTTCCCAGCTTAATTCCACTTAGTGGTTCTTATTTTCTCTCCCTTTTTTCCCCTCCCAGTCTTCATTCAACAGGATCTCCAAAACATCCCAGGAGAAATGCTTTTCTCCAGTAGAATCTTCCTTCTAATGCTTCTAAACTTCTGCTTCCAGGATTTTTCTGGCCTTTGTTTTTCTCAGAGAGAGCAAGAGCTGCTCTCCCAGTCCTTCAGGAACTGAGGGTGTCTTGGACATACCTGAGCTGACTGCATGACCCCTTCTTAGGAGAATCTCAGGGCAAACCCAGCAGTGGGTGAAATAAAAGGCAGTGAGGGTGCTAAGGTCAAGGTTACCCAATAAAAGAACTTGTTTGGAACCAAGATGGGTCAACAGGACTCAGAATTGCTGGGGGGGGGGAAGTGATGTTGCTTTTGAACACTGCATTTCATGGAGATCTTGAAGGAGAACTGGCAGCAGCTTGCAGTGTCAGTCCCATGGGACTGCTTCTCTGAGAAGAATCATTTCAGGAGAGGGAAGCTGAATTACTCAGCCCAGGTGTTGTAGCCTCTTCACCTGTGACTTGACTTTGAACTGCCTGGATGAGCTGTTGCTCCTTCCTAAGTGACCCATCCCCTTCCTGCAGCTCATGGTGGCAAGCAGAGGAGGCTGAGTTTCCTCTCCCCACTGTAGCCAAGCCTGTTCTGGGGTTAGCATTGGGTCAAGTGATGAATAGAACCTGGTCCAAAGCTAGTGCCTGTGGTACCAGGATGGGACACACATGGCTCTTCAGCCCC
Source organism: Galbula dea (assembly GCA_013399015.1). Taxonomy (NCBI): domain Eukaryota; kingdom Metazoa; phylum Chordata; class Aves; order Piciformes; family Galbulidae; genus Galbula; species Galbula dea. The sequence goes on from VWZX01006417.1 coordinate 439,432, forward strand.
TGGCTGGATCTAGCAGTGGTAAAGCTCTGTCACTGCCTGTCAGGCACTTCTAGGGACAGGTTTTACCCCCTCTGGCCCCTGGGCCACAGCAGCAATTCCTCACCCTTTGGGATTTAGTTCAGCTGAACAGGCATGGTCAGGATCTGAGTGAGCAGTGGGATGGAGAAGGTCACCATGGCTGCTCACTGACCTCCCCTTTGTGGTCTCCAAGTGAAAGGAGCTCACAGTAACACTGCCTCCTTCCTTCCCTTGTGCTTTATACAGTTAAGAAAATGTGTCCCACTGATCCTCACGCCAGGAAGAACTGTGGCTTTCCTGGCATCACACAGAAGGAGTGTGAAAGGAAGGGCTGCTGCTTCAGGGCACATCCTGCTGGTGTCCCCTGGTGCTTCTACCACCGTGTGGTGGAGGCAGGTAAGGTCCTGCATGAGACATTGAACCCCCAGCACCCTTGTGGATGCATCCCAGCTTCTGGTGGGATTGGTGCTGTGGCTGGGCTTGGTGTGCTGGGGTGGCCTGCAGTGGTGGGAGGCTGTGCTCAAGGGAGTGGGCAGGACAAAGTCTTCTCAATACTTCAGCCAGAGAGTGGTGGAGCATTGGCACAGGCTCCCCAGGGATGCACTCATGGCACCAACTCTCCTGGAATCCCAGAAGCATCTGGACAATGATCTTAGACACATGGGGTGACTTTGGGGTTGTCAGGAGGATGGGGCCAGGCTTTTGTCAGTGGTGCCCAGGGACAGGACAAGAGGCAACAGGCACAGACTGCAACAGAGGAAGTTCCAGCTCAACCTCAGGAGGAACTTCTTGCCTTGGAGAGTGGCAGAGCCCTGGCCCAGGCTGCCCAGAGAGGTGCTGGAGTCCCCATCTCTGGAGACATTCCAAAGGCAGCTGCATGTGATGCTGTGCAAGCTGCTGTAGGTGAGGCTGCTGTGGCAGGGGGTTGGACTGGATGATCTCCAGAGCTCCCTTCCAACCCCTAACATTTTCTGATTCTATGATTCCTTCCCAATGTGGGTGCAGAGCTTCCCCTCCCAGGGAGAGGGAAGAGGTGGCTAAACCCTACAGAGAGCAGCTTCTTGCCCTGAGGGGTGGGTGTCAGGGACTTGAGGACAATGTGGCTGCACAGTGTGGGCTCAGGTGTGAGCTGAAGACCTCAGCTGCTGTCATGGCAGAGGTGGAGCTACCCAACTCACATCTACTTTATCACAAGAGATAAGAGGCTTTCCCTTGGAAATGTGGAAGGAAACACACAGAACCTTCTGATCCCCTACTTGTGTTCCTTTCTAGTTAATACTGACCTTTCACCATGCCTACCATGGAGAACCAAGAGCCTTAGCTGACTTCACCCCACCCCAATGGTTCATTTTGTGCTGGAAACCATTTGCCTTTACTTGGTTTTACTGATCTGAATCATAGCTGGGAAACTTATGGATGGATTGTGGTGGACTATGGGGGGGGAAAACTACTGCTAACAGCCTTTTGAATGTCCTGCACCATGGCAAAACAGTTTCTAGTAGCTTCTGTAATCTGTGGAGAAGACATGACCCTTCATCTGCTTCTCCCCTCTACCTCCTCAGGTTGTTAAAGGAGAAACTTCCATCAAGAACCTTGAGATCTTAGGACCTACTCCAAGAGGAAACAACAGCCTGAGGTCCCAACTCAGACTTTATGGTTTGCAGCAGCTTTCTGACCTGGTTTCAAGGTCATTTTGACCTGGAATCAACTCATTTCTGATGAAAAGTTACTTGCAGCTTCTATTCCTCCCAGTAGGCTACTAGCATGCAGGGTCTTACTGTAATAATAAAGAACTGAAGAGACACTTCAGGAGTTCTCTGCTGCCTTTATTTTAAAGCTGTGTGGTTCCAGTCTCCCAGGAAACTCAGCAGCTTAGCTACCCACCAAGGAGAGAGCAGCCACCACCACTTCCAAGGGGAACATGGCACCCAGGTTTTGGGGCTAGTTCCACTTCCCACTGGCAGTTGTTGGCTAACCCATGGCTTCCCACAGGCTACTTACCCTGGAGTACTGCAAAGAGTCAGTGTTTCCATGTAGCTAACAGCTCTGAGGTTGGGCTTCTGGTGTTTTGGTTGGCTGGGGTGTGTTTTTTGTTGGTTTGGTTTGGGGGTTTTATGTTTTTCTTGTTCGGTTTGGGGTTTTTTGGTGTGGTTTTGGGTTTTGCTGGTTTTGTTCTGTGTTGGGGTTTTTTTGTTCTGTTGTGTTTTTCCCTCCAGACATAGGGAAGGTTCCCTGTGTTAGCTGACCACCAAACTGCTCTGACTCAGGCACCTTTTACTCTCTGCATCACCATGTCTCAGGTGCTGTTACCAGCAGGATGGGGAGTAGCTCAGGAAGGCAGACACCTCCCTCAGACCCTACCTAACCCAGGGCAGCTGAACCACCAAGGCAAGGGCAGTGATGGGAGTCCCTGTCCCTGGAAGGGTTCAAAAACCATCTAGATGTGGCACTTAGGGATGAGCAGGGGGAACACCTGCTGCCACTTGCAGGTAGCATGGTCAAGATGAACTGCAGGTAAGTCTGTGGAAGGAAAAAAAATCCATCCAAGGCAAGAAAATGCAAAGATCATCTCACTGGCTCAGGAAGTCCTCAAATTGGGCAGGGTTTTGCCAGGGAAGCATCCCTTGCTGCTTGCCTTATTCTTGCAACTCTTCCCCAGGCACTGGTGGTGTTCATGCTTCTGGGCAATCCAGGCCTTTGCTCTGAGCCAATCTGACTGCACTGAAGAAGAATTTTACTGCATGTTTCTTTAACCTACCTGCAGGGGTAGTTACCTGAAACCAGCACAAGGGACATCTGAAACCAGCAATTCCATGTTTTGTTTTGCTGGCTGCCAGAACTTCAGAGCAGGCAGTGAAAACTTATCCCTAGCACCAGACCTGCCCCTTTCCTCCAGAGAGAGAACAGGCACAAAGGCATCTGTCTGAAAATAATAACACTTTATTTGGTTTGGTGGTGGTTGTTGTTGTTACATTATCAGAAATGTTCTCTAGTCTCAGAAAACAAAGCCCTAGTTTGGAAAATAATGCACATACAAATCTCTCCTTAGGGGTATTCAGGATACAGAAATAGACCAAGATTCCTCTACTTGTAATATATCATCACAATGCCCCAAATCCCACCTTTTTTGTTTGTTTTTGTGTTTGTTTTTTTTTTCTACTCAGGTTCACTGTACCAGTAAGCATAAACTACAAAGGTAACATTAAAAAAAGCCATGGTTTTATTTCCTATCAGTATATAGCAGTAGCTCTGTATCTACAAGAGTGCAAAGATCTCACAGCCTGCAGGCAGCAAGAGTCTCTGGGGAAGCAGGAGAAAACTGATTGCTAGCAATGCAAATGCATTCCAGAACCAAGAGAGAGGCAGGACAGAGGAGATCTACAGAACCTGCACACTTGAGAGGGAGACCTTGCTTCCAGTCTTGCTTTTAAGAAAACAGAAGAATCAATGTTAAAGAATTCAGTGAAGAGATCCAAGGGCAGCATCTGAGAGGAAGGGCAATTGAGGCAGAGTCACACATCTTTCCTGACACAGGGACTGAGACACTGCAGGATTTGCTTGGCTTCTTTTCAGATAGAGCAATGAAGTCTTTTTTTTTCTTAATTGGACCATGATTTAAGAGCATTTTGTTCCATTTTTCTTCTTTTGGTTTTTAATTGCTCAACAACTAGTCTGTAAAGGGTTGCTACAACTACCACTGAGGCCAGGAAAGCTGGTTTTTGGAAGTAACAGAAAGGAGTTTGTAGAATGATTGCCCTCCATGGGCTTCTAAAATAAGCTACAAAGGGGTCAGAAAATGAAGATGTCACAGATGCCCCTGAAGTAAAGTCAAGTCTTCCAACCATACTCACACTAACTCCCAAAGCTTGGCCCAAAACAAACACAGGGCCAGAGAGCTGTTCTGTTAGGGAAAGCAGAATCCCTCAACCCAAGAGATCTGATGCACTTCAGAATCCTCCCTGAATGAAGACACACCAGTGCCAGACTGGGACACAAAATGCTGAACCCCTGTGAAGATGCCTCCAAGCCAGCTTCTCCTGCACTAAGATCAAGGAGCATTAAAGCAGAGCCCAAAGGTATCAAAAACTCCTCTCAGAACTACCTTAACCCCAGCGAAGGAGCTGACAATCACCTGTGCAGTGCTGGGGGGTGCTCTCCTATATTAGAGTCCTAGAACTGTCAGAGGTGGAAGGGACCTTCAAGATCATCTAGTTCCAACCCCCTGCCTGCCAGGGACACCTCCCACTACAGCAGGTTGCCCACAGCCCCAGCCAGCCTGGCCCTTCAAAGCTTCCAGGGATGGAGCTTCCACAGCCTCTCTGGGCAACCTGTTCCAGTGTCTTTACACATGAGCATCTGTCCAACACAGCCCTAGGGACACCATTTGTGACCAACTGCACTTAACCAGGACTCCCACCTTCATTCTCTCTCACTTACCTAGCCAGCTCTTCCCTGTTATATGGGGATACATTCCTCTCCTTCACTGAAAAAAGGTTATCTTGGGCTCCAGCCAGTAAGAAGTGAACAGAATTTGAGCACCAGATATTCTTCTGTTACTCCCTTTGATCTATAAAGAGATTTTCTCCATTTCTGATGAGAGCAGAATCTGCTTCCCAAATCCTTGATTCAACTGCCAAGAATATTGTTGTATTTTTAAACACTTTCAGAGTTGGGTTTCTTTTCAGATTACATGCAAGTTTCTGCAAAGAAAAACAACCAAAAAAACCCACAAACCCATTTGAAGCACCTGAAGTCTTAACTGATGCCAAAAAACCAAAGCAACAAGCCAAAACAAACTGAACTCAAGCAAGGAGGCCAACAGAACATTGTTCTTCCCCAGGAAGCCTCCAGAGCTTCACTATGTCCTTGCTTAACACTACAGCACCTGCATGCTCACTCCATGAACCTGGGAATGTGTTTTCTGCCAGCCTGTTAGAATTTGTTTCCACATAAACAGGAAAATAAAAAGCCAAGCTGAGACTGTGCTAGGAATCTTTGCAGTATATGAAACATAACTGGGATGAACTTTAAATACTCCTGTCCTGCAGCAGTGAGAAAAGAGAGATCATGAATTCATTTTACAGCTAAGGAGGGAAAGAAGGATTCTCTTATTTTTGGGTAGCACTGAGTTTCAGGAGAACTCCTTTATTTCTTTACTGAAAGTGTTCCTCAGAATAGTAACTTCCAGCTTAATGCTGCCAGCAGATGGTTGGGGAAAAAACATCTCTGACCAAACAAAGAGTTCAATTTCACAGGTACACCTGTGGCTACCACAATAGAATACAAAGTTACAGTACTGGAGGACATGTTACAGACTAAGGAGGTAAAATAAGAAAGTCTACAACCAGAGGAATAAGCCCAGGTGACAAGACAGCATCCAAGGGACTCACCCTGCTAAGCTGGCCTAGAGGGGAGAAGACAGTGTTGTCATCTTGTGAGCTAACAGCAGTGAAATGCCAGCAAAGCTGGATCAGGGAATTAGGGACTGGTTTGGGTGGGAAGGGACCTTTCAGGGTCATCTAGTCCAACCCCCCTGCAGTCAGCAAGGACTCAGGCTGCTCAGAGCCCCAGACAACCTGACCTGCAATGGTTCCAGGGATGGGACATCTCTGGACAACCTGGGTTAGTGTCTCACCACCCTCAGTGAACAGTTTCTTCTCTCTAGTCTAAATCTCCTCTTCTAGTTTCAAACCATCACCCCTTGTCCTGTCACAACAAGTCCTGCTAAGTCTGTCCTCATCTTTCTGATAGACCTAGAGGTCTCCCTGGAGCCTTCTTTTCTCCAGACTGAACAACCTCAACTCTCTCAGCCTGTCCTCACAGCAGAGGGCTTCCAGCCCTTACATCATTGCTGTCCTCTGGACCTGCTCCAACAGGTCCATGTCTCCTGTTCACAGAGGCTGAAGGTGCCTTCCTCACTCAGGGGAGCTCTGGGCAGACCCAGACCTGACTCTGGGCTGTGTGGGACCCCTCCAGCAGCACCCCCTGTCCCCACACTCCATTTGTTTGGTACACTGCAATGGCTTTTCACTGTGGCATTTGGAACATGAACCCTGAAGACATTGAATGCTGTAGATGTCACACTCTTCCCTATTCAGCTAGCCTACAGCTGGACCAGCAGTGTCCAACAGAAGACTAAGCTGGCAAAGCCTAGCCTTTTGTCTGCTTGCCAGCAGCATATGAAGCAACTGTAACATAGATAAATACTTTGAGAGTCTGGCAACAATGTGCCAAGGGATTTCAGCCTGTCATTGAAATCAAACCTGTGCACAATTAGCCCAAATTCTTATTTTTCTCCTATCTGACAGCCACATAGGTTCATACCTGCTTGTGATTATGCCTGGAAGAGCTGCAGTGCTGCAAAAAAAAAAAAAGCTTTTTGGGAAAAAACAGCAACAAAACTATACCAAGAGGTTGTGCATATGTATTTTTTTTCCTCTCTTCTGCAGTAAAGATTGACCTGGCTTTCATCAAAGGTCAAGCCTCTTGTCAGGGAAAGTTCAGCTTACCTTCCTAAAACATGTGACTTGACTTCAAGTCTTGCAGAACACAGGCTTCATCCAAGCTGAACAGATACCCACAGTCTGTTGTCTGTACTGGTAAATCAACAGAGCAGAAGCTGGGCACAGCCCAGCAAAACTGGGACACACTTTGTCTTCCCTGTTAAATGGCAGAGCTGCAGCCTAAGCTCTTCTTCAGACAATGTTTGAGCTCTGTCTAGAAGTTAGTCCCTGCACAGCACAGGGACCACTCCCATTAGCCCCAGTTGCCTGAGGACTAGCAGGACTGGCCCTGGCACTATTTAGTTGACTATTAAATAGAGACATGGCCATGGAGACTCTGAAAGCAGCCTGTGAACTGTGACTGCTGGTGGCCAGCAGATGTGCAACTTCTCTCTTCACCTACTCTACCATCATGAGCTCCTCAATGCTTTGCTGACATTTTGCTGCTTCCAAAACCATCCTGACAGGAAGAATGCACGTGGCTCTGACCTGGAGAACTCTGACACTAAGGTAAATGCCCACAGTAGTGGCAGAAGGCAGTGGAAATCCTCTGCACACAAGTTCACCCAGCTGCCCCAACGTGAGGATGGGCTTCACAATTTCACTTGGGGTTGAAAATCCAAACCCATGAAAATCAGTGGCAAAATTGACATCAACTTGGCAGGAGAATTCCCCCTGCCATGTTTACAGAGGTGCCACCTGCAAAACACATGCATGCTGCTTTGAACAGTTTCACTGGTGTTTCATTAGCTATTAGTTCCCATCTTGCACAGGTAGGCTTCAGGAGGAGAACAAAACTGCTTGGCATACTTAGACCTGACCTATTACAAGATCATTTGTATGTCTGGAGGAGAGTTCTACACCTAGTGTGTTGCAGATCTAAGGAATGCTGCCACAATGAGGCAACCACAGACTCCTTAGGGTTGGAAGAGACCTCTAAGACCAAGTCCAACCATCAGCCTGTCAACACAAATGTTTTACTACCACACTTCAAGCTCTTGCACTCCCCATCAGGCTTTAAGAATCACTCAGGCTTTAGGGATAGATTCTGCTCTCACAATTGGAGAGCTTTGATTTTTTTCCTTCATTCACAGGAGGTAGATCAAACAGATAATGAGCAGAGTTAGTATTTTAAATATCACAAACATTAAGGATTTCAAAGACACTGCAAAAGAACAGTTTTGCATTCGTTCAGCCACAGCTTGAACACGTCTGACTGCTTGTGCTATCTAGTGATGCTTCCAAATATGGACCACAGGTTTAGGGCAGACTCAGAACCTGCCTTTTCCTCCTGTCCTTACAGTTTCCTGATATGAGACCAGCTCAACAAGTAAAGCACCAGAATTCTAAATTTAGACAGAAACAAAAATAATGACTTGAATCACTTTGTCTTAAAAAAAGTATCCATAGTAAAAAGATCTCTTTACCTTAGTAATGAATACATTTACAGACTTTGGGCCAGAAGGGGTCATTCTGTGGGAAAGGAATTGCAAAATAACACATAGAAAACTGCAAAGATGAAACTCTCAGCTTCAGAAGATGACAGAATCCTGTTCTTCTCTGCATTTCCCATTTTGCACCTCATTAGCTTCTCAGCTCTAGATGACACTATACTCTTCTGGCTACCAGGACTAGCATCCTGGTGACCTCATCCCAAAATTTGTTTTCATAAGGAAAGTTCCTGCAGCCAGGGTTTTATTTATTACAGTTACACTGTCTCAGTATTGATATTCTGTGGTGTAAAATTCCCTTCTATGCCTTCTTCCTAGTTAAAGCTAGAAAGTGTAATGAGAACATGACCCAACCCAACTGGACTGACTTAACACTAGGTGTCCACTACCCCATTGTGGTTCTCTATGGGCTAGGTCATAACAGCATCTAGCTGGGCACTGGGAGATCAGCCTGCCACAGTGAGACAATGTCAAGTGCCCTCTATTGCATGTCTAAAGATCTTCCTACTGCATCCTGGGAGCTGCTTTTCCTTTTACCTCTCCGCTCGGATTTTGTATCGGAGAACGAAATAGGCAATGAGGCGCAGAGAGAAGAAGAAGATTCCAAGAACAATGAAGTCCAGGTAAAGTTTGGCATTTTCTACATCCAGTTCTCTCAGAATGGCCTCTGATTTTTGAAAATGGCAAGTGTCATCTTTGTCACAATGCAGATCTTCTCGATCCAGCCCATAGATGGAGAGGATGACGCCTTCGAAGCCGTATCTGGAAAGGAGAAGGGATGGATTTACAGGGAGAAGACCTGATGACCTGTTTAGAAGTACTCCATCTGCAACATCACCCCTGTGAGAGCTCAGCTGAAACACCTAGGGGTTCAATATCATTCTGGGATGTGTCCCAAAGCAAGCTCTACCCTGTTACAATCAAGCAAGTGACAGGTCATTGGTCTTTTAGGTTGGACTGAACAAAGGCAGAAGTTTAGCCACAGTCTCGTGGTTTGAAGGCATCATATGCAATAGGAAGTGCAGAGAGATAATGTGCTAGCATCATATGTACCTTTATCCTTCAAAAGAAGGTGCTGTGGACATAGCCTCTTTGACACCCAAAACAACCAACAGTATAACACCCAAAATAACCAACCAACCCCCAAAATAACCAACCAACCCCCAAAATAACCAATCAGCCAACCCCCAAAATAACCAATCAAATAACACCCAAAATAACCAACCAACCCCCCAAATAACCAATCAGCCAACCCCCAAAAACAACCAACAGTATAACACCCAAAATAACCAACCA
>VWZX01006417.1:448723-500931 GCA_013399015.1 Galbula dea
CCAACCAGCCCACCCCCAACAACAACCAACCAACCCACCCCCAAAATAACCAACAAGCAAAACCAAAATAAGCAAGCAAGCAAGCAAAAGCAACAGCACAGCATTTCCAAATGGGAGGTTCCCAGCCTCCCTAGCAGTACCTGACATAGGAAATGTAGGACATCCACTGGAGGTATGCTGGGATGGTATCAAAACTGACAAAAAACCCAGAAAACAGCAGCACTGGGATGGCAGTAACAGGGCCCACAAAAGTGGCTACCTGTGAAGAGAGGGAATAGTTAAGTCTCTTGTCAGATGGTCAGAGAGGAAAATAAAACTGAACCTGCTCTTTCATTTGATGTCCTGACCTCCAGTAAGGAAAGCAGCCTTCACAAGAGCAGACTTTCCTTATGGCAAATCCTCTGTTCTGTGCCCAACCCAAAGAGGCAATGCAGAGTTACTCTTCAGGCAGAGGGGAGCAATGCCATTCAAGCCCTCCTTACAATGCTACTCCCCAAATTATCACACTTCCAAATATTAAGAAATTACTGACTTTTTTTTGGACAAGATTTCTTGTGAAGAGGAGGTTAGATGCTGTTAGTGGATTAAAAGGAGTCCCACTCCTCTTCCTAAACCCTTTGACTAGTTGATCATGCTGCTGTGCTGGGATCTGTTCTTTGAAGGACTTGAACCCACCAAGAAGTTTAGAGAGCAAGATGGGCACTGTGATTCTCTTGCTCCTCTGGCTATCAGACCTCTCCTAAATATTACCCTTTCAACACTCACTCCCCACTGAGGACACACAGACTTCCCTCCTCACTAATTCCACATGAACAGGAGCTGCAACTGGTCCTAAAGCATTGTGAAGAGGACAAGGAACATCTCCAGCTGGGTGGCTTTGGTGGGGAAGATAGATCTTCACCCAACTCCAGCCTGTCCTCTCTACATCCCCTCCAGGGCAAAGGGCCACATAGGTATCTCTGGAGAGAGCAGAAGCACAGGGATCACACAACAGGGCTATGCTGGTCTCCACAGGGTGGCACAGAGCAGGAGTCAAGTCTTCTTGATAGCATCACTACATATTAATGTCAATATTATCTGTTAGCACAAGCAGCACAAAACAGTTCTGCTGTGGAATGATAACTTCAGCCTATCTCCTGCCAGGAAGCAGAATGGAGTTACCCAGGGTCTCACTTCAGGGTGACAGTCACTCCATCAGCTGCTTCTCTTCCTTCCTCTGCAGAAGTTTGGTTTCTGGGCAAGCCTTTTCCTACCTTTCCTCCTGCAGTCTTTTGGTATGTGTATGGCAGAAGCCTCTCCTGAGCTGCTGATCCTCATGGCCTACTTCCACTTTGTAGATGCACAGAAATACATCACTCCTGCAGTATGCAGGACCTGCTCAGCCTGGGATGAACTGCAAGGGACAAGCCAACTCAAGGAGGGGCAGGCACAGCCCCATACAAATGGGGAAGGAACTTCAGAGCCTCACATCCAGTTTGTGTATATGCTATTTAAGCTGATGTTAGTGGGAAGCACCAAGCTGACCGAGACAACTTGTTGCCTGTCATCTCAACATGTGTCTTGCAGCAGACCCAGGAAGCAGTCAGTGTTAGGAGACAGCAGGGTTCCTGTGAGGACACAAAACACCATCAATACCTGGAGGGATGTAGAGGCTGCACCTATGAGAAGACCCAGTGACTGAGCCACCAGAGATGTCATGGTCCCCAAGGCTGCGAAGAGGACGAACCGGAGGGCGTCGGATGGCTGTGAAGTCATCCAGTAGACAATGCTGCAGTAAGCCACAGGGAACATGATCTGCAAGGAGATAACACTTGGACTTAGCCCATTCAAGCCAACCATTCCAAGTTACTCTCCATAAGAGGGAACTTGCCATGAACTTCAAGAGTTCTTGACTTCGTGAAGAGGAGAGCACACACCTGAAAAGGAACATCAGCCATGGTTTTGGCCAGATAGTAGGCTTTCAGGCTGTACCAGTAGTTCAGATGCTCTCTGAGAAACACTCCCATCTCAAGAGGAACTGCAGAGAACACAGATTTGCAAGTTAAGTTGCACATCAGCACCTAGTTTATCCATGTCTAATCCTGCACTGCTGCTGTCCCATAGTTGGACTGGGACTCTGAGGCCTTTGGCAGAGCAGCAGTCATTTCAATGATCTGCAATGAAACAGAAGAGGTCAGCCCTGAGAGTTGCTCTGTGTTTGGACTATGTACCAGTCTACTCATAAAGAGCCTTAAAGAGGCTTTTTGAATTCAAAGTGGTGTTAGAGAACTTGATTCCAACTCCTAACATTCTGTGACTATTCCTTCTGGTCCAAAGTACCAGTGCTCCCAGAGGAAGTATGGAGCAGTCCATGCTGGAGGAGTTTGCTTCTGACACCATGTAAATACACTGATCTTATGCAGGGGTCATGACTTAGAAGTCCTGGAGAAATTCTTACATCCTCCTTAAGACCAACCACAAGCTCATGATGTGGCTGAGATGGCACTGGTACAATGGGAAGCTCCAGTCCAGGACTGTAACACTGAACTGTCTGGGTTGAGAAACACTGGGGCAAATCTGGGGAGAAGGAGGTGTCACTGGCCAAGTCTATCTCTGTTTGCCTCTATACAGCAGTTTACTGAGTGTAAGATGCCCACAGCTGTCTCAGGAGCAGAAGCAAAAGTCAAAGGTTAGCCTACATGAAATGGATACACTACAGCACCCTCCTAGCTTAATGAAGTCTCCTTCTCCACTGATGTGACAGCAGGAGGTGTTTAAAAACCATCTAGCTGTGGTCCTTAGGGCCATGGATTATTGGTGAGCATGGTGGTGCTAGGTTGCTGGTTGGACTTGATGACCTTAGAGGTCTCTTCCAACCTTCATGACTCTGGGATTCTGAGTGACTGGTACTCACATGTAAGAACAGTTGGCATGAGTGCAGCAAACATAAGAAATAACATGGAAAAGAAGAGGAAGCCAGAGTTGCTGAGGACTTTCTTAGCTTCATTGCCAATGCCTAAGTAGAGCAGGCCGATGAGCAGTCCAATGCCAATGTGGGAGGTGATACGCAGGTGTGTCAGGACCTAGGAGCAAAGAGAGAGGAGTATTTCTGAGAAGAAACTCAGAACCAATGGCAACATGACTGAAATCAGACAGAAAGATGGCAGAAAAGGAGTGCTTATGTCCAGAAGCACTTATATAGGTCCTCAGGGCCACAGTTTAGTGGCATGGTGGTGCTAGGTTGCTGGTTGGACTTGATGACCTTAGAGATCTCTTCTACCCTTAATGAATCTCTGATTTCCTGCTGGCAAACTGGGCTTCAGTTAAGGCAAACTTATTGTGAAGAGCTTCCCAGTGTCAACCAGCAGCTAGTACAGTACAGAAGGTTTCTTCCTGTAAATCCAGGCCACCTGAAATCTTCCTGTCTGACAATGTCATGGAGCCAATGGCCCTCAGTCGTCAGGAGAAGGAGACTTTCTCACTGACTGAAGAAGTTTCATTATGAAATGTATGAAACCAGCACCATTTTTATTTACCATTTTTCTGTTTCTAAAATAAAGACTTGAAGTCTTTATTGAAATTATTATTTCTGCCCCCCCTGAATTTTCTGGAGAAGCTGATGTTGTGACAGACCATTACAGCTTCTCACTCCCTCTTCAGTAGGACAAATAACTGTATAAGGGACCTGCCAGCACAGCAAAGATTTGAGCTTTAGCTTTTCAGGCCAGATGCTTCTGAGTTCCTCTGAAGAAAACTGTTGTTCCCAATGAAGACTGAAAGATCAGTCTCTTTCTTTTGAAATCCTGTGATGATCTCCATGCATGGGCTGTTGGCCAGGGACCCTGAAGGCTTATTACAACTGAATAGATCTTTTGGCTAACAAAAGTTATTCTGGAGGCAGCCTTACCGAATCCCTCATGATGGTGAGAAAAGTTCTTTTGAAGAGGATGCAGAACTGGGTTAGGCAGCTGGCAGAGAAGCTGTGGCAGCCTTCTGTGGAGGAGGAATCCTGGGGAAAGATATCAAAGAATAAACTTCTTTCTTTGCAGTCTCTTGCTCAGTTTTCACTCACAAAACCCCACTCTCAGCAGCCGAATGTGCCCAGAAACCTCCCCCATTGACCAATGATTTCATTTCTCTTCCCCCCCTTCCAGCCTCAAGCCATGCCCATTCATTGTCACACAAAACTTACCTCTTCAGAAGGCCGATGCCAGAGGAAGGGATTCAACTCATTCTCACCACCAACATCTGGCTTGTAGTCTGTGTCACAGATCCTGTCCCGTACTGCCCTCACCAGTCGGCTGTTCTGGTCTCCATATTCACCAGATGCTACTTCCATCACTATCAAAACCAGAAACACAGGATGTTAGGGGCTGGAAGGGAGCTCTGGAGATCATCTAGTTCAACCCCCCTGCTACAGCAGCCTCATCTACAGCAGCTTGCACAGCATCACATCCAGGTGGCTTTGGAATGTCTCCAGAGATGGAGACTCCAGCACCTCTCTGGGCAGCCTGGGCCAGGGCTCTGCCACCCTCCAAGGAAAGAAGTTCCTCCTGAGCTTTAGCTGGAACTTCCTCTGTTCCAGTCTGTGCCTGTTGCCTCTTGTCCTGTCCCTGGGCACCACTGACAAGAACCTGGCCCCATCCTCCTGCCCCCAGCCTTGCAGTATTGATCAGCATTGCTAAGCTCCCCCCTCAGGCTTCTCCTCTCCAGGCTACCCAGCCCCAGCTCCCTCAGCCTTTCCCCAGCAGAGAGATGTCCAAGTCCCCTCAGCATTTCTGTAGCCCTTTTCTGTTCCCTCCCCATAAGTTCCCTGTACTTCTTGAACAGGGGAGCCCAGAACTGGCCCCAGGACTCCAGATGTGGCCTGACTAGGGCAGAGTAGAGGGGGAGGAGAAGCTCCCTTGACTTGCTGCCCACACTCTTCTTGCTGCACCCCAGTATGCCATTGACCTTCTTGGCCTTCAGGGCACATTGCTGGCTCATGGGCATCCTGCTGTACACCAGGACTGCTTTACACTAGGCACTAGTTACAAAAATTACTATTAGACCTCATTCATTCTGCAGCATGACAGAAACAGGAGTTTGGTCTAGAACAGGCTCTGCAATGCCACATGCAAATACCTAGGTATTCATACACATAATTAAATGTCTCTCTCTGTAAATCTTCAGAGAGTTCTCTTAATCCTGGAAGTTAAATGAACCATTTTGGGAGGAAAGGCAGTGATTATGGGATAGCCTCAGTAACTAAAACTGACAAAACTCTTATTATTGTTCAAGATAAAGCAAAGACTATTGGAGTCACTTTGAAAAGCCACTGAGATTAATTACTATGAAGCACTGAAGAATGTTTGATCTATAATTTCCTGGCCCTGGACTTCCACTGAAGAGAAATATTCTGTTTATTTCACCACTAGATGGCATTCAAATTACTCAGAAAAACACCCGAGTAATTTTAGTGTGAGCTTGGGTACACATAATATGTACATAATAATATACATGCAAGTATGTTAAAAGTATAAAATACTCCATGGTCCCCATTACCTTGAAGGTGCTAAACAAATATCAAACAAATTAAATAAACTATTCAAGTTGTCCTTACCAAAATCTGCTGGATTGTGGTAGGTTGGGCAATTCAATCCCAAATCTCTCAAGTAAGGGACTAGGTTTAATACTTTCCCACGGTAAATGCATTGACCTTGACTTAAAACATAAAGCTGGAAAAGAAGGCAAAGGAAAAAGAAAAACAGAGAAAGAAAAAAAATGGGAAATAGTATCCAAATACTTGAACTTGCTGTCTGTATGGCAGCAATCCATCAACCTAGTCACCTCTTCTAGTCCCTTTGGGAAGAATCACAGAACTGTCAGAGTTGGAAGGGACCTTCAAGATCATCTAGTTCCAACCCCCCTGCCTGCCAGGGATACCTCCCACTAGAGCAGGTTGCCCACAGCCCCAGCCAGCCTGGCCTTCAAAGCTTCCAGGGATGGAGCTTCCACAGCCTCTCTGGGCAACCTGTTCCAGTGTCTCCCCACCCTCACAGTGAAGAACTTCCTCCTAATATCCAATCTAAATCTCCCCTCCTCTAGCTTGCATCCATTCCCCCAGTGCTATCCCTACCTGACCTCCTAAACAGTCCCTCCCCAAGAACACCTTGGGAATATTTACCACCACTTGGAACTACCCTTGCAGGGAATTCCAACTGATTGAAAATGAAATGCCTATGGTTTGAATTCTGCAAACATTCCCTCCAGGACTTGAAAGTGCAATAGCACAGGAACAGCCTAATTCCAGCCTTAGGCACATGCTGGAAACAGGTAAGAAAGGGTTGAGCTGAGCCATCTAATTTCCACACATTACAGATATTTTGGGCTGGGAGATGAGATTGGTGACTGCAGGAATTGAAGGAGAGGTGGAACAGCACAGCAATGGGAAATAGCTTGATTATGCTTCCTGTTAGCCACACTACTGACCTAAGTAAACCTCCTCACCAGACTGGCAATCTGCAAGAGCTTGTTCACCTAGGGTGCAGTAGGTTTTCTCTTGGCTCCCACAGGTCTAATTTAAACCTCTTAACAAGACTGAAGGAAACTTCAGTCTGAACTCAACACACATCCTGCTGTTAGGTTGGAGAAAAGATCTTCATGCTGACTTCATTTCACTTCTTTTTATTTCACATAAATAAGCTCTTCTGACTTTACACCTCTGTAGCTAGGATGAGGGCATGCAGACATGGCACTAAAGCTCTTGCTCTTCAATTACTCTGCTGACAACTGTGTGCCCAGGACCCATAAACTAGAATCATTCATGCTTTTTACACTTAAAAGAATGTAGCTTTGAAATGACAACCTACCTACACCACACAGAAAGAGAAAGAGATTGAGAACAATACCTGATCAAACAGCTCAAACAGCTTAGCACTGGGCTGGTGAATGGTGCAGATGATGGACCTGCCACCTTGGGCTAAAGCCTTCATCAGAGAGACAACTTGAAAACATGATGCACTATCCAAGCCACTAAACAAAAAGAAAGCAGTCTGTTATCCACAGGTCCAAAGGCACCCCTCAAAACTAGCACATGTATTTGCTCCTTTAGTCTCTCACTATTTATCAATTTCCTCTGTAGCATTTACTACTATCATCTGCCAGCCCTATGCTTGCATTTCTCCATCAGCCTTTTAATTAAGTAGGAAGCAGGCCTGAGAATGAAAAAAATCAAGAGTATTCTCAAAACTGTCTTAAGGGATTTGTACATTTTAGGGCTGTAGATTTAAATGCTCCCCACTTTCATGAAGAGACACATAGTCACAGCTCTCCCAGCCCCCTCCCAGACTGATCACAGAACTTGATTCTAAATAGGCTACCTTCATTAGTAAAGTCACACTTCAAAATGTCTATATTCAAGCTACCTTTCCAGTTCCAGCAGTGATCCAAGGCACTGAGTACACACATCAAATTATTACCTTTGGCCTTATTTAGGACATAGAGGCAACAACAAATGAGCCTTTTCCAAGGACTCTTCTACTATCTAAAGTACTATTTGTCTATCTTTCATTCTGGGGCTTGAAGTACCTAGTTGGTTCATCAAAAAACATGACAGGAGGGTTGTTGACCAGCTCCAAAGCAATGGCAAGACGCTTCCTCTGGCCTCCAGAAAGACTCCCAGTCCTTGTATTGGCACATGGCAGCAAACCAAGGGCTGTCAGGATTTCCTTTACCTGGAGGAAACACAGCAACCTGTCATTTACATTTAGTAGCAGAAAAGCAAAGCCTCCTTGCTGCTGTTCATGGAGAATGGAAACTAGCTTGTGACCTGTGTTTCACCACCTGCACACCAAAGCCTTTCTAAGGTAGCATTTACTAGATGCAGTGGGGCTTAGCAGTCTGCTAGTTACCATTCTGACCCATATCTTACTTGTTTGTCATAGGATCATGGAATTGTCAGAGTGGAAGGGACCTTAAAGATCATCTAGTTCCAGCCCCCCTGCCTGCCAGGGACACCTCCCACTAGAGCAGGTTGCCCAGATAATGATAGCTGTCAACCTGGAGGTTAGGATTTCCTTTTCCATGACAAGCCCAGTGCAAATACCAGTACATACCATTTCTCTCCTGCCTTCATCTTTCTCCTGAAGTTTCAGGTGAGCAGATACCTGGAAAATGCAATACAATGGAATTTGACTTGGAACTGGTCTGAAGCACAACATCCAGTCACAGTGGATGTCTCAGGCACAACATCCCAACATACTATTTAAACAACTTCATTTAGGAAAGGTTCAGGTGAACTATATAAGGTTGAAATCCCAAGCATCACACATGCCTGTATGTATGGAGAAGCTAACAGAGTATAATCTGACTTAAGCCATCACTCAAGCACCTGACAAAAAGCATCTCAGAAGGAAAGAGCACTCTGTAAGTCAAAGAGCTTGAGAAGAAGATGGGAGAGTCAGGCTTTTTGCTTAGCCACTAACTTCCTAGGCAATGCCAGCATGAATTTATTAGTGTTTCATCCATGTCACAAGGATAACCAAACTCTGCCATTCTCCAGGATGGGAATGTATGAACAGAGAAAGAAAAACTCTTGTGAAAGATGTCATCTGCTGTCCTAAGAGGCAGCTCCACAAAACATGATGATTAACCCTTATTAGAAGCAATTAAACTGTTAAGTAATTACTTTTGTCAGAGCCTTGACTGACTACTTTTGACAGCAACTATCATCTGGGCTCAATTGTACAGAAGTGGTCTTATGAGATGCTGACTACAATGTTCAAGTAAGAGAGAGGAGAGACTCTGCAGAGAATTAGGCACATAAAAACTACAGTGATTTCTTCTTCTGGCCTAAAAAAAAAATCTATGAATGGCACAGAGTAGGAGCAACCTTAGCCTTATCTTGGCAAGAAAAACTGGCTTGCTTCTCAACCTGAGCAACAGGCACTTCTTGACTGATTGGGTCAAGCTGGCAGCTAGTGAACTTGTTGATGCTGTGAAACACAGGAAGAAGAATTTATGATGCCTGTAAGACTTGGGATTATTCTGTGTCAGTTGTTTTCCTGTGAAGAACTGGAAGAGAATTTATATAATGCATTTATTACAGAAAAGGAGCAAAAGAGCAGAAGTAGCAGAGGGACATGCTCGAGTCAAAATAGCACTTTGCAGTCAGAACATGGAAGATGAGGAGAAAGAAAAGAGAGAAGGTTATTCTTCCACCACCCAAGAAAAAAGATGGTCCCTACAAAGGCTCATTCTGTGCAGAATTTCAGGTTCCATTCTCAAAAAGGTTGAAGGAGTAGAGCCCTAAATCTTCACCCAAACCATAATGCTGGTCACAAATTGAAGATGAGAAAGCTAAAGAAGCTGAGACAACCAGAAATGGAATTCAAGGCACCATCAAAACCCAGGCACTTCCACTGAGTGGAATCAAACAGAGACAACAGCTTGTGGCATTACCAGCAGTAAGGACATGGAGACAATACACAGAGATGGTTTTTGTCCCATTTTCTCCCACTGAATTAAATTGAAGCAAGAAAACTCACCATCATAGCTTCCTGGACAGTCAGGTGAGGAAGGAGCATGTCATCTTGCATGATGTAGCAGGAGACTTTGCGGAAAGAGCGCAGGTCACGAGGCTGCCCGTTGATGAGGATCTCTCCTTTCATCCCTGTCTCTCTGAAAGGAACCAAGACAATAACCAGGGGTGAATCTTGCCTTCACTGGTGCTGCCACAGGCCTAAGTCTTAGGTAATTATTGCCTCTTATGGAATAAAATTGATAGAGTGGATAGAAATCAGTTTATGCCATGATTATCGCAGAACCACGGAATGTTAGGAGTTGGAAGGGACCTTCAAAGATCACCTAGTCCAACCCCCTGCCACAGGGGATTCCCTACACCAGGTCACACAGAAGCATGTCCAGACATGTTTGGAATCTCTCCAGAGAAGGAGACTCCACAGCCTCTCTGGGCAGTCTGGGCCAGGGCTCTGGCACCTCAACTGGCAAAACATTTGGTCTTGTATCCACATGGAACCTCCTGTGCTTCAGCTTACAGCCATTGCCCCTTGTCCTGTCACTGGGCTTCACTGAGAAGAGCCTGACCCCATCCCTCTGACACACACCCTTCACATATTTAAAGCATAGATGAGGTCATCCCTTAGCCTCCTCTTCTCCAAGCTAAAGAGACCCAGCTCCCTCAGCCTTTCCTCATCAGGAAGATGTTCCAGCCCCTTCATCATCTTTGTGGCTCTGTGCTGGGCTCTTTCCAGCAGTTCCTCATCCTTCTTCAACTGAGGGGCCCAAAACTGGACACAAGATTCCAGATGTGGCCTCATCAGGGTAGAGTAAAGGGGGAGAACAACCTCTCTTGACCTACTGACCACAGCCCTTCTAACCCACCCCAGAATCCCACTGGCCCTCCTGGCCACAAGAGCACACTGCTGGCTCATTGTAAGAGGCTTTACACAGTGCTGCTGAAAACTTGACTCACAGTTAGTAGACAATGTGTGCTGTTTTATATGAATGTCTGAAAAAATATCAAGCCATTCAAGTGCTTTTTTCCCCAGTTCTTTATGCCCTTATGACAACAACACAGCTATTTGGCCACACAACAGGGGAATCCAGAAGATGAACCACAGACACTTTAGGCATTGCAGTCTGGTCAAGAAGACATCAACATTGTCAAATGGTGACTAAAAAAGAGTCATTTTTTTTCCCCCAAGTGTTTATAAAATGTGATTTAAAGGATCTCACAACCATAAGACACTGAGTCAGATTTGTTACACAAGTAGAAAGGAGAACTGGTGTGTGTGGTTTGAACTTTAAATTGCTTCCTCTTTTTGAATCAGACTTGTTAAGAGATAAATCCTAAGTGATTACAACAGGGCAAACAGAAAAACATATAAGCAGTAAGAATCTAATTCAAAACCTGTGAAATACCTGTTTTCCACAAACACTGGGGTAAGAATTCTTCTGCTGTTGTCCCCAGGGAGCCATCAGGCTACCTGATCTTATCTTACTTGGGATTTTCATTGCTACTCACCTGTAACCTGCCAGAATGTTCATGAGTGTTGACTTCCCAGCTCCTGAAGGACCCATAATTGCCACAAGCTCTCCACTGCTGAACTTCCCTGAAATGCCTTTCAGAAGGGTCTTGTAACCTGAAAGAATAAAGAAAAGGTCACTGAACCTTTCCCAGTCATGTCTGGGGGCAAGGAAAGTTCATTTTCACTCAACAGGGATGACATAATCATTAGCAGATACCTCCTGAGAGGCTGATGCTGAGATCAGCACACTGCAATAACTATCCAAAGCCAAACTCTGAGTGGGAGCAGCAGTCACCTCCTGCTACACAAGCAGCATGGTGGGATCAGAGGATCACACACACTTGTCACTCCAAGAAAATTTTCCAACAGGGCTAAGAAGCTTTAGTGCCATTTTCTAAGTGTCTCCTCAGAGTCTCCATTACCATACCTAATACTCCACAGCCTTGGAGCAGACTGCCCTCCACTCACTGCAGCTTCAATGCCAGCATTCTACCCTCTCACCAAAACAACAACTTCTTGAAGAGTAACAGCCATCACCTCAGAGGGCAAAGCCCTATGATTTTGTTCATTTTCTGCTAAAAGAGGGAAACCACAGCAAAAGGAGACATACAGGAGAAGACAAACCTGCTTAATTCTCTTACCAGAAGGACTCTCTTATCACAAGAGCTCTAAAGGCTTGTCTAGAGGGGAAGACTGACAACAGTAACTCTGTGAGAATAATTCCTAAGGAAATACTTATTCCAGATTAAGAACATGCAGGGTTTTTCTTTTTATTTGGACTAATACACTTCAGAAGATAATTATTATGTCCTCAGGCAAAGCTCTTCTAGAATAACCACATTAACCTCAAATATCTCACACCTTATTCCTGAGTAAACTAGTCCTAGGACCATTAAAGACACTTTTCCAAACACAGTTCCACAAATGGTAATCAGTTTACCTCTAATTGCAGTTATCTTCCCTCCTCCCCCAATCACCTGTACTTGTTTCTTCTGCCTCTGTGATGGAGATTTCTATTTTAAGCATCCTGCAGACAATGTTAAATCAGAGCAGGACATATCTCTGCATCTCAGTTCCAAATCAGTAGAGGGACATCATTTAAGAAGAAATAGGGGAAAAAAACCCCAACCCATGCATTTCAGATCAGGATAAAAATCCTTGGCAGTTTAAGTTGTTCCAAACTCCAAAGTGTCTGACCTTTGAAGTGGAAGCACCTAAGATGCCTTTCTATTCCAAAGGTTAATTTAGTGCTCTGCCACTGTAGCAGCAGCATGGTGCCCAGCCTAATCCTTCAGAAGGAATTACAGTCCATAAAGCAGCACAGCCTTCCCTTTCACAACATTGAGGCTAATCTTCAACTCAAGCAGCTGACCTGAAACTTCTCTACTGGGCCACGTGTCCTTCATGAGAAGGAGATTATGCATGTGGAGGGGATTCTGCTCTTACAGGGCAGGGCCTGGTTCCTAGCCACCTGCTCTAGAGGAGGAGGTTCTGACCACCTTCACTCCCCCTTTCCCTCCCCCACCTCATTCTCCTTTGGCCTCTGGTGCATGGTCTGTGTAGTGAGGAGTTTTGGTACCCCAGAGTTTAGGGAAAGGCTGAACCTCTAAGCAAACTCACTCCAATATGGGTGCCTATTATGGGCCATTCAGCTTGAGCACCACAAGGGCTTTCTCCTTTTGGACTGGACTTACATCAAGACCAAGCTTAGCATCATGACTTTCAGTTCTTTCTCTTAACATTTTGGATTTCCAATGGAAGACAGCTTGGATGCTTTCAGTCTTCCAATGTCCCCTCCTGGAGTTACTGCAATCTAACATCTCCTCCAGGGATGGTGACTCCACCACTGCCCTGGGCAGCCTGGGCTAATGCCTAACAACTCTTGCTGGGAAGAAATGTTTCCTGATCTCCAATCTAAACCTCCCCTGGTGCAACTTGAGGCCATTGCCTCTTGTCCTCTCACCAGGACATGAACACACCATCACCAATCCAAAGAAGCACCCAGCAACTTTCTCAGTCCAACCCACCAAAAATAGAATATGAAAAGTAAGGGAAAAAAACTGAAACAGAACATTCAAGCAATGCAAAGTTTTTTGGTCTTAATTTCACCTCACATTACATCCCAGAGTTCAACTGCTTCTCCTGAGAAACTGTCCCAAGGGGAGAGAGAGATGGATGTGGCATCTTGATTCCCCCTTCCCTTATTCAGGTTTTGTGTTGGAGAATTCCCTGGACTTGGGCATAGCTTTTTTTGATTGAAAAAGAGTAAATGAGGTTTAAGCCTAGAAATTTGAGAATTACCTCAACTCCATGCTGGGAGATGAATGGGTTTTGTGCCAGCCCCCTCTAAGTCTACACTCTTTATGGCCATGACCAATTAGAGCTGAAGTATGTAACCCATTGATGCAACCTGAGTCAATTAGAGGCCCGGGTAACTACTAGGCACCCTTCTTGTTAAGTCTCCTCACTGGTTGATAGGAGTCCCACTGGAACAGCTGCTCTGAGCCTTTCCTTGTGTTCCCCTTATCTGTCTAGCTCCCTTTATCCAGTCCTACACTAAGGTTCCAGCCTTCTCCTGAGGTTACCAGCCTGATCATGATTATATATACAGGTCCTGCCTATTCATTTTAATCAGATGTGTCCACAGCAAGGTTCAGTTGTTGTTTGGGGTTCCTCTGTTGAATGTTTCTGCCTGAGAGAGTTAAAGCTGTTTCATCTTCCATACTTAGGCAGATGAAGCCATATGCCTGCAACTGAGGATAGGGAATGACAATTAAATGGGTCAATGAACGAAAGTAACCTTCAGCCATGAATGCAAATAAATCTGTACTTGCAGCAAGACCTGATGGCTTCAGAAGCAGTATTTACATGTGGAAGCATTTGGAGATCTGGGGCAGAGCACAGAAAATAGCTACCCTAATTTATCTTCAACCCTTTGGAAACATGAAAGGAGGAGAAAAAGAAAGTGAAGTATGAATGATGCATCACTTCATCTTGCTGCTGAATCTAGTGGCAATGTCTTTTCAAAGCAGTATCCACAGCCTAGGCCTCGTTTGATAATTGCTTTTTGCTGCCTTTTTCTTTAATTGCCTTTGTTTCTGTTACTTCAGCACTCAAGAAAGGTCTTTTCTGACAAAAGAGAGGAAAGGCTGACGCATTCCCTGGGATGACAAACTGAAGTCACGAGCCCGATACATACAGTTAGAGATGAAAGCTGTTTACCTATGCCAGACAGGCAGAAAGCAGTTCCTCCCAACTTCCCATAACCTTTCTACCTCAAAGTACAAACAGCATTATTCACAGGCTCCCAAACCTAAGCCCAGAATCCCTCCCCAAATCCCTTCCCTTTAGAGAAATGTCTTCGAGGAGGAGATATTCCAAAGTAGCCAAACTGAACTGAACTGCCTCATCTGCCTTCAGTCTGAGGTGCAGATTCAGCTGGGGGACTCAACAAGGGAGACAGAAACCTTCCATCCCTCCAAGAAGATCACTTTGGGTCTTCTGTGTTCATGTTCAGAGTCACCAGGTTGCTCTCTCCCATCACATCACACCACACTGTGGCTCTCTCCCTTTGTCCTCCCAGCTCTGCCCACTCACAGAGCAAGAAAGTGGGAAAAGAAAAAGGCAAATGTAAACCTGTAGCTCTTCACTCCTGCCTGTGTAAGGCCCTGGGGATTTCTAGAGTTATAGCAGAAGCAGCTGAAGTTATCTAGCATTTCCTTCCTCCAAGCTGGGCCTGATTAGGGGACTTGGACATCTCTCTGCTGGGGAGAGGCTGAGGGAGCTGGGGCTGCTTAGCCTGGAGAGGAGAAGCCTGAGGGGGGAGCTTAGCAATGCTGAGCAATACTGCAAGGGTGGGGGCAGGAGGATGGGGCCAGGCTTTGGTCAGTGGTGCCCAGGGACAGGACAAGAGGCAACAGGCACAGACTGGAACAGAGGAAGTTCCAGCTCAACCTCAGGAGGAACTTCTTGCCTTGGAGGGTGGCAGAGCCCTGGCCCAGGCTGCCCAGAGAGGTGCTGGAGTCTCCATCTCTGGAGACATTCCAAAGCCACCTGGATGGGATCCTGTGCAAGCTGCTGTAGGTGAGGCTTCTGTGGCAGGGGGGTTGGACTAGATGATCTCCAGAGCTCCCTTCCAACCCCTCACAATCTGGGATTGTGCTGGCAATAGCTAGCCTGAAGAGCTTGGTGTGTAAAGAAAAGCCTTCCCTAATACTGCTGTATGCATCTTTATCAGGAACTGCAGGTTAAACTGAACTGTGATGAAATGTCTCCTGCAAACTGCATAGGAAAAAACCATAGCTCTCCCCAGACTGTTAGAGAGAAGAGTCATTGTTTAAAATACAGACTTCTGAGAGGATTTACATGCTGACACAGCAACATTTTATCCCTAGCCCTTATAGAAATGAGTAGTTTTTGAGAAATGCTTTCAGTCCTGGTCACTGCAATTTAAAAGCTGACACAGTGTTTGACCTCTAAACCCCCCACAATTCACATATTAACTTTAATAACTCCAAATATTACATTGGACATCAAGCAAAAAGCAGTTTTTCCACAGCACTCTTACTCAACTGCAACAGTGATGACAGCTTGTTGCAGAAACTTCTTCTGAAGAGCAGGCATCTGCTGAGCACCCTGGACATCCAACTTTCTGAACCACTCCTGCACACCTTTCTCTGCCTCTTCCCACCCTCTCCAACCAACTCTGCACTTCAGATTGGAAGCAGTACTTCCACCTCCTCACATTCCCACTGCTCCCATCCTATTCTCTCCCACAAGCAGGCTGAGGGACACTCAGAGCCAGGAGGACACTTTGAAACACTATCAGAGGTAAATAGAATTATAGAACCATGTTGGCTGGAAGAGACCTCTAAGATCAAGTCCAACTGTTAAGAGTGCCAGGTCATCACTAAACTATGTCCCCCAGTACCACATCTACATGTTTTTATATCCCTCCAGGGCTGGTGGCTCCACCACTGCCCTGGGCAGCCTGGGTCAGAGCTTGACAACCCTTTTCAATGCACTTTTGAAAGTCAATTTTAAACTCATGCACTGAGTCTATAATTCTATCCACACCCAGGAGCAGAGCCATGGAGAGAAACAGCAGCATTTTACCTCCAAAACCTGGAAAAGCTCAGAGAATGAGAACAGGAGTCACATTCAGAAGAACCACTGAGGCTGAAGAAGCTCCTGCAGCAGCAGGACATGCTTTTGACCAGCCATATGGACAGCTGAGAGACTTCTATTTCAGAAACAGCCATACTGGTTCTGCCCATTTCTCCTCAACACTCTCAAGACTCTCATGAACTAGAAACACAGGATAATACATTCACTTTATTCTAGCATTGATCTAGTAACAGTTATAACCCATGATCCTGAATGTAGAACTAAAGGCAAATCTGAAGTGTGTGTATAAACAAAGGCTGGATTAACTCCAGTTCCCACATTTTACTTAGAATAACTCTGGTTTTATCTCCCTTCCTGAATATTTACACTAATGAAGTTGCCCAAATTAAAACACTTTTCATTGTCAGCAAACTAAATATAAACCCCTCCAAACAGCACTGAAATAATGATTATCTTCTGTTGCATGTCAGTGCTGAGTGTGTTACAAACAAAACCCACTACACAGGGCATGGGTGGTTCTGGAATGAAAATGAGTTAGAATCAGCAATTTTCAGGAGTCTAATTTCTGGGGGGTTTTGTTTGAGTTTGGTTTTGGGTTTGGGTTTTTTTGTTTGTTTGTTTGGGTTTTTTCCCCTCAATTCAGAACTGGAGAAGTTGGCATCCTTGTGGGGAGATACATCCATGGAACCACCATAAACTACTACATTTCCATCTGTTTTGAAAAGCTCCAGCTGACCTACATTTGATATTTGGGATTATATTATAGAGTGGCATGAACAACACTTGCCTCTTTGCTACTAACCAAATATCCTGAGCAATTAAGTGCTTTGTTAATAATATCTCATGTAAAGATGAGAATTTTCAAGAGGAAAATATCTCAACATTGCATATTAAACATAGAATCATAGACTGGTCATGGTTGGAAGGGACCTTCAAGATCATCTGGTTCCAAACCCCCTGCCTGCCAGGGACACTTCCCACTAGAGCAGGCTGCCCACAGCCCCAGCCAGCCTGGCCTTAACAGCTTCCAGGGATGGAGCTTCCACAGCCTCTCTGGGCAACCTGTTCCAGGGTCTCCCCACCCTAACAGTGAACAACTTCCTCCTCAGATCCAATCTAAATCTCCCCTCCTCTAGTTTGCATCCATTCCCCCTAGTCCTATCACTACCTGACTCCTACACAGTCCCTTCCCAGCTTTCTTGTAGCCCCCTTCAGATCCTGGCAGGCCACCAGAAGGTCTCCTGGGAGCCTGCTCTTCTCCAGACTGAACAACCCCAACTCTCTCAGCCTGTCCTCGTAGCAGGGGTGCTCTAGTCCTCTGCTCATTCTCCTGGCCTTTCTCTGGACTCACTCCAGCACCCCCATATCCCTCTTGGAACAGGGGCTCCAGAACTGTATGCAATATTCCAGGTGGGCTCTCAGGAGAGCAGAGCAGAGGAGGAGACTCACCTCCCCCCACCTGCTGGCCATGCTTCTCTTGCTGCAGCCCAGGATATGGTTGGCCTCTGGGCTGACAGATGCACTTAGACTGCAATATAAGTATCATCAAATTGATTCCATCTGTACCACATGATGCCTATATGACTGCTCTACCTATGCTCAGCACACTTCAGTAAGTCATTTATCAGTGCTACCTCTTACACATCAGTACACACAGGAAAGAAAAAGGAGGTAAGAGTCCAGACTTTACATGGTTTTCCTCACAAATACTGTCACTTTAAATGAAATCAGGAAGAGGCACAGTCAGAACACCACTCATGTCAACTCAAAACACATGCTTTAATCCTAGACACCACAGGCACTCTCCAGACTCCATTCCTGTAGAACAACACAGCACCACTACAATCAACTCAGCAGCACAGGTCTATGCTGCTTCAGTAGCTGACACAGACTAAGGCATCAAAAGCAAGATTCATGACAATCTAGATGCAAGATTCAAGACTGGGAGGAGGAAACCTTCCAATCTAGGTGCAAGATTCAAGACTGGGAGGAGGAAACCTTCCATGTAGTTCTCAGGAACTACAAACCTCAAGATGAGATTTGTTTTAGCCAGCTGCAAAAATCTGCAATGTCAACATCTGCATGTAAGTTATTCTACTGGGTCTGGCCAGGATGGAGTTAATCTCAATTATTCCATCCATTGAAAGGCTTGGCCAGAGTGTTCTCCTAGAGGAACCCAAACCACAGCTCTTAGACCCTTAGATGTCAGTAAAGCAAAGATCACACCAGGATTAGCTTCATACAGAGTGGCAAATTCAAAACTTCATCAAACCTCCAGTTCAGCTTTGCCCACAAAAACCCCACCATCTGTTATGCTAGGAGAATGCTTGCAGACACTGCACAAGACATGTTCTTCTAGAGGAATGTTTGCTAAAGCTAAGTCAGAAAGTAATGCTGGAATTGCTGTAGGACCAAAGTCAAAGGATCAGGCATGAGCCCCAGCATACCTAAACCCCAAGAATGGGACCCATGAATTTTCTAGCAACAGCCTGAGCTGCAGTTATCTCCAAATCCTCATTTTCTGCAGCCAGACAGAGCAACTGCTGGGTGACAAGAGTCCTTGTTCAGGTGAATGACCTTTTCTGGCAGCTGGGAGGAATTCCCTCTTCCCTTCCATTCCTTCTCCATCCAGTTTACCTGAATCATGGCTCCAACTCCCTGATAAAGGCTACCTGTGTCAGTAATAAAAGAATATGGATTGTCCAAAACCAGCAGAGCCTCTCCTCAGAGTCTGACCCCCTGAATTCCAGCAGATCTGCTCTGTCTCTGCCCCAGCAACCCAGGGACAGCAAAGCCAAGGCTCACCCACAAGGAGCCACCCCAAGAGCCAGCAGTTTAGAGGGGAGTAGAAGTCACTCTAAGGGCAATGCATGGCAGATGCAATTCCCTTTGGGGAGGTTTACAGCTGTCACTTTTTCCACCTTGCAAAGCAGCAAAGAAACTGGTGTAGGTGGACGGCTGAAGATTGCTCTTCTCAAAGGCTCCCTCCTGAAACGGGTGCCTACGCTCTGATACTGACTAAGCCACAGGGCTTTGCTTCTGATCTAATTAGATAATGATACTGGGATACAAAAGGAGGGGTTAATCTTGCCTAGATCTTCAATCTCCTTTCCTTGTGTACAGTTGTAAACACCCTGGAAGCATTTTGGAGCCACTTCTTTCCTACGTGTTTCAGCGTCACTACTCGTACCGAATGGCTGCAAGGGTGGACAGTTAGGGCAGATGGAGAAGAGGAGAGTGTAGAGACCATCTTCTAAATACACTGGGCAATTCAGACAAATCCTGAGGTGTATTAGTGCCAGGTTGGCTAGCAAAAAAAAAAAAAAGACAGTGGCAACAATGCAGCTCTTGCCACCCCCATCCCACTCTCCTCATCCTTGTGAGGATGAGAGCACGGAACACTCCTGCTCGCCCCTCTGAGATATGGCAGGTGTAAGAGGTACACAGTGTGGACCTTTTCAAGGCTGACCACAACCAGAAAATATCCTCAGCAGCCCTCTCCTTTCCCCAGGGGAAGACAATTGCAGCCACAAGGGGACCAATATCCACCAAGAGCATGGAGCTGTCTCTGAGGAGTGCTCTCCACCTGTGGATCTTGGGTGCAGTCAAGGGACATTTCTAGCCCTGAAGGAAACCAGTCAGAAGAACATCTCCAACACATCCCCATTCTTTGCACCACTCCCTCAGTGGCTCTTGCAAATCAAAGCACATGTTCCCATTAGTTTCCATAAAACCTTGGTCTTTTCCTTCTGCACCCCAAGGCACTTGCTCTTCCCAGTTTTCTGTGCTGTTCAGACAGAAGGAGCACACATTTCTCTGGCATCTCAGCATCCTTCTCCCTCTCCACCCAGCAGGAAAGGGAGTTGCAGTGACTCTCAGCTAATAAAGAAGGAAATTCAGACAATGAGGTTGGCAGGGAAAATTGCCCCAACATGTATGAATTGGACCCACCACTGATCCACACCAGAGCTCCAACCCATTCTTTCTTACAGCTTCTAAAGGAAAGAAGAACAAAGCCCAAGCAATCTGATTATGAGAGAAATGACTGAGAGCAGAAAATTACTCAACTTACAAAATGCACTAAGTCCCTATTGAAAATCATCAGCAAAATGCTGGGTTTTCTTTCTTTAGCCCATTCTTTACACCACTGGCATGCAGGTGAACAAAACAACTCCAATTTTACAGTCATTTTTCCTGCTGTTTTTAGCTTGTTATGCTGTTAATCCACTAGCAACAGACTTGAACCACTTCTAAGCAACCAACACTCTTTATTTTTCATCTCAACAACAAAAATCAGGTTGTTATTGCTTTTCTATAATGATACCATCTTGTCACTACAAAAAGGAGGAGGAAGAGAGACCTCTCTAAAAATGTTATCTTCAAAATATTTGGTACAGTGATACACAGCCAGGTTCTGTGCATAAATAAATACACCTGAGTGTCTGTGCACAGATACACATTATATAGCTGAAAACAGATATGTGTATATATGTGCTCATAATTACCCATGTATATAAATAGATCTATCTCTAGTGAGTGTATTCATCTGTCTATCTAAAGAAAATGCACACACAACACTCACAGACTACTACACAGAAGCACACTTGACTCTTGGCACCTTGCAAAGGTGCCCTCTGATGCTTTGAGACTTGCCTATATTGGATGATGCCTGCTGCCACATTTCCACCACCCTGCAAACACACCTTGCACTCTCACATTGGCCATGCTGAATATCTGGACAAGAGTTGAAATCCAAAAGCCAGGACAAAGTTTTCTTAGGTTAAAACTGTGGGTGATGGGAGAAAGGGGGGGAAAAAAAAAACCCATGGCCTTTGCTTTATTCCCCTGGCAAGCACAAGTCTAGTTTGGCCCAAACAGCAGATGGGTTGACATTCAACACTGACATTTCCCAGGAGCTGCATCAGTTTCTCTGTGGTTTAGAATGCAGTTTTAGCAGTAAACCACACTAATGAGTGAAAAAGTGTCTGTTAGGCATTAGGCCATACTCTCCCTCCAGTAAGCTTTCTTCTTTGCAGTTCATTTATACCAGGGATGAATTTAGTCCCAAATGTCCTATCCTAAAACAACACTGCTTGCAGAAAGTCAATACCTGTTCCTTGGGCAAACTGCACCCATCATGCCATTGCAGTGATTTCAAGGCTGATTTGACTCTGTACTTTTAAAGCAGGATAGTAAGAATGTCTGAGAGGAGCTGGAGGTTGGTTTGATTTACTGCAGAAGGGGTGGCACTTTTTGCTCCAGCTCACTTTGCTTGGGGAGTTTATTTTTACAACCTGCCAATAAGAATCAAATGCTGTTAAAATTCTGCAGCCATGCCCTGTAGAGGAAGATTTACTTGTTTTCCTGTTATTTCTTAGGCTTTATCATGTGTAGATGGCATACACAAGAGCATATGGGATCCAGGAGACTGATGCTAATGCTTCTGTTTGGAAGCTACAATGTCATTACACATATTCTGGAATTTCTTTTTTGGGTCTCACACTATTACTGGACAAAACACAATCACTCTCCATGGACACCTAATCTTACAGTGATCCCAGGCTTCATGGACTTGTGACTACTTCAGGTAATATATTTCTCCTTGAGGTTTGCATCATCTTTCTCCTGGACAAGAAATCAAATTCTTCAGGACAAGAAATTATTCAGGAATGTCTGTCAAGTTCCTCTGACTATTTTTGATATAGTAGCTAGCACAAATAGTCATAACTCAGCCTTTAAGACAGCAGAACCTGATTTATTGTAATCACAAGTGGCAGCAGCTCTATTCCCTGCTTGCAGTCACTCACAACTTCCCTGAAACTTTCATATGTGAGGGTAAAAACCTGCCAGTGTGAGTTCTACTTCAGTGATGATTTACACCAGGGGGGAAAACTTTCCATGGGCTTAAAAAAGCAACTCTCCAGACACATTATTTCATTTATTTGTAAAGAGAGAGCTTAGAAAAAACAAATCAGCCAAGAAGGTTTAAAAATGCTCTTTGCCCAGTTATGTGATAAAAGAGACCAAGTGGAGGCTCAGAGGAGCAACCCTACCAGCCTACCCAGTGAAAATGCAGCCCTCTGAATCAGCCACTCTGAAGATACTCAAAGGAAAAGGACAGAACCACTGCTCCTGGAGGAAAGTCCACCAAGAGGAGTCAAGAGGGACACTGCCTCCTTGGAATGCCATGCAAGCAAGAGAGGGTGATGACCTGCTGGGGGATAGCAACACCTTGTCATGCAAGGGGAAGGAAAGTTTGGAATGTTTTAAATCAAAACAAAACTAGAGGAGGAGAAAACAGATAGAAAAGGCAATTAAAGGGGTCAGATGCATATGAAGAGGTAGCTGGTCAGCACACCTGTTTGACCAAGCCCTGCCCCTGAACCCTGCAGTCCAAACTCAACCATCTGCCATGTGAACACGCTGTCTGCTGTGAGCCCATGTGCACAAACACTAGCAAATACCATGATGGACTCAATGGTGAGCTGCAGAAGTTGGCCCACCAGTCATTGGAGTGAGTTGTTGTAAATCTGAGGGCTTTGAGGTCAAGTACAAAAGAGATGCAGAACTTAACTCCCTTGCTTAACAAGAGTATTAAACCCTTCCAGGTTGGGTTGCTTTGGGGTTATTTTCAAGTTTCAAATTAACTAGGGGCACCACTTCCATTGAAATTCCTTTCTTCTCTTGTCTAGCATACAAGGCTATCCCCTGAAGGTCAGCAAGAGACAGGGCAGAGGTCTCACTCTCATTTATACCCAGGAACCTGGCCACTAGCACCTTCCATCAGCTCATCTATCCGACAGCAAACCTACTGCAACTAGAAACATTTGCTATTACTCTAAACATGCAAAGCAGGAAGAAATATGATTCTGACACAAAAGATGTAGGCTGTAGATACTAGATGAGAGGCAGATGGTAAATTATCTTTTAAAGCCAGTGTCTCTGCTATTTCTTTTTCTTTGGAACAGATACATGAGAAGAAAAGAAAGAACAAACAAGCCATTAACTCCCGAGGACTATTATGTAATTCAATGAACTTCTTCCTGGTAAGAATTTGGATGGCTTCTTCCCTAGCCTCTCTAAAAGAGAATTAAGTCTTCAGAGTGCATCTGTTTCTCCCTTTGAAATCAGCAAAGTCTAAAGGAACTGTAAATGAGAACACAAAGCTAACAGCTCCAAAGAAGTCCAAGGGAGTCATGCAGTTTCAAAGGTTCCCACAGTGGGACTTGAGAAATACTGCAGCATGTGCCTCCAGCCACACCACTGCCTAGACCAAACTCTTTTATCCCCATTCCAGAGACACTCACAGAATCACAGAATGTTAGGAGCTGGAAGGGACCTTCAAAGATCACCTAGTCCAACCCCTCTGTCACAGCAGGATTCCCTACACCAGGTCATACAGAAGCATGCCCAGACAGGTTTGGAATCTCTCCAGAGAAGGAGACTCCACAACCTCTCTGGGCAGTCTGGGCCAGGGCTCTGGCACCTCAACTGGCAAAACATTTGGTCTTGTATTCACATGGAACCTCCTGTTCTTCAGCTTAAAGCCATTGCCTCTTGTCCTGTCACTGGGCTCCACTGAGAAGAGCCTGACCCCATCCCTCTGACACACACCCTTCACATATTTAAAAGCATAAATGAGGTCACCCCTTAGCCTCCTCTTCTCCAAGCTAAAGAGACCCAGCTCCCTCAGCCTTTCCTCATCAGGAAGATGTTCCAGCCCCTTCATCATCTTTGTGGCTCTGTGCTGGCCTCTTTCCAGCAGTTCCCTATCCTTCTTCAGCTGAGGGGCCCAAAACTGGACACAAGATTCCAGATGTGGCCTCAATAGGAAGCTGTTGAGATTCAGACAGTTACTGAAAACAACCTGAACTGCTTGACCCTCTATGTATGTGTCATGACTCCTTTCCATCATAATTAACATGTTATTTTAGGGATGAACAAACTAAAAGAACTGGTTGAAAACTGCAGTAATTCTTCCATCCACATTTAATTATCCCATAACTTCTTTTCCTGGATTTGAAATCTGATTTTGGACAGATTTGGGGATCCTCAGCCTTTCCATTTCCTAATTAATATAGGCTTTGAAATCAAGAAGATGCCTGCTACAGCTTGGTCATGGACTTGAGGAGGACTCTGCAAGTCCTAGGCATTACAACTTGTTAATTGCCTTCATGGTAGAGAACTCAACCTTCCACATGGTACAGTCTAAGTAAGGGCTGGTGGTTTGGCTGTCCTCTGTTCCAACAGTGTTCAACAGACCTTGCTAGGAGGAGACACAGTGGGCAGGCAATCTGAACCACTAACATCTCAGCTTGCTACTAATGCTTTGCAGAGAGAACAGACAGATCTTGAGCAGAAGGCTCTGATACAAGATTTGCTAAGATAAACTGCATGTGATGTCTTCTGGAAGTCACAGCTGAAAAAAAAGAGGGCCAGTGTGTCATCTTACATGGATGTCATGTTTCATCAAGGTCTTTTATTGAAGCCCTTAAATAAATGAATCTGACAGGAAGGTAGATAAAGCAACAAGAAACAAAAGAGTGTGAGTCAGGGGTCAATCCAGGAAGAAAGCTTACCCCTGAGTCTCAGGGAATCTTTATCAGGCTATGTGCTGTTCACCTTGCTCCTGAATGGTTTGAAAAGCAAATAGCCAGGGAACAGCATGAAGACCAAAAGCCTGCTTAGGTTCAGAGAGCAAATAAATGATTCTACAGAAGAAAAGTCCACCTAGAGCTAGTAAACACAAGGGAACCACACCAAGTTCTGGACACCTCTGGGATGCAAGAACCCAGGAAAACACCACTACCTGCCTGCACTTGAACTCTTCCTCAAGCATTCAGCTCTGCCTGCTGTCAGAAAAGGGACATTGGGCCAGGTGGACCTTCTCTGACTTCAAGTCACAGAGATTCTGGGGATAAGGCATGGCCTTTTCAGCTCAACCAGTCAGGTGTTGCCTCAAGGACATTCATCCTGAGACAGAGCACAGCCACCCCTCAGTGTGCACTGCTTGAAATTTAAACCCAAATCAGCTCATTCCCATGTGTTAAACCCTCATGTACATTTTGCTGGGACTCTCCTTGTTTGGAGTAAGTCTTGAGATACTAATTTTAAGAGTAAGAAGAAAAGACTGCTTTCTAACAGAGGACAAAGGCAGCCACCAGTCTAACAGGTGCAGCTGTGAATGACAATGCAGATGAGTGGTCCTTGAGAGGGTCTGCCACATTTTAAGTAGTATCATGTTCCCTGAACTCTGTCTTCCTAAAGCCAGCCAGCTTACCTGCAAGAACAATGCTACAGGGAAGGGGGAAGCAAATTCAGCTCTTAGAGAACACAGAGCTGAACTCTGAGACATCAAATCCCTTAACAACAAAAGACTTCCCTTAGCAAGGAGGTAAGTTTAGACCCCATGGGCTTCTAGAAGGCACCTTCCAAAATGGCATGTAAAGGCACAAGTAAAAATGGACTCTGTCAGCATTTTTACTCTTGAGCTAGCTCCTTTTGTGATTGCTTTTTCCTTTTACTGAGCTTATGGAAACCCCTGATCAACTACCTGATGGCTGAAGCCTTCAATTGCAAACTGACTCTTGCTTCATCTTCCTTCAGACATATCTTCAGGATATAGACAGAATTCTACTTTGAAACATGAAAAAGTAACCCAGTCAGATGGTGGATGCTGTCTCTACCTCCTCAACACCTGGAGGAAGACATGACTGTGTTTATATGCAAAGGACAGCAGAGGATTTCATCAAAGCCCACTCAGTGTACAGAAAGTTGTAGAGGAGGGCTGTCAGGGTGAGTTCCAGCCAGCCCCTCAACACATGCTTCCTGTGAGATGAAAACAGCACAGCTCCAACACCCAACAACTCATCATCATCACTGCCATCACCACCTTCCCTGGCATAAAAATTCTGCAATGATTTTAACTGGTATCTCTCTAAAAATTCCCTCCTCAGCCACAAGCTTTCACAACAGGCACTACTGAAATTGACTGTATTAAAACATTAGCTAGAATGGAAGAGTCAAGACACTGGAATGTGTAGTTTTAATAAACAATGCAGCAAAGAGAAAGAAGACAAATATCTTCTACTCACACAAAGATTCAGTGACAAAAATCTCACTGACCTAAAGTCAGAAACATTTCCATTAAAAAAAAGCTCAAGGTCCAAAAAAAACCCCAAGCACACAACAAGACCAAACCCACAACAATACCAATGTGTCCTGCAGGGAGGAAAGTAAGGAATGCTGAAGGAAGGTCATACTGGGAAACAGCAGAAGGATCAAAGGGGCTGATCAAGACTTGTCCCCAATAACCTCTGTTTTCTGCAATGCAAGAGGACACTAGGAAGGGTTAGATATCACTTAAAACACTGAACTATTTTGGTAACAGTGGCTGCTCAGCATACCTTACCATCTTGAGACAGCTTAAGTGTTAACAAGAAAAACTGCACCTTGATTTTATCAAGGTTGAAATCACAGAACCATTAAGGTTGGAAGAGACCTTTCAGGTCATCAAATATGCATTTAGAAATCCTAAGTTTAGAAATATGCTTTTAGAAATCCTAAATTTAGAAATCTGCATTCAGAAATCCTCAAGTCAGACATCATAGAATCCTAGAATGGCCCAGGTTGGAAGGGACCTTAAAGATCATCTAGTTCCAACCCCCCTGCTATGGGCAGGGATGCCAACCACTAGACCAGGTTGCCCAGGGCCACATCCAGCCAGGGATGGGGCAGCCACAGCCTCTCTGGGCAACCTGTGCCAGTGCCTCAGCACCCTCTGGCTAAAGAACGTCCTAATTTCCAGTCTAAATCTCCCCTCCTTCAGCTTCTATCCATTCCCCCTTGTCCTGTTGCAACCTGACCAGCTGAAAAGTCTCTCCCCTCTAGCTTGTAATCCCCCTTTAGGTACTGAAAGGCTACTAGAAGGTCCCCTCAAAGCCTTCTCTTTTCCAGGCTGAACAACCCCAACAATAATACACATTTAGAAAGCCTCAGCTAAAAATCCTGCTTCATTTTCCTTCACTTCCCGACCATTTTAAGTCACTGAAAAAGAATCCCCAAACTATTTGCTTCAAGAGCCTTCTCCTAGTATCACAGCTCATTTCAACCAGCTTAACATGTTTATTCCTCCTAACATATGGATCCGAATTTGCATACATCCTGCTCTCAGACAAAGCAGGCAAAAAAAAGGGGGGGGGGATGACAACAATACAACCCATCTGTCAGAGAAAGGCAGGAGAGAAAAAAAAAACGAACCCCCCCCTCAAACCCCAAACCCTCTCTCCTAAAGTGGGTTTTTGCTCTCGACTGTTTTGCATCTTTTTCCTCCCTTCTTAGCAACAGTGCCTGGAGCAGCCAACCAGGGCTCATGTGGCGGCGGAGAGCATCTCAGCGCCGGGTTACTGCCGTGCATTGCCCGCTAGTAACCGCAGTCGGGCAAGAGCCAGGCTGGGCATGCGGCACCTCTACCGCAGTGCACCTGCTGGGGATGAGGACAGGCTTTTTCTGACTCCTCCAGCAAGGATTAGAG
Source organism: Galbula dea (assembly GCA_013399015.1). Classification (NCBI taxonomy): domain Eukaryota; kingdom Metazoa; phylum Chordata; class Aves; order Piciformes; family Galbulidae; genus Galbula; species Galbula dea. The sequence goes on from VWZX01006417.1 coordinate 476,393, forward strand.
AATAATTTAGGGCAAATCCTCCCCCTTCGCACCCCTTAGCCTTTTTCATTTGGGTCTTTCGATATCTCCGGGGGAGGGGGGGAATATTTGTAGCTGGAGTCATGGAAAAGGATGCAGCACAGAAAATAATGCTAATCATTTACAAAAAAATAAGCAGAATTCATCAGAAAGAACCAGGTCTGTCCAAAAGCAGGTACCAGAAGTCATTCCTAACAGAGCACCAAAGCAAATCAGAGCCATCCAGCCTGTTTAAATCTCTGCTGCTGATGTGACAGGGGGTTAAGTTTCCCATCCTAGGCAGACAGCACTATTACCATAATACCCAGAGCTCTTCGCTGAAATGCAGGTATCATCTAGCTGTTCTGATGAGGCTGTCTCGGCCTGTGATGGCCACTTTTTGCATTTCATGAATATCAAGCAAGCTGCCAAAGGCTCCGTGTTTCCCTGTCGGGCAGGATGGAGCCGTGCAGGATGAGCAGAGTCCTTCACTCCCCTCCTTCCACTCCTGCCATTTAATGCGCTGAATCTCAAAAGCTGCCAAGACAGCACCTCTCTGGCTGATTGTTTCCACAGGGTCTCAGCTCTTAGAACAAACCCAAACTAACAGAGAGATCCCATTTTCTGCTGAGCAGGACATTTCTGCATTGCTACTAAACCTCTCCCTAAAAATACCCAGCTCCCTTTGGGCTGGCTGGAGCCCATTCCCCCCGAGGTTACTACAGACCAAATCCTAGCAGAACTTATGCTCCAACACAGCACAAATGAGTCAGTACAAACCTAAAAATAACAATGGAGTAATTTCCAACTATACTTTTGCCTAATTAACCATGAATACTGACAAGTACGGGGGTGGGGGGGAAGTAATCCCTGAGTTGTGGAGTTTTGAAAGCCAATTCATTACTTTGTTCTTCCTGGATGCACTCAAGTTATGTAGGAACAATGTTTGCATTTCCATCCTACATTATAACAGAACTACCTTGAAACAACAGAAAAACTGCCCTTTGGTATGCAGATAGAATATATCTATCATTTCCAAACAGAGCTGAATGAATTTGACCAAGACAGAAAGCTCCAAAGTACTTTTCATGCCCTCCTCATACCTAGAACTGTCCATCATTTCATTCCCAAACCACTCATTCTACTCTGATTACTTTATGATGCTTTTAACAAGAATGGCAGAAACCTAAGGCTGTGACTTTTCTCCAAAACTCAGTTTTCAGGCAGTCCTAGTATTAAAATGTGTCTCTCTAATTCTTCTATAAACTGGTAAAGTCAATGTATATTTCTGTGGTTTGCATTTCAAACCAACAGCTCAGGAGCCAAGGTAAGATCCACTCTCAGACCTCTTAACCCTTGGAGAAATGGCTTTGTGACAAGACAGTGAAACTTGGGCCACACTCTGCTCTAAAGATCTGCAGATCTTGTTTTTCCATATTTAAGGAGCCCACACTGAATCTCCTCTTTCTCTTCCCCTCCTAGCCAGCTAGCTCCCTCATCCTAAAGGAAAGAAGAGGCCATTCTCAGACCAAGCAGTCCTGTTATTTCTTTGTGTGCTGAAGTTGCCTTGGTTCTGGCTTTGCCAGTTTGCCTTAACCTTACAACACAGTGTGTCTGCTTCAGGAGTTCTGCAGCATTCTTAGGCAAAGCTCAAACCTTGCTGACCTGCAGGAGTTACCCCTGGGACAGGCTCAAAGACAGGCTGGATTCAAAGACTGAGACACATTTTCAGTTCTGGAAGATTCTTAACCTCCCAAGATCTGGATCAAGTCACTTCTCAATCTGTTTCCTTCAAAACTGAAGAAACAGTTGATTCTCCCTGTTGACTCATTCCCTAAAAGCTTCATGAGGAAAATGTCAGAGTCATCTGAGACCTTCTGAAAGTTTTACCCCTTCAAACCTTCTCCAAATGCCCATATTGGTAAGAACTCCTACTGAATAGAATGGGTCAGACAGAGGTGCTTTGATCAAGGATTCACCTGCAGATTCCTTCCTGCTATTGCCATTGACTTGGAGAGGAATTACACCAGGAGTGAGTCAGGTCAAGAGTCATAGCAATCTTTGCTATGAATTTGATAAAATCTCATTAAAATGAGTAGGGTGACATTTATCATACAAATCTGAGCATAAAAATGCCCTTCCTTATTTGCAAAGAGAGAATGAGATTGACTAGATAAATGAGGCATGTTAAAACTGACATAAACCAATGACAAACTCTAGTCTGAAGTCTACTGTGGCTTATTTTGTTTCTGTGCTGCTGACAAGCCACGCAAATTCACGTTTCTTTGTGATGTTACATGATGTTTCACTGTCTGAACAACAAAGCTAAGTACAGAACACAATGGCACCATCAACAATTACTCCTCCTCTGGTTAATTTGGAGCCTGGCCTGAACACTACTTTGCAATGCCACTTTTACTGAAGGCAGTAAACGGGTGGGTGCTCCGTTAGCTGAATTCCTTTCCCACACGCTGGCACAGATTGTCTTTGCAAAGGAACTATGCTTCTCCCTTTGTGATCCAACACTCATGAAAGGTCTTAACTAATTCATGACAGTCCCAGAGGCTGATGTAGAAATAGCAGAACTTTCTTCCACACTCCATTCCAGAATAGAAACACCATTCATTTAAAAGGCACATTTTGATAACAGCATCCCTTATCACTTATTGCCTCAACCAGCACCCAAGAACAGTGGGAACTGATGTGAACTCAGGGACATCTCTCTCTTCTTTTCTTTCTTTTGTTGGTTTTCCAGCTTGTGCAGACAAGTTTATTGGGTTTTAAAAATCAGTTGCATTTCCCACACTTGACTCTGTACTTTCAGGTGTGTGTTTTCTGCCACTCTTCTCATACAAAACATGAATTTAAACATTTCACATCACAGAAATGAGATATCCAGGGAACCCACACAGAGCTACAGCCACTACCAGTGTCTGGAGGCATAATATTGCCCTTCTTTTGAGCAGAGACTGATTAATACCCACTGCAAAGTCCCAGCTTCCCACTGGAGGACAAACCAGTAAGAGCCATTCAGAATAGTTTTACATTCATCTACGAGCCCACTGGTTTGAAATAGAGGTATCCCAAATTACACACAAACAGTTCTACTTGCAGAGCCACTAAAACAATCCAAGGAATCTGATAGTTTGGTCCTTACTTTCTTTTGAAACTAGTTAGGAAATTTGGGGGTTTATTTGTCTGCTGGAAAACCTTTTCTATTAAAGCCAAGATACTGGGTCAATCCCTGAAGCAGAGAACATGGCTAGGAGTAAAGTTTGTTTCTAGAAGGTTTCTATAATCTCACTAGCAGTTCACTATAATATAGAAAGAGGGGACCTCTGGAGGTCACCTAGTCCAGCCTTCTGCTCAAAGCAAGAGAATCACCAACACTAGATCAGGTCAGCTGTGGCTCTGCCCAGCCAAACCTTCTAGAACCCCTAGGCAGGGACAAAGCACCTCATCTCTGAGGGACCTGTCCCAGAGCTGCATCAGCTTCCTGGTGAACATTTCCTAATGTCCACCCAAAGTGCAATAGGTAACCACTGGCTCTTGCTATAGATCATCTGGCACTGCTGACAGGAGTTTGGTTCCATTGTCTTTCTAACTGCTGCCTAGATAGTTGTATGCCAGAATGAGATCATTCCTCAGTTTCCCCTTCACTCATCCAAGGAAGGGCAGCTTCCTCGGCCCCACCCATTTTGTATTCCTCTGACAAACCCTTTCCAGCTTCCTAAGAAATCTGTTGATCTGGAGGGCCCCAAACTGGACACAGTATTCCAGTCATGCTCTCACCAATGTTGAGATGAGGAGGATAACACCTGGGCTCCATCTGGCCCTGTCTTCCAAAGGGAGCAGATTATATGGTTCACCTTAGTTGCAGTGAGAGTACACTTTGGCTCAGAGTCAGCTTGGTATCAACTGTGTATCTCCCAGGTCTCTTTTAGATGCCTGGCTAGCAGAAGAATGCCAAGACCTGCTGGCAGACACCATGCTTCACATCCACTCAGAGACTATCTCCTCAGTGGTCCAAGGAAAGACATCAGGTGCAAGACCAGAGAAGGAGGGGACAATATGAACTCCTGCCTACAGGTAGCCAGAACAGTTTAACCTCCTCTTTCAAACCTAAGTGTAGTGACAAGACATAACCACACCCTAGAGCTAAATAACTCAACACATCCTTTCCAGCAGCAGGACCTTTGTGCCATTTGGTTCAACAGGACACTCAAATACGTCAGCAACTGTGGACAGAGGGTTTTGGCAGAGAATCCCTCAATCATTTCTGGCCAATGAGAAAGAGATCCAGTTAGAAACCACAAGTTTTTAAGTCTTACATGAGATACTTTGGCAGAGTTCCATTTCTTGGGGGCAAAAAAAAACCCACCAAAACTCAACCAACTCCAACGTTTGAGTTTGTTCTGATAAGATAAAAAACTAACTCTTCATTGATAAGAAATAACTTGGCATTGCAAAAGCTGCTACCAAACCAAGCTGTTCTGCTACAGACAGCATAACTAACTCACTCAAAGGAGGCAGATGTGTGTACATACAGTTTTGATGTCGAAAAACACATTAAGGCCTCAAGTCCTCTCATCCTTCAAGAAATGAGGAACTGCATGCATAGGCTGTCCACACACAGCAGCACTTCCACAGTCATAGCTCCAGTGCTTTTCATACCACACACTGTTGGACTATTAAAGCCTTTGTGTTGTGTTAATGACAACAGTTTCCAGAGAGCAGCAATGGCAATGTACTTTGTGAACCAATTTCAAGTGGAACCTTTAAGCCAGTGGATTTATAGATTCATGGCAAGGACAGGGATCAAGTATGGCTCAGGTGAGCAGTGCATTTGTAGGGACTTCTCTCTTAAAAGAGCTAAAGCACACAACCATGCCTTCCTAAGAGAGAATTCCCTGAAGAAGAGCAATTGTGTCATTCAGCACACAAAATCCTCCAGAAGACTTCAGTATTTTCTCTTGGGCTTAGCTCTTTTCACTAGCAGGAACTTCCTGCACAACCTAGTTTTCCTGTCAGAGCTGACTAGTCAGACATACAGACAAAACCCCAGAACTCTCCAGGAAACACATGGCTACACAAAGCAGACAGAGGTATAAAAGGAACAAATGCAAAGGAGATGAAAAAGGACAGAACAATCTCACCCCCACCTTTCAGAACTAGAACAGACCAAGAGCACAGAGAGCTGAACATGCCCTCCTCAGTACATCAGCATCAGAAGAATTCTCTCAGAGCTAGCTGGATTGTGAGAGGACAGTGGTAACACTTCACTCTCTTGAGATGTATCTGTATCATTTTGGTCTGCTCTGTGTCATAGGCTGTAAACTCTCTGCTGAGTATTATTAGCAAAGTAGCTAGCAAAAGTGTCCTGGTCTTTGACTACACCTCAGGATTCAATCCTAGCAACAGCCCAGGATTTCATCAGTTAAAAGAAATAGTAAGCTAAGAGAGACCCCTCACAGAAACCCAACAGACGTGGATGAGCTGACACTCCTAGAGTTCACAGGATTTATTCCCAAAGAGAGCATTTTAAGAGAATCATTTTTATCCTGGTTTCAAATGCCTTCTGAAACTCTGAGATGCTTGCTGTTCTGAAAGGCTGCTGAAAAAAACAACCATTTCACAAACCAGCCAACCACAAAAGCTCAACCCACCCTCAACAATCACTTGTAGACATGCTAGATCACGGGACAGATATCTGGCAGCACAGCAATACTATATTTACTTCAGATACTTCAGAACTGGGAGGCAAACATAAGCAGTTGTAAGAACTACTGCATCTAGTTTCTTGGAGTGCAAGAGGCTGTACACTCAGCTGCAGCAGGCTCCAGGGAAGTTCCCTGGTGTTGGCTGGGGGCAGTGAGTATACCAAGAAGCCAAGCAAAATTCAACAGTGAAAACACTCTCCTTTAACTCACTTTGCTTTACCACCCACAGCAGACTCACTTCACCTACAATGACCACCCACATGGGCAACAACATTGGTATGTTAGCCAAAACCATGGGTTTTTTCCTCACCTTTCTTCCTCCACCATGGTCCTTCTTGGATTGAGTAGGAGAGTTCTTTGAACTCAATATTGACAGCTGGCCTGCGGGGTAGGTAGGAGAAACGATGAGCTTCTGTCAGGGCATTGTCCACCTTCTTTAAATGTCCATTCATCAGGTGAATGTCTTGGTTCTCTGTGCCATGGGAGACCACTTCATCCACTGAGACACACACAGACTTTGGCTCAGCCATGGTGCAAGCAGAATTGCTGCCGTTCTAGAGGGGAAACAAGGTGAAGAGTGGACAAAGTTTACAGGCTTTTGTTTAGGAACATGTTTCAAACCCTTCTGCATTAGAAGAATTCTTCTTTAAATACTACAACAATCCAGCACAGTAATATCCTGAAAGGGGGGAGAAAAAAACCTCAACCCAAACAATCTTTTGTTTGTACTGGCAGTGTCTTGACAGGAGAGGCAAAGGAACTCTTGCACTTGCAGCACACAAAGGGCAGTTCCTTCAGTGTGAGTTATGTATGAGTTCAGTATGTGTGTATACCTCAAAGGGTATGCACAGAGCACATTAGTATCTTCAGAACAGAATAGCTCTGGCACCAGATTAATATATTAATAAACTCAGTTCCTATTGTATTTGGTTTCTCATGCACTCAGAGAATTTGGTTCTAGTTACTCTTGAGTCCAGGACTTGTACTGGGAAAAAGCTGAAGGGGGAAGGGAGCTGATCAAACAATTATTTGTGCAGACACTTCAAAAGACAGCCCCTCCAAAAGTCCAAGAGCTCTTAGTCCTTTGGATCAGCACAGAATTCCACAAATGTCAAACTGCACAAACTGTATTTCTGCAACCTGTAAAATGTATTATTTTGTGTCTTATTTGCTCCTCCACTGACACTTCTGGAGACTTTGCAACCTGGAACAGTACAACTTCTTTCCTAGAGGTCTGTTAGGAAAGCACAGAGCTTTGGACCCAAAAATCCTTCAGCTAAACAGAATTTTGAACAGATCAGAAGCGTTTCATTGTCATCTGTTGTTGGGCTCTGTATGTGACATGCTCCAGACATCTGCACAGTTGTCAATTAGAAAATGTAGTATTTTTAATGCAGATCTGTATTGGAAAAGATTTCTGTATCTGGCTTATGTGCTGTCACAACTTTCCAACAATCTACATGTCCCTAAAAGTATCTCTTGGAAAGCCTATGTGCTGAACTACATTGAAGGCATCGGTGCTGGACATCCCCAAATATAGAGCCTGTAGGTCATGCCACTGTCTCCCCCTACTCAGCCTTCAATGCAACTAAGAAGTCACACTGCTGCTTTTTCACTGGGCCATTTTCATCCTCTGTCCTGGTTACTGGTCTTCCCATTTCTGTTGTAAAAGCAGTGCTGCTCAGATCAGTCAATTGTCACTTGAATGCTGTTGAAAAACATTAAAAACTCAGTCCTACATCACCACTATAGAGCTAGCACCTTCACATTCTTCATGCACAAGCCCCAAGTTCTGGGTGTAAAAATCAGCTCTGCTTAACCACATTTTCTCAAGGAAAGGATTTTAATGATGCTCTCAAATTACTTAGAGGTCAGGTATCCAGTAACACTCACTCCCAATTTCTTATATAGTTGACTGTAGTGACACGTAATTTGAACATGCAAGAGTAATGTGAAAACATCTTAGAACTGAACAATTCATGTAGGGAAACCTCACCCTTCCCCAAAAACTAAGAGAAGGGGAGTTGTTAATATTCTTCCCTGAATGTTTTCAAGGCTTATTTTGGCACCCACAAGCTGTTTGGTTCAGAGGAATCACTGAGCACCTTCCCACATCAGAGAGAATATCCAAACAAATAAGACTTCAATGAGCAGGTCACCTTGAGCGTTGAGGGAGCGATCAGAGCTTCTCCAGCTTTGATCAATTCAAACAGAAACATCCTCTGGACAAGGTCCTCGTCTCTGCCTACTTAATCATCCTGGAGTATGAAGCCAGAGGCTTTCATTCCTGGAGCATTAAACAAACCATTTCAATCACTCAGTGGAGCGAAATGAAATGCCTGTCTGCAGCAGAGGGTGACAGAATCCTGCCAGCTCTCGGTCACACGACCGTCTCTCCTCCAGGACCACCTGCTAAGGTCGAGAGAGCCTGGGGTAGCTGAAACAGCTCCCAGTTGTGGGATCACCTTTGCCTATCAAGAGATGGGCAACTCCCGTGGTTAGGACAGCCACAGCCTGACCCCGAGCGCTGTGTAAACACCCTCTCAAGCACACCTGAAGCCCCTTTGCACATCCACGAACACCAACCACCCCTTCGTGCCTCCGCTGACATAGCCACGTCTATGTACCATTCCCAACCGGTGTCCATTCCAACGCCCCTCTCCGCCCCAGCCCCTTCAGCCCCTATCTCCTCACAGACAGCGCTCGCATCTGCCTTGCTTTCACACACTTTTATCTCTCACCCAGTTTTCATTCCACCCCTAAAGGAGCTGGATGGCTTCGTGGCACCACGGCATCAAACACCCACCCGGTCACCGTGACAAGCCGACCCCATAGACCCTACCGGTTCTTTCCCCGTCCCCCTCCCGCCGGGGTACCTCTCGCCCAGGGTCTTATGCAAAGGTTACGGTAAATCTGTTTTGAAACCCACGGGGCGCAGCGGCGCAGGGAGCATGCTCGGAGGAGCCGCTAATCCCCTAGTCTTAGCTACAGCCCAGAGGTAACCAGCGGTCAAACCTCGCCATACCTCCCCGTCCTCTCTCACAGCACCCGAAGCCGATCCGGGGCAGCCCCCATACCCACTACACACACGCCCCGGCTGCGGGACGCAACCCCACCGACTAGCCCCGGTTTTCCCTCAGGGAGAACGCGAAAAGGCTCCACGGAGTCTTCTCTCTCTCTCTCCCGTCGTCCTCCCCACAACCTCACACCTCGCCCGCCCCGACCGCTCAACCCTGGGAAGGGGGAAGCCGAGGGAGGGCAGGGTTCGCCTTACCAAAGCGCTGCCCAGGGAAAAAGCCGCCATCAGACATGCCATGTGCCCCACTGCCTGCCCGGCTGCTTGGCGGAGACAGCTCCCGCTCCACCGGCTCCTCGCCGAGCCCTCCAGTGCCGCCGCTCAGCCTCCAGAGCTGCTGCGGGAGGCACAGGCGGGCACGGAGGGAGAAGCCTCACCCCGCGGCTGGAGCCGCCTCCGGCCCCGCCCCGATGGGTCCGAGCCGCTTCAGCCCGAAGGGTCTCCCCCAATCGCTTAGACATCCCGCGGGTGGTCATGGCTTTTTTCCCCGTAGCAGAGATTTCTCCCGGAGGTCTAGGGGCGAAGACCCACTCAGAGGGACATCCCTAGGGAGGGCGGCCGGACGTTGGTTGCCTCCACGCTCTTTAAGTGGCACAGCTCGAGGCTCAGCTCCTTATGAGCTCCCAGGGGGGATGCGGGGTGCAGTTCCCTGAGGAACTGGGGAATCGAATCGCAGAATCGTTAAGGTTGAAAGAGACCTCCAGGATCATCAAGTCCAACCAGCAAACTAACACCACCATGCCACTAAACTACGGCCCTAGGACCACAGCTAGATGGTTTTTGAAGCCCTCCAGGGATGGTGACTCCACCACTGCCCTGGGCAGCCTGGGCCAATGCCTAACAACTCTTGCTGGGAAGAAATGTTTCCTGATCTCCAATCTAAACCTCCTTTGTTTACCTTCTTAAAGGCTCAGGAAAAAGCAAGGAAAACAACATAAAGGCTGTGATGAAATGTTAAATGTACAGTCCTGAAATCTGCTGCACAAACCAAAGTTTTAGCTCCATCTGTAAGCAGCTTAACAGTATTAAGAGCTGAACTGCACCTTCCATGAACCAGCCCTTTGCAGGAAGGCATGTGCTGGCTGCAGGGCTGCCTGTGCTGGCCTCATCCACCTGCACTGGCTAGGTTGTGTTCCTGCTCCTTGCTCACAAGACAGCAGCATGCAAGGAGGAGTATTGTGCTGAGTTACAGAATCACATAACATCCTGAGTTGGAAGGGTCATCAAGTCCAACTCCTGTCCATGCACAGGACAACCCCAAAGTCACCCCGTGTGTCTAAGAGCAAGATGCTTCTGGGATTCCAGGAGAGTTGGTGCCATGAGGGCATCCCTGGGGAGCCTGTTCCAACGCTCCACCACTCTGGCTGAAGAACCTTTGCCTAAGATCTAACCTGAGCCTCCCCTGGCACAGCTTCAGGCCATTGCCCTGGGTCCTGTCACTGGTCACCAGAGAGAAGAGATCAGCTCCTGCCATGACTTCATCTCTGGTGAGGAAGCTCTAAACTACAATGAGGAGTCACTAACTGTGATGAATTCATGTTACATTCTATGCCCCTGATCAACCAAGTGATGGCTTCTCTATATCATGGCTGAAGCAGTGTGGACTCAACTGTGTGTTTGTCAAGCTGCTAGGCATGCTACAAGGACAGCTGATGGCTCTACCCTGCAGCCTCAAGTGTTGCTCCCATCACCTTCCAAGAGAGTTTCTCCTGAACAAGAGGACATCAGAGGACATCAGCTAGCAAGGACTTGCTGGTCTGGTTGGTTTATTTTTCATGGTGGCCCCAGTATCAGCATCTAAGGGAGCTTCTTGTAAAACACTGAGACATAAAACAGGTTTCTCAGAAACCAAGTTCTATTTGGTATCTATTTTGATACCACACAGGGAAAAAAATGATTACATAAGAAGAAGCAAGCTAAAAATAGCAGTCTCCTGCATTCCTACATTCCCTCATTAACTCTTCCATTAACTTTCCAGGTGAGCCCCTGGTCCCTGCAGACAGAAAGATCAAGAACACCACTCTCTAGAAAAAAAAAACCATAATAATAAAAAAGATATAAAACTGTGTTAGAAAAAAAAATCCAGGACAAAAAAATAAGGGGGGGGGAAGCAAGAAATGAAGGTGAGGACAAGAAAGCAGGGACAAAATTCCAACTCCTAAAATAGAGGAGGAAATAGTAGTAGCTTCCAGGCTTTACAGCAGGGTAAGCATTACAGACAGTACCAAAGGAAAAGGACATGACTAGCAGAAATGTCCTGGGAAGGGCAGGGCAAAGGAGAACTGCACCAACAGCAGGAGAGGGCAGATTTACAGCACAGCCATGGGAGGCATTTTAGTGCAGTACTGAGAGCTCTGGTGTTTCTGTGCAAGAACTAGTTCATGTAGAGAAGAAGTGTAGCCTGGGGAAATGCAGAGGCTAGCATGGGCTTAACTGCTAAGAGACAACATCTAGGAAAAGTTCAATTGCAAGTGTGGAAGAGGCAGATGAGATAAAGATTATTATTATAATTAATTAAGAAAGTCTTAGCTATCAAAGACAAAATATTTTAGGTAGAGTTTTCATTACAAAAAAATCCCAACTCATGTTTAACTGTTTGCAGCCTGTTAGTTTAAGCTGGTCTGGGATGAGTTGAAGGAGTTCTGTGGGAAAGATTTAAGGAGGCTTTGAGAAAAATGCCCTTTGTTTTAAAAAACATAATGTTTATCAAAGGAAAACATTTGAGGTTTGCATTTCAGAATGATGTTTTACAGTCTACCTAAAAGCCAAAGGAGCTGAGAGCACAAGGAAACAGATCCCACTGTAAAATGCTCAGGCATCTTTTGGCCTAAATAAAAAAACCCCAAAAGCCAGCCTGTCTCAGAGTGTCACTTTGCCATCTGCTTTGGATTGTTTCTGAATTATTTCCATGGGTTTAGTGAAATGAGGGTGGAAAGAATATCAGAGAATCCCAGAGTGTGAGGGGTTGGAAGGGAGCTCTGGAGATCACCCAGTCCAACCCCCTGCCACAGCAGCCTCAGCTACAGCAGCTTGCACAGCATCACATCCAGCTGGCTTTGGAATGTCTCCAGAGATGGAGACTCCAGCACCTCTCTGGGCAGCCTGGGCCAGGGCTCTACCACCCTCAGAGGAAAGAAGTTCCTCCTGAGGTTGAGCTGGAACTTCCTCTGTTTGTGCCTGTTGCCTCTTGTCCTGTCCCTGGGCACCACTGACCAAAGCCTGGCCCCATCCTCTTGACATAGGTAGGTTTGAACAGAGTAAAGATGAAGTTAAGGAAAAAAATTACAGTCTGACCCTGAGAAAGGCTGAGAGCTTGGGTTTCTGGCAGCTAGTAGCCATGGGTCTGCATTGTGCTTTAAAGAAAAAGAGCAGAAGAAAAGAAAGCATAGTGAGGGGGGAAAAAAAATCAGTATTTTATTGGAAAAGAATTATTCTAACTGAAGTTAACTTTTAACTAGTTATGCAGACTCTCTTTCAGTCAGTGGAGAGAAATGGGCATCCCCAAAAGAAAACTCACTCTTCCTTTCTGAAAGATTTGCCTTGAGTTAGGATGGCTGCTGGATGTATCTTGACTTCCCTATCAATAGGGGAGGGGTCCAGACACCCACCATAGAATAGCTATGGCCAATGCCATAGAGACAGATTCCTCTTAAGCTCTGTTCTTACTTCACTTTTGTCTTCCACTAGCATTTCCAGCAGGAACACAAGAGGCTTCACATGTTTATTTTACAAGAGATTTTATCAGGATTATTATGTCTGGGGACTCAAATGCCCCTCTTCTGAGATCTAAAAGGCAAGAATTTCCAGAGGAACACACCCTCCTCCTCCTAACCACTTTTAGCTTCAGTTCCAGTCTATGGCTACTCTCTAGTGTACTTCTGGAGGTTCTACAGTGCTCCCTTGGATGCAGGGAGGTTATTTGTCTGAGTGTTTTGGCTCAAGCAAAATGAGGGGGCCAAGGCTGAGGAGAAGCAGTAGCAGAGCCAGTGGACAAGCTCAGCTCTGTAAGAGATGGTGATCCATCAGTCTGTATTAGTAGCCCTCAGTTGCCACAGCCAGCTGATCCCAACAAGTGCCAGGGAAGAGCAAGAAAAGTCACCAGCAGCCTTCCAGCTTGAACAAAGGGTTATTTTGGTAGAGATTGTGCATGATTTACATGAACTTACTACTTACTTCTGCCCTGTTTAGGCACTGTTAATCCAGGCATCCCATTAATCTTTTCTGGCCACAGCAGAAACGTGGGAGCTCATGCTGATTTGTTTATCCTTCCCTTTTCCTGCTGGGATACAGCATCCTATTCTGTAGGCAGGACCTTCAGCCCTTCTTCCTAAAAGTCTCTCTGTGCAGTCAGCTCCTGAAATACACCTCACTGAAGTGGGTCAAGCTTATCATGAAGTCAAGATTGTTGCACACAACTGTTCTAGCCTCTTTGTTTACCATCCACACATCTTAATCAGCAGAGGAGTTATATTTACCCCCAAATCACTGATGCAAATATTTAATCACTCTCTCCAGTGCAGTCTTAATCCAAGCCTGCCCATTAGAAGCTTCCCCAGTGATAACTGCATTGAGGTGTGTTAGGTTACCAGTTGCTAACCTGTTGATCTTATGTTATGATATTGTACAGTGTTGTCACAGGATCCTAAGTCAAACCTCACAAGAGTGCAGCTATATCATGCATAAGCATGCAGATATTTTCCTGAACCAGGCTCACATTTGCTCATAGAAAAGGTTTGACCTGACTAGGGCAGACTCAGGAAAGGAGAATCTCCTCAGTGCATGGCATTACACATTTGGTTTGCTCCTTCTAGTTCATCATTAAAGCCATTCTGTTCTTTTGCCTTGAGCTGGTATCACAGACCCAACCTAATCCAGCCCTTGCCTCTTTCTTATAGGCTCTTGCCTACAAGAAAGCTGGGGAGGGACTGCTTAGGAGGTCAGGTGGTGATAGAACCAGGGGAAATGGATGCAAACTGGAGGAGGGGAGATTTAGATTGGATATTAAGGTGTGAGACACTGGAACAGGTTGCCCAGAGAGGCTGTGGAAGCTCCATCCCTGGAAGCTTTGAAGGCCAGGCTGGCTGGGGCTGTGGGCAACCTGCTCTAGTGGGAGGTGTCCCTGGCAGGCAGGGGGGTTGGAAGTAGATGATCTTTAAGGTCCTTAATGAAAGGAAGCCTAATTAAATTCATCATGAAATCATTACAAACTGCCTTGTACAATGGTAGGGACTGAAAAGAGAGACTGTTCCCAGCTACCCATGGAGACATCATTTAACAGAAGAGAATGAGACAGAGACAATGGCAGTACAGCTGTAGGACAGAGCAGGAAACTCCATTTCCTCATAGTTAAGATATCAATCACTTCTAGCATTGCACAAGTAGAATAACATCAGATTACCCTTTACAGTGACCCCAGAGCTTCTTTTGCTAGCTGGTTTTGGTTTGGCAGTGACAACCTAGAGCATATCTCCCTGTGAGGGAACTGTAAATGCATCTTGCACACATCAGCAGCATTGAGGACAACCCAACAGCTACAGAACTGTCACAGCAAAGCAGGAACCAGGTCCTAGCCACTTGAACAACTCCTGGAAAAAGGAGTTTGAACTGCAAATTCACTCTCTCTTCTAATCATGTTTTTCAGCCCTCTTTTGGGCAGTTGAGGAAATTGTTCACTGAGCATTGTGGCCACTCTCAGTATTCATAACAAGCCAACCACAAGGCTCCAGGCCCATACAAAACATAAAAGAAGAGGAGGAGGAGATGTTTGTCTGGTTTCCATCATGCTATCAGATGAGACATCTGCTGCTGACAGCTTGCTTGTCTGAGGCAGGTTGCTAGCAGCAAGACTCAGAACAGGCATCTCCTGTCAGGCTTGCACAGTAACAACCCAAACCTGCTTCCTCATTGCTCTGAGGGTCCCATGCAGTAGGTACAATGAGCTTGCAAGGCTGGGCAGTGATCTGTCATGAAGAAATGAAGCAGTCACCACTCTCCTCAAGCTGCTTTCCTTACATCTACCAGTATGCATTGACAAGTTAGCATTAAAGGAGTTTTCAGCTTTGTCTTGCTTTAATCCTTTTTTCCCCTGCTTTTTTTTCCTTTCTCACTCCTCCTACATAACCTGTACACACAGCACCCCCTTTGTTAGGGCCTGGGTTGCCCAGTTCTTGCTGATACACATGATGTGGCTGCAGCTGTACATGGATGGGAGACGTTGAGATGGAGAAGATGGCACAAGGCAGAGGGCATAAGTGCTGCTGCATGTTGGGGTCAAGATGCATTCTGAGAGGCATAGTGAGGAGGATATGGGATGGGAAGACACCTGCCATGGATGTGCTATCCCAGATATCTTCCTCTAAGGCCAAAGTCCTGGTAGTGAGACCTCCATCCTGGTTATGCTTGAAGTGAAGAGGAGAGGAATGACACCAGCCATGAAAGGTGCTGAGGTAAGTTGACCTTATGGGCCATTATTGGCAAAATCCTGGGAAAGAGAGAAAAATTCTTATGCCAGTTGTGTGCCTGCAGAGCCACAGGCTGCCAGTTAGGTGCTGCTGCTGCTGCTGAACTCCCCATGCTTGCCAAAATCACTGGTCTTTCTCCATGACCCAATAAAACTCCCTGCCCAGGTCTAGAGTGCCTCAGATCTGCTGAGCCACCTCACAAGGTGTTGTCATGATGGGCAAGGCTGGTATCCCCTTCCAAGACATGAAAGTTGGGGAAGGGAGTTTCTTCTGAGCACCTCCAGCTGCCTTAGAATGGGGGTGCCTAGGAGTTAGTGTTGTTCTAGTTCCCTTCAGGGCCAATGGGGAGAAGCAGACAGTTCTGGATGATTTCATCTCATCTGAAGTAGGCACCTATAAAGAGAGCAGATGAAGCATGTCCTTAAGGTGCTCATTTTTCTCTGGTGACAACAAGCCAGTGCATGACAAATGGCCTCATTCCTTCCACCACACCACACAGCAAATACAGCTCCAGCTCTGGGAAGGCACAAAGCCATGGTTCCTGCAGGGAGGGCTCTCTCCTCCTGGGCAGACCTGCTAGGTGGCAGCCCCTAGTCCTTACCTTTGGCCAAGGGTAAGCTGCTCTTCCCAAGTCCACTTCTGGCAAGACAGAAAGAAGAGCCAAGAACTCATCCCACCCATCCCTTTGGCCCTGCAGCACATGGCTGTAAGGTTAAGCATGTTACTTGCTCTATGGGCTGAGTGGCACAACAGGAGGCAAGCAGATAGCTTCCCTTTGCCATGTCTTACCAAGGATGGGTTATTTCCTTGGTCCACAGGTGACTTCAGGGAGTACCAGTCATGGATTTAGGCACCATCCAGCAGAAGTGAAGGCAAATGGTCTTGTCTTTAAAGGTTGGTTAGGATTTAAAAGGTAATGGTGAGATCAACAATTGGACTTGATGATCTTAGAGGTCTTCTCCAACCTGAATGATTCTCTGATGCTGATATTCAGGCTCTTGCAGGAGAGAGCAAGGAAACAAACAAGATCAAGTGAGTTCTCTGGTATCTGGCCCTCTGCAGCTGTCCATGTCCATAGACAAGAGGAGTGATTAGACATGAAATGACCTTGCTGAGAGCTAAGGAAAGTGGCAGTTGGAATATCACAGTTTTTAATTAGCTAAGAGCTAATATTTAATTACATTTTTGATTCATAGGGGCTTTTTTTCACACAGATAATTTGGCCATGCTTGTAAAAGTATATTTTTTAATATCAATTTCCTTAAGTTGCTGATTCAGTGAATCCAGTGTGAAAATCTTGACAAGGAACAGCTGGAAAGATGAAGAGTCCATGCATGGCATAAGCCTCCTGAATGTGAGAAGAGAATCACATTAAGGTTTTAATGTACTTGATGCACAATTAACCTTTTAATCAGAAGAACAGAATGTTTATTGTTGCAATGAGACAAATAAACTTTGGGAGCTGCTATCAATAGCAGACCACAGTGACAAGGAGTTACTGATTTGCATTGCCACAGCAGCAATGGCAAAGTCCAAAACCACCCCAGTCCCTGGCCTCAGTCTGGACGTGACTGCTGCTTGCTCCCTGACCACTGCACTGCCTTCATCTTTTGCCTCCCACTGTTCTCAGAGTCACAGAAACATTAAGGCTGGAAGAGACCTCTGAGATCATCAAGTCCAACCAGCAAACTAACACCACCATGCCACTAAACCATGGCCCTAAGGGCCACAGCTAGATGGTTTCTGAAGCCCTCCAGGGGTGGTGACTCCACCACTGCCCTGGGCAGCCTGGAGCCTAACAACTCTTGCTGGGAAGAAATTGTTCCTAACATCCAATCTAAACCTCCCCTGGTGCAACTTGAGGCCATTTCTTCTTGTCCTCTCACTGGGAAGCCAGGAGAAGAGACCAAACTCCACCTCACTCCAACCTCCTTTCAGGTAGTTGTAGAGAGAGCTAAGGTCTCCCCTGAGCCTCCTCTTCTTCAGCCTAACCAACCCCAGTTCCCTCAGCCTCTCCTCATCAGACGTCTTCTCCAGACCCTTTAAGACAGGCCTGAAGTGCACTTGAGCATCTCAAAGGGCACGGAAATGAGTCTCCAGGCTGCCCTGGGCTGCAGAATGAGCCAAACCCTCAGGAACTGGTGAAGCTTTTAGCGCAGAGATCTCGGAGCTGCTGCTGCTGCTGCTGCTGCGGTACCGGGAGCGCCATCTGCTGGCTTCCGCTGCCTACTGCAGCACTGGCTCCATCTGCTACCAGCAGGACTGCAGTTTTCAGTCCGTGTCTAATCCAGGTATGACCCAAACCTCTGGAAGCTCAGCTGTGGCAGTGTACTCATCCAATCTCATCATTACAAAACTCTCCCTTTCGTTCAGTCTGAGAGCATCTCCTACTGCTTTGCTCCCTCCTTCTGAAGAAGCTGTGGTTCCACCACCAACCCACAATGACCAGGGCACTAAGGGAAGCTCCCAGTGTAGCCCACATAACCCCAGTTGAATAGAAGACAATGACTGCACAACCTGCTCTTCCAAGATGTGCCTAGATCCAGTCCTGAATTGCCTGTGCCCGTGAGAATGCAGTGCAAGAGCTGCTCCTGGTTTCACAGCACAATCATTTTCACCACAACACCTGAGGACTTACTGGTGAAGCTGGAGTGAAGCTTTTGGTTACTGATAGCAACTGGGATGATAAATTGTGGAAAAGGGAAAGTCCTTAAAACCCAGCAGATGACTTGAGTCTCATCTCATCACTTCTGGGGCCATCACATGATGTGGAGAGAGGCCAGAGTCTTCTGTGTGTGCTAGACCCTATAACTGGTGAGAACCTCTGACCACCTATAGCAGAGCAAAATGGTAAAACATATACAGAGGCTGAGGTACCTACCTCAGGCTTCAGGGAAAGACGAGGCAGGAGAGCTCCAGGTTGCTTCTCAGATGGGAAACAGCAGCAGCACCCAAGTAAGGTGCTACAGTCCAGGAGATGATGACCCCAACAACCCTTGTTGGCTTGGTTCCTCTCATAGCCAGGCTGCCCAACAGGCTCCACAGCACATGAGAGATCCCCAGCATGGGAGATGCGTTTGTATAATTTGGGGGCACTGTGTAACTCCCAAAATAATGTTTAGCTAGGTATTTTTTTGTTTACATGTCTAAGGTATGACTTGTTGGCTGAAAGAACTGAAAAAGCTCCATGATGAAACCAGCTGCCTGGACCAGACAGGCAGCAAGGGCCAATTTAGTCCTTCAGACAAAGTTTGGATGCTCACAAGCTGCTTTGGAAGAGTTTAGCCCTCTTGTGAAGTGGGGAAGAGGTGAAGCACAAGATCTAACCAAAGCTCTCTCCCTTCCACAACATTTCATTGCTGGGGTGGCTAAATTTATCCAAATAACACCCAAGAGGAAATGTGTTTCTTCTATCTTCACTGTGAACAGTTCCACCACCTCCAGGAGTGTCTTGGCTTGGAGTTGGCTGATGAGAGGAGGCTGGTGTCTGCAGACCACAGCTCCTGGCAGCAGCTCAGCTGTCTACTCAGCTGCTGAAACTACCAAGAAGCTTTTGCAAATGTTAGCCAGTTGCAACTGAACTTGAAGTGATGCAGATGCCTCCAAAGAGGGGCTCAGAGATCTGAAGTATAATGGGGTATGGTGAAACCCAGAGGCTCTTGATACTGCTTGTGCTAAGGGAAAGCTCCACCATTCCCCAAATTATGCCACCTCTTGCTCAAACAGGTCTAGAGGATGAGAGGGAGGAGGCAAGACTGGAGACACTGTGGAATGACCACAGACTGGAGGCAAGAGAGATCATGAAGGTGGGAAGATGTGTTAGAGCATGCAGGAAGCCAATCCCCAGGAATCCAGGCTTGTGTAGTTCTGCTGGTCAGACACCAGCTCACCCTTGTCTCTTGAAGCCAGAGCAGCTCAAATTTTTCTGGGTAATGATGTCAGGCAGCTGCAAGGCCAAAAAATATGAGTCTGAAACAGGCAAAGTGCTGCTCCTCAGTCACACAGACCCTGGGACAAAATGCTAATCCAGTCCAACTCCTGTCCAGGCACAGGACAACTCCAAAGTCACCCCATGTGTCTGGGAGCATTGTCCAGATGCTTCTGGAACTCCAGGAGAAGTAGCACAGTGTGCTCAAAGGTGAAAACACAGAGGTCAATGCATGAGCAGAGACAGTCTTAGAGCAGGGGAAAGAAAATAAGTCAGGGTCCATTAGGGCTAATTTCTTCTGTTTAATCTAGCTCAGAGGTCATGCCTCTGTGTAACCAACACAGGACCAAGGTGAGCTCTGTTGTTGGTAGACCTGGCCACCCTCCACCCTCCTGCAAGTAGAAGCAGCTCTAAATTATCATCAGAAATAAGACCAGCAGGTGCCTTCAGAAGGCAAAACTACAAAACACATTAGAGATTTTATTGGTAAAGCACTTTGGAGACAAATAATTTAAACCAGCACTTTTCTTCAGAGAGCTTAAATATATTTTACATGAAGAAGTCTCAAGATTCCACTGCACAAGCCTGCTGTACATGGTCTTTGATCCAACATTGTTTGCAAAGACATCAGACAGGTTTATCAACAAGGAGAGTTTCCTATTCACCTGCCCCCCCCCCAAAAAAAAAATAACAAGAAAGAAATAAAATAGCATTAACATGAGCAGCAGCACTCAATTGTGTCTAGTGACAGAAAACACTGTCCAGTGTCTGCTCAAGGAATATAGCACCAGAGCTAGCTGTGCTTAAAACTCACATCAAATAGACTTCACAAATCTTAATCACACTGACTTGCCATCAGTGAGCTCAGCTGTGACTTCACAGCCCACAGCTGGACAAACCAACCTAATGCTACACTGAAGGAAAGGGAGACCAAGTCAGGCAAGACCTCTCCTTCATAGGTCTCTGGGGAAAAAAAACCCAATAAATAAATAAAATAAACCAGACAGAACCATAAACCAACCCAACTTTGTGTGCAGACATGTCCTGGGTATTCACCCAGCCTTCCCTTCTCAAGCAGCACAGCCCATTGTCCTCACAGAGTGCCACTGCTGCTGAAACAGGAGCAGGGAGCAAAGCTGGATGCAATTTCCCCATCAAAGTAATGATACAGCCTGAAATAAATCAGCCTTTCTGCAGCAGGGCCAGGACATAAGATGGCTTTATCCTTCTGCAAGGTTCTTCCAGGAGTCACAGAGTTTTAGGGGTTGGAAGGGAGTTCTGGAGATCACCTAGTCCAACCCCCCTGCCACAGCAGCCTCACCTACAGCAGCTTGCACAGCATCACATCCAGGTGGCTTTGGAATGTCTCCAGAGATGGAGACTCCAGCACCTCTCTGGGCAGCCTGGTCAAAATATATCTAGCTGTGGTCCTTAGGGCCATGGTTTAGTGGCATGGTGGTGCTAGGTTGCTGGTTGGACTTGATGATCTTAGAGATCTCTTCCAACCTTCCTGATTCTGGGATTATAACACCTAGAAGTTTCTCTGTGCCTCACTCAACCACAAGTCCAAAATTCCCCACTCCTTACGGAGAGCAATGTTGAAAGGATGATTCACTGAGGTTGTGAGGAGCTCAGGAATGTGGGGATGGACATTTGGGAAGGAGAAGGTAGAGTTATCTGAAGTTAATAGACAAAACTAACTTAAAGCTGTCAGACAAATCCATATGTGTTTCACCTTACCCAAAACATCTCCAGTCAACTGATGGCTTATAAGTGCTTGTAGGCAAATTTTCCCAAGAGTCCTTTGGGTTCAACCAAATATTTCCCAGTTCTCTCCTTCATATAGATGCAAACCAAAGTTACCAGGAGCAGCAGCACTAAGGCAACCCCAAGTAAAACTCCAAGGACAATCACTGCTACTTTCCAGCTGGAACTTGTGTCAGTTGGTGGTGGAGTAGACAGAGCTGCAAATGCAAAACCCATTTCAGAGATGTTAGCTAGAAGCAGTAAAAAGCAAGTGTAAGAACTTGGAGCCCTGAGTGACAGCTGCTTTGGGAATGGTTTTCTATGTGATGAACACTTGTCAGCTGGAAAAGTTCATGGACCTCTCTCTCTGCAGGTGCTTTGGATCTGTTGGGGACATCTACAACCATCAGCTCTGAGGAGCTGCTTGGTGTAAAGTATCTGGGAGAACTCCAGTTTGGACCTCACCAGAGTCACCCCCAGGTGTGAAAAAGGGTCATGGGATGGAGCTGTAGATAATTTAACCCTCACAGTTCTCCTTCTACTTGCATGAGCTACTTTGTGAACTTAACCAGGACTTAATTAATTAAGTCTTCAGCTTTACTCATACCTACCCATGCCTTCTTCCAGCACAGAGACAGTTCACTGGAAGCAAAGGCTTCCAAAACCAGCTTCCTGATTGCCAGATAGGTGTAGGTGTGCCTCACCTCTGTGATTAAGGTGTGTGTGGTGATGGTGGAAAGCACACAGAGGATATGAGTGTGCTGGTTAACATTTTACAAAGGGAGGGGAAGACCAGGGCAGAAGGACCAGCTATGTTGCATGAAAAGCCTCCAACTCAGGGGAGCTGAAGGCAACAAGCACATTACCACTATCATGAGCATGACAGAGAGTGTACTTTGGATTAATATCCTTTTGCACAATTTTTACTCTCCCTCTCAGCCTCTCAGCAGCACTTTGTGTTGCTAAATGCACACCACCTCCAGCCAGGGAAGCAGTGGCCAAAGATATCTGAGGGTTGTCCAACAGAAGAGGTGAACTCTTCCATCACATCACTAGCCAGAGAGAAGTACTGCAGATGCCACTACAGAGGAAGTCTCCTCATCCCCTTCTCCACTGAAAACCAATCTTTTAGGATCAGTGTGGATGGTACAAAGGTGATATTGCAACCAGAAGCTCATCAAGCTCTCCTTCTAGGTGAGAACAACTCCTCTTTGAGTCTGGAACCTGGCATGTGTAGTGGCTCTTTAAAATAGGCCCATAACCTACCTGACAGCTGGACTATTTGTTCTGTGAAGGTTCCAGTAAGTTCTCTGAAACACTTGAATCTCTTAAGAGAAAGAAGGTAGTTGCAGAGAGAGCTAAGATCTCCTCTGAGCCTCCTCTTCCTCACACTAACCAACCCAAGTTCCCTCAGCTGCTCTTACTCTCCAGACCCCTCCACAGCCTGGCTGCCCTTCTCTGGACACACTCAAGCACCTCAATGTCTTCCCTGTAGTGAGGGACCCAAAACTGAAGAGAGGATTCACAGCATTTTATCTCAGCGGCAAACCACATTCTCCACGCCAGGATTAAACTCCCTGCTTAGAAGACACACTGTAAAAAGTGAAAATTCAGACTAAAACCAGGAAGAGTAAAAGTAAATTCTAGCCCATTCTCCCCAAAATGAAGAAAATTACATTGAGAATCTTCACCCAAATACTCACAGGAGGAAACAGAAGGACGAGCAGGTGTGGATGTCATAACATTCGTCATGGATTCAGTCACCGGTGATGTGCCAGGGAGGGAATGGGATGTGGTGCTGTTGGGCTCAGCTGTTGTGCTGCTCCCCTGCTCTGTGGTGGGACTGTTGCCTTCTCCAGCAGGAGCTGTGGCATTGCTTGCTACAGAGGCTGTGGATACAGAAGTCAAGGTAGTCCACATGGGAGATGAAGTTGTCCTCACATCTGCCGTGGTTTGTGTGGTGGTCACAGTGTCACCTGCCATGCTCGTTGTGGATCCAGTCACCAGTGATGTGTCAGGGAGGGAATGGGATGTGGTGTTGTTGGGCTCAGCTGTTGTGCTGCTTCCTTGCTCTGTGGTGGGAATACTACCTTCTCCAGGAGGAGCTGTGGCATTGCCTGTTACAGAGGTTGTGGACACAGAAGACAAGGTAGTCCACATGGAAGATGAAGAGGTCTTCACCTCTGCTGTGGGTTGCCCCTCTGTAGAAGGTCTGGAGGTGACCAGTGTTGTCTGCATCTCTGCAGTGCTGCCTAGAGTGGTTGAAACACTAGTCTCAGTATTTGAAGTGGGAGATGTGGAAAACAATGGCTTGGGGCTGGTCACACTGGTGCCAGTAGTCAGAGTTGGGGAGCTCCCTTCCAGAGCTGGAGTGGTGGCCACACTCTCAGTAGTCCCTTGTTCACCTGCAATGCTCATTGTGGAGGGGGGAGTCACAGTGTTGGTGTTGGGCTCAGCTGCTGTGCTGCTTCCCTGCTCTGTGGTGGGACTGTTGCCTTCTCCAGCAGGAGCTGTGGCATTGCTTGCTACAGAGGCTGTGGATACAGAAGGCAAGAGAGTTCCCATTAAAGATGAAGTGGTCTTCACATCTGCTGTGGTTTGTGTGGTGACCATAGTGTCTCCTGTCATGCTCATTGTGGATTCAGTCACCAGTGATATGCCAGGGAGGGAATGGGATGTGGTGCTGTTGGGCTCAGCTGTTGTGCTGCCCCCCTGCTCTGTGGTGGGAATACTACCTTCTCCAGGAGGAGCTGTGGCATTGCCTGTTACAGGGGCTGTGGTTACAGAAGGCAAGACAGTCCCAATGGAAGATGAAGAGGTCTGCACCTCTGCTGTGGGTTGCCCCTCCGTAGAAGGTCTGGAGGTGACCAGTGTTGTCTGCATCTCTGCAGTGCTGCCTAGAGTGGATGAAACACTGGTCTTAGTATTTGAGGTGGGAGATGTGGAAACCGATGGCTTGGGGCTGGTCACACTGGTGCCAGTAGTCAGAGTGAGGGAGCTCCCTTCTAGGGCTGGAGTGGTGGCCACACTCTCAGTAGTCTCTTGTTCACCTGCCATGCTCGCTGTGGATTCAGTCACCAGTGATGTGTCAGGGAGGGAATAGGATGTGTTGCTGTTGGGCTCAGCTGTTGTGCTGCCCCACTGCTCTGTGGTGGGACTGTTGCCTTCTCCAGGAGGAGCTGTGGAATGGCTTGTTAGAGGGGCTGTGGTTACAGAAGGCAAGAAAGTCCCCATGGAAGATGAAGTTGTCTCTAACTCTGCAGTGGTTTGTGCAGTGGTCACAGTCTCATCTGCTGTGCTCGTTGTGGATTCAGTCACCAGTGATGTGCCAGGGAGGGAATGGGTTGTGGTGTTGTTGGGCTCAGCTGTTGTGCTGCCCCCCTGCTCTGTGGTGGGAATATTGCCTTCTTCAGCAGGAGCTGTGGCATGGCTTGCTACAGTGGCTGTGGATACAGAAGGCAAGACAGACCCCATGGAAGATGAAGTGGTCTCCAACTCTGCAGTGGTTTGTGCAGTGGTCACAGTCTCATCTGCTCTGCTCGTTGTGGATTCAGTCACCGGTGATGTGCCAGGGAGGGAATGGGATGTGGTGCTGTTGGGCTCAGCTGTTG
>VWZX01006417.1:501779-537449 GCA_013399015.1 Galbula dea
TGGAAACCGATGGCTTGGGGCTGGTCACACTGGTGCCAGTAGTCAGAGTGAGGGAGCTCCCTTCTAGGGCTGGAGTGGTGGCCACACTCTCAGTAGTCCCTTGTTCACCTGCCATGCTCGTTGTGGATTCAGTCACCAGTGATGTGTCAGGGAGGGAATGGGTTGTGGTGTTGTTGGGCTCAGCTGTTGTGCTGCCCCCCTGCTCTGTGGTGGGACTGTTGCCTTCTTCAGCAGGAGCTGTGGCATTGCTTGTTACAGGGGCTGTGGTTACAGAAGGCAAGAGAGTCCCCATGGAAGATGAAGTTGTCTCCAACTCTGCAGTGTTCTGTTCAGTGGTCACAGTCTCACCTACCATGCTCGTTGTGGATTCAGTCACCAGTGATGTGTCAGGGAGGGAATGGGTTGTGGTGCTGTTGGGCTCAGCTGTAGTGCTGGTCCCCTGCTCTGTGGTGGGAATATTGCCTTCTCCAGGAGTGGTGGCATGGCTTGCTACAGAGGCTGTGGATAGAGAAGGCAAGACAGTCCCCATGGAAGATGAAGTTGTCTCCAACTCTGCAGTGTTCTGTTCAGTGGTCACAGTCTCACCTACCATGCTCGTTGTGGATTCAGTCACCACTGATGTTGTAAGGAGGGAATAGGATGTGCTGATGCTTGGCTCAGCAGTTGTGCTGCTCCCCTGCTCTGTGGTGGGAATATTGCCTTCTTTAGCAGGAGTGGTGGCTTGGCTTGCTACAGAGGCTGCTGATACAGAAGACAAAGTAGTCCCCATAGAAGATGAAGAGGTCTTCACCTCTGCTGTGGTTTGCCCCTCCATAGAATGTCTGGAGGTGACCAGTGTTGTCTGCATCTCTGCACTGCTGCCTAGAGTGGATGAAACACTGGTCTCACTATTTGAAGTGGGAGATGTGGAAAACGGTGGCTTGGGGCTGGTCACACTGGTGCCAGTAGTCAGAGTTGGGGAGCTCCCTTCCAGAGCTGGAGTGGTGGCCACACTCTCAGTAGTCCCTTGTTCACCTGCAATGCTCGTTGTGGAGTGGGGAGTCACAGTGTTGGTGTTGGGCTCAGCTGTTGTGCTGCCCCCCTGCTCTGTGGTGGGAATACTTCCTTCTCCAGCAGCAGTGGTGGCATGGCTTACCAGAGAGGCTGTGGATACAGAAGTCAAGACAGTCCCCATAGGAGATGAAGTGGTCCTCACATCTGCCGTGGTTTGTGTGGTGGCCATAGTGTCTCCTGTCATGCTCATTGTGGATTCAGTCACAA
Organism: Galbula dea; assembly: GCA_013399015.1. Lineage (NCBI taxonomy): Eukaryota > Metazoa > Chordata > Aves > Piciformes > Galbulidae > Galbula > Galbula dea. Next base: position 503,040 of record VWZX01006417.1, read on the forward strand.
GTGATGTGTCAGGGAAGGAATGGGATATGGTGTTGTTGGGCTCAGCTGTTGTGCTGCTCCCCTGCTCTGTGGTGGGAATACTGCCTTCTCCAGCAGGAGTGGTAGCTTGGCTTGCTACAGAGGCTGCTGATACAGAAGACAAAGTAGTCCCCATAGAAGATGAAGAGGTCTTCACCTCTGCTGTGGTTTGCCCCTCCATAGAAGGTCTGGAGGTGACCAGTGTTGTCTGCATCTCTCCACTGCTGCCTAGAGTGGATGAAACACTGGTCTCAGTATTTGAGGTGGGAGATGTGGAAAACGATGGCTTGGGGCTGGTCACACTGGTGCCAGTAGTCAGAGTGAGGGAGCTCCCTTCCAGAGCTGAAGTGGTGGCCACACTCTCAGTAGTCTCTTGTTCACCTGCCATGCTCATTGTGGATTCATTCACCAGTGATGTGTCAGGGAAGGAATGGGATGTGGTGCTGTTGGGCTCAGCTGTTGTGCTGCTTCCCTGCTCTGTGGTGGGAATATTGCCTTCTCCAGCAGGAGCTGTGGCATGGCTTGATACAGAGGCTGGGGATACAGAAGGCAAGAGAGTCCCCATAGAAGATGGAGTGGTCTCCAACTCTGCCGTGGTTTGCGTGGTGGTCACAGTCTCACCTGCTGTGCTCATTGTGGATTCAGTCACCAGTGATGTGTCAGGGAGGGAATGGGATGTGTTGGTCTTGGGCTCAGCTGTTGTGCTGCTTCCCTGCTCTGTGGTTGGAATACTACCTTCTCCAGCAGGAGCTGTGGCATTGCTTGCTACAGAGTCTGTGAATACAGAAAGCAAAGGAGTCCTCATGGAAGATGAAGTGTTCCTCACCTCTTCCATGGTTTGTGTGCTGGCCACAGCCTCACCTGCCGTGCTCCTTGTGGAGGGAGTCACCACATTTGTACCAAGGATGGAAGTGGACACCTTGATGTTCAGCTCATTGGCAGTATTGGAGCTGTGTGGGACCAAGCTGCTTGTGCTCTCTTGCCTTCTGTTCGTAGAAACTTCTATGTGGTAGCCATGGGTGCTGTTGTCTGTTACTCCTACTAATGCCCCTGTAGTCCTTGTACCTGTTAGCATTATGGAAACATGGGTTGTGAATATTTGCTGCTTAATTACCTGAAGTCCTTCAATCCTCTGCAAAGTATAACCTTCTCCTAGTGCTTTCAGTTACCAAGATTTCAATTATCTTTTCCATCTTCCCTTTTGTCTTTTGCTTCCTCATTTTCAGTTACATGTTTCTTTGATATTCCTTAACTGTTCTGGTATTTCTCTGCTATTTCCTTTTCCATTTGCATAGATTTAAGGAGCTCTTAACCTTACTCTTTTCCTCTGTGCTATTTTAGAGATCATATGCTGTTGCCAGGCCATATAATTCTTCATTTCTTTGCATTTTGTTCTTCCTTGATGGTTTCTTCTACACTTAGGGACCTGGACTCACTGATAGACTTGGTAGTGTTATGTTTACAGCAGAACTAGATGGTCTTCAAAGTCTTTTCTAACCTAAATGATTTTATGATCTCTCTAAACTAAAATGTTTAGAGAATTATCTTTATTTTCAGCATCATTTTCTCCTCAGCTCTTTGTATATTGTATTATTTCCATTTCTGTATTTTACAAGGAGACAGGATAGGAGAGAGAGCTCTTTGTGTGCATATCTTTATGGTGATTAGTCCTAAAGCACAATAATCACAGAATCATTTATGTTGGAAAAGACCTTTAAGATCATGGAGTCCAATCATTAACGTAGAACAGCCAAGTCACCACTAAACCATGCTCTAAGGACCACATCTAGATGGTTTCTGAAGCCCTCCAGGGATGGTGACTCCACCACTGCCCTGGGCAGCCTGGGCCAATGCAAAACTACTCTTCCTGGGAAGAAATGTTTCCTGCTCTCCAATCTAAACCTCCCCTGGTGCAACTTGAGGCCTCTTGTCCTCTCACTTGTCACTTACCAGATGAGACTGAGCCTCACCTCATTCCACCCTCATTTTAGGCACTTGTAGAGGGCAATAAGGTCTCCCCTAAACCTCCTTTCCTCCAGGATAAACAATCATAGGATCATAGGATTGTCAGAGTTGGAAGGGACCTTAAAGATCATCTAGTTCCAACCCCCCTGCCTGCCAGGGACACCTCCCACTAGAGCAAGTTGCCCAGGGCCCCATCAAACCTTGTCTTCAAAGCTTCCAGGGATGAGGCTTCCACAGCCTCTCTGGGCAACCTGTTCCACTGCCTAACCACCCTCATAGTGAAGAACTTCTTCCTAATATCCAACCTAAATCTACCCTCACTGTTCCCTCAGTTGCCCCTCTTACAACTTGTGGAGTAGAGGTGAAGAATCCCCTCCCTTGACCTGCTGGAGACACTTCTGGTGCAGCCCAGGATGGTAATTTTACTTCCTACCAACACTTAGTTATTCTCCTGGGTTTTTGGTTTTGGCTGGATACAGCTTAAAGGATTCTCTGTGAGGGCACCCAGGAGCAGGTCTATCAAATTCTTAAGAACTGCATCAATTCTCTTCTTTTGCCTCTACTTACCTGTAAGCTGAGGGGGGAGCTTAGCAATGCTGAGCAATACTGCAAGGGTTGGGGCAGGAGGATGGGGCCAGGCTCTTGTCAGTGGTGCCCAGGGACAGGACAAGAGGCAACAGGCACAGACTGGAACAGAGGAAGTTCCAGCTCAACCTCAGGAGGAACTTCTTGCCTTGGAGGGTGGCAGAGCCCTGGCCCAGGCTGCCCAGAGAGGTGCTGGAGTCTCCATCTCTGGAGACATTCCAAAGCCACCTGGATGGGATCCTGTGCAAGCTGCTGTAGGTGAGGCTGCTGTGGCAGGGGGGTTGGACTAGGTGATCTCCAGAGCTCCCTTCCAGCCCCTAACTTTCTGTGAGTCCAAAGCAGTATTTTGATCTCATTTGGTGTGTATGTAAGAATTGGGAAGGTATTAACACATGTTTTGCTCAGTTCCTCCTACAGACTGATACATTTCTCATACTAATAGAGCTGGAATTGCAATTGTAAAATCCAAGTGCTTGTATCCCTTCAACAATTAACAGCAATTATTAACTGATCAGCCAAGAAACCTTCACTCCTTTGCATTGAATGACATGAAACTAGACAGTAAAGATAAAATCATGCAGCCCTCTGAATTTCTAGCTCTTATTTCCAAAAGCTCTTGCAGTGCAGTGAGTAGCCAGCATATCACAACCTGCTCCATGCTTTCTTGTGAGTCTCTTCCTCAAAAGTCTCTCAGGGGAGATAAAACTGGTAAAATAAATCATTGATTGCTTTCATAATTAAGCTTAAGGCTAAAAAAAAAAAGGTGATAATCTCATGGAACATTGGTTTCTCCTAATACTGTGCTCTCATTCTTTTATCTACTCACAGCTTTCTATCCCTACTAAAGTACTTGTTGAAATAATACATAGCACAAGAGAAATGAAAACATACACCCTAAATATTGCATTTGGTATTGATTTGTAGTGACCCAGCTCCCCCATCCCTCCAATAATTGTTTCAAATGGATCTCAAGGACATCCTCTGTACATATAGCAATGGTAAAGAATCAAACAGATCTTAACTTACACAGAAAAAAGGAGAAAACAAACTGCCAAAGGTAATTCCAAGTCCCCATGTTGAGTGTTCACCTCCTCTGCAGGTCTCTTTCCATTTGTGAGCCTGATATTTTAAGTTGAAGACCAGTGGCATTTAAGCAGGGGTGGGACTGTGTTGTCACGTCTCCACCTCAGCTAATGCCTCACCCAAGTGGGATCCCAGCCAATGCAGTGAAGTTCTCACACCTGACCATCATAAATTGCAAAGTTTGTCGTGCAGTTAAGCTTGTTTTTCTTTAAGGATCAAAGTCTGAGTGTGACCCAAAAGCTAGTGAGTCAAAAGGAAAGACAGAAGCCAGTGGGCAAGGGCATCACGCACCTGAACCTGCATCACCACTTGAGGCCATTTCCTCTTCTCCAATGTCCTAAGCTTGTGGCTCACCACTCCTTGAGGGGCAGCTGTGCAGTGCTGCCAACATCAGCAGAGAGATTTCTTCCATTCAATGCTACAGCAGAGCTGGAACTGCTGCTGAACCAGGCTCTATGCTCTCCTGCTCTCTGCTTTTGCATTGGTTGAGTAATGCAGCACCAAAAGAGAGTTGACCAAGTTAGTGGATCTCTCAGAAAGCTCTTTTCAACACATTTTCATCTTGGCTCCACTTTACCAATGCCTGCCAGCTGCACTGCCTCTCCAGGAGGCCAGAGAATCATGGAATTGGAAGTAACAGCTGGGCACATGTGGCTGGGGAAGAAGGGTGCCTGGCTCTTCTCAGCAGCTGCTGGCTCTTACATAGTCATAGCTGTCATCTCATGCTGCAGCTGCAGTGTCTCTGGTGAAACTGGAAGTCTCTGTTTCCTTCTTCCTTCCAGCAGGAGAACAGGGACTAAGAACTGTCCCCAGCTGTTATTTCTTTGTGTTTCAGATCTTTAGAATGCTCTTTTTCCTTACCTCCTTTAATTTGCTCTGATTTGCTCTCCAGAGAGAGAACAACTTCATCAGTTCCTAGCCTACCTGGTGGCTTTAGTGGCCTGCTCCTCCTCCAGCTTTATCTACCTTTAGCTTTCAAAACACACATGAAACAAGCTGGCATCTTTATCTAGCAAGGATATTCCCAGAAACAAAGAGATCTAAGCAAACTTAGCTACTGATCCTTCTAGAAAGCATCAATTCCTTGTCAAGAAAAGAAATGAATCTTCCAATTCCTACATCAGCCTGAGAAAGTGGAAAGCAAACATCAGACCCAATACTGAACCTTTCCTTCAGATTGTGGATTTGAATCTAGTTATGGCTACAGACCTCCTCTTGAACCCCTCAAGCACTGAGATGTTTTGCTGCTGACCAGTGAGAGGACAAGGTGGGAAATGGCCTCAAGTTGCACCAGGAGTGTAAGGTGGAATTAAAGTGAGAGCTCCTAGCTTCCAGAGAGCACTTAGCCACTCTTGAGGTATTTTCTTTTCCTCTTCATGAAGTTGCTTTTCTGGCATTTATTTCTTCAGCAAGGAAAGCAGGAAAAATGCAGATATTGATGGCAGATCCTTCTAACAGTTGTCTTTCAAGACAAGGTTTCCTTGAGGATCCCCTTCAAGTTCCAGAAGCTGCACCTGAGCCAGACAGTTCACTGGTTTGTGTGTCCAGGGCCAGGGCAGCACTGCAAGCCCTGGATGTTAGAAGAGCACTATCTTTTGGTCACCCTACAGAAAGCCACTTGAGGATCTTCATGGCTGGTTGTCACAGCCCAAATCATCCAAACACAGGAGGGCAGATCTCCACTAAGGACAAAAGATGTCCCACTGGCCTGTTCAGATGATATGTGTTCTCTAAAAGGTGATAGACAGCAAGACAAAGTCATTCTCTACCTCTTTCCTCCAAGTGTTACCAGAGACCAGGCTAAAAGGTATCACAGCACTGTACTAGAATCCCAGAATCATGAAGGTTGGGAGAGACCTCCAAGAGCATCAAGTCCAGCCAGCAACCTAGCACCACCATGCCACTAAAAACCTCTTCAGGACAAAACCCTGAAGCTATGCCTGAGTGCTAACATTTGTCTTTGCTCTCATCACCTGAGAAGCTCCTTGTTTTGCACTCTGATGTGCAGACATCTCAAACCATCCTTTCTGGCTCAAAACCATTGCCCTCCAAAACTTCTTCTCCTCATTGCTCTGCATGCAGGCAGGAAGTTGTAGATATCTCTGTGGATAAGAGAACAAAACCCATGCAAAGTTCTGGTGAGATTGGACCTCTTGAATTCTTGTGTTGAAGGAGGAGAGGAGTCTGTCCACCCCACAAGAAAAGGGGGAAAGAGGGGAGAGCTCTCAATCAGGAATAACCAAGCAGTTTTCAACAGTGATGCAATCACATGGCAATTTTAATTAAGAAAGTTCCTGCTCTACTTCTAGCTGGTCAAAGCTGGACAAAAAAATGAGCAGGTGCAGGGGAGAACTAAGGACACACCTAGTCTTGATGTTGGCTCACTTATGCTGCTCCTTAGCTTGTTCCCTTAACCTGGGGAAAACCCTTGTAAAAATGCAGGCAAACAGTTAACAGCTGTGACAGAAGGTTATCTACAGGGGAGTGGACCCAGAAACTGAGTCATTTTGGCATTGGGTCATCTCTAAAGATAGGTGACAAATAAAGGGTTTATTGCCTATAAATATGGGAAAGCCCAAAATCATCCCCAGAGGTGAATGCAGTAGTTGGAAGAACTAAACTATTGCATAGATGCAATATTTCTTTCTATTACTTCTCTGGAGAGCAAATGAAAGAAGGTGAGGGAAGAAAAGAGCATTCTAAAGATCTGATACCCAAAGAAATAACAGCTGGGGGCAAATCTTACTTGTTGGTCTCCTCAAAAACTCCTTGGGCCATGGGATGCTTTCCAGAGAGGTCATGGGCAGATAGATGAGCAGGAAATACATTCAAGAGCATGACAGAGGTGAAGCTGCACAAAGGAAGGTTCACACTACTCCTGCTCTCCAAAATTTGGGCTTTCATTTAGAATCATACAATCACAGAATCAGGAAGGTTGGAAGAGACCTCCAAGAGCATCAAGTCCAAACAGCAACCCAGCACCACCATGCCACTAAACCATGGCCCTAAGGACCACAGCTAGATGGTTTTGGAAGCCCTCCAGGGATGGTGACTCCACCACTGCCCTGGGCAGCCTGGGCCAATCCCCAACAACTCTTGCTGGGAAAGAAATTGTTCCTGATCTCCAATCTAAACCTCCCCTGGTGCAACTTGAGGTCATTTCCTCTTGTCCTATCAATGGTAAACTGGAAGAACAGACTGACCTCCACCTGGCTCCAACCCTCTTTCAGGTAGTTGCAGAGAGAGCTAAGGTCTCCCCTGAGCCTCTTCTTCCTCAGCCTAACCAACCCCAGTTCCCTCAGCTGCTCCTCAGCAGACTTCTTCTCCAGAGCCTTCCCCAGCCTGGTTGCCCTTCTTTGGCCACACTCCAATGCCTCAGTGTCTTTCTTCAGGAGCCCAAAACTGAAATGGCCAAGGAGGCTGACCTGACCTTAGTTTCATACTGAACCATCACATTGCTGCAATGCTATTACTGGACTGGGAATGTTGAACACTCCTTTGGTTGTCTAGCAGAGCATGAAACTAAATATACTTTTGTCCTTTGTAATATTGAAGAAAGAGACCTTTAACCAATGGACACAGGCAGTTGTTGGTCATGGCAGTCTACTGCTGCTTGGTTGAGGCCATATATAGAGTTTGAAGATTACACTGATGCTTGAACACTTCAGAAGCTGTCACATCCACCAAATGCACTTCCTAATACTTGTGACTAAATCAGACAAAGCAAATATAACAGTAAAAACAATTGAACAAGAAGTTAACAAGAGTGCTTTATTAAGACATCAAAACTCAGCTAAAGAAACCCAGGCTGTCACACTAGCAGATTCTGCTGTGCCTGCAAGGGATCCACCAAAAGCTCCTGCTCTATAGTTCACCTGAAGACTGGTGCTGAGCTTTTGTGAATGCCTGAGCTCCACTGAAATCCACAGGCACATCTCTAGTCCTCTCCCTTTCAACCAATTCAGGATTGTAAGTACTAATAAACTGGAAAGAGATTTTTAGCTAGCTTCTCCTTCTGCTGTGTGCAGAAGGCAAACACATTCTGTAGCTGAGAGGAAATTAAGCAAGAGTTAAGAAGCTCCTGCATAATCTAAAGCTAATTGTTATGTTCATCAGACTCTAGGACTGCAAAGATAATTTGCAGTTGCCCTAATGAATTGCAGCTAAATGGGTCTGGGTCTGGCAAACGATGTCTCAGCAAGGAAAAGACAAGTCAAGGAGTTTCTTGCTCCTTGCAGAGTCACTTGAATCAAAAGCAGGATGCAGATGGTTACTCTGAGATGTAGTGATGAATTTAACTGGGTCTATACAGAACCTCCAAGATCAATCAGCACAACCTTGGGCAGAATCTAGACATCCTTTACCCAATAATCTTATTACCTGACAGAAATTGGGCTAGGGGGATAGAAAAGCAGCTACCAGAAAGATAAAATCAGTACCTAAATGCTCTGGCTGATAAGAGTACTTGTGAGTTCAGGCTGATGACCAGTTTCCACCAGGAGCTGTTTCCAGTGCTGCCCATTGAGCTCATCACTCTACAGTGTTGAACTGCATGGGAACCAGCCACAGCAAATGATCACTGTGCAGGAGGAGAGCATGCAGCAACCAGAACCAAAGGCTACTGAGGACAGGTTACCACACCACTTTACTCTCCATCTTCTAACACACTCCCTGAAGTGGAGGTTTGGGTCAACAGAGTGCTGAAGAGTGTCCCAGGACACAGTGCTGCAGGAGATGCTTTCTGGGTGGAAAAGATTCTTGGTTTATCCAGCTGGACAGACTGTTGTTGTATCCAAGTGGAGAATGGAAACTAAACCTTGGCTGCTGCTGCTGCTGCTGGACTATCAGGAAGGGTTTGCAGCCAGGAAAAATCCAGCTTAAAGCTGTAATGGTTCTGTTGCAGTTGGAGTGCTCTCACTAAGGGGGGCAGCTTGGCTGAGCAACCCTTTTGATCTAACAAGACAGAATCCCTAGGGAGGGAGCAGTTGACTTCTCTGGGCAAACAGGGGCTTCCAGGAGGAAAAGTAGTTTGTCTTTTCTTTTCTTTTCTTTCTTTCTTCTGGTAGAGTCCTTGTTGTGTCAAGACTTTACACTCAAAGCTCAAAACTGATGCTGAAGAACACTCCAAGGAGGTGAAGCCCCAGGTTCATGGTGCCCTTTTCTTTACTGGGTGGCAAATCCAAGCCTTGTTCTCCAGCTTCTATGTACTTAAGGTGTTGCACAATTAGGTCTTCAACGTTACTGTAGCTCAGAGTTTCAACCTCACCTTAAGCAAACAGTGACTTACACCCTGAAAAGGAGATCTCTCTGAGGGCTTGCTGGTTTACTTCCTGGAATATTTGTAGAAACATGCAGGTTCTCACTAGTAGTGGCCCAAAGGATGCTAAGATGGACACAGAAATGTGGCACAGAGGGAGAGCCAAATGCTGGAACTTCAATACAGAAGCATGAAGTCTTTCTTTTTTCCCCCCTTCTATTTCATCCATGGGGAAAAAACTGCCAAAATTCACTTTAACCTGAAGCTGCAGCCACAAATACCAGGGAAGAGACAGATTGCTAAAGAAATAATATAATAATGATTAAAATAGAAATAAGAGGGTGGCTAGAAGCCTTTTGTAAGCAACATTCATTTGGAAGAGTCAGTGTTTCAATCAGTCATGACCACCACTGTGAAGAGTAAGGAAAACCCAATGCTGAGTGAAGAGAAGCTTCAGTTCTCCATGTGATGAGACATGATCCCACTAGAAAAAAAAGATAAAACACAAAATTCCTCATGATTGTGAAAGGGAATCAACTAATTCCAAAGCAAGCAAATAGACATGAAGGAAGAGCTGCTGCAGCATCTCAAAGGAGCCATTAGCTGAGACTCCAACATCATGCCTAAGCATTATCAGCCTAACAATATCCTTTATGCTACAATCCAACTTCCCAGCTCCAGAATTCCCCTGACTATCCAGTATTGCCTGTGACCAACCATGAGAGCAGAAGGATGAATGAAAACCAGGCATTCTTCTCCCTGTGGGGAGCCTCAGAGCCTTCACACAGAGGTTTCCATTTCGTGGAGCTAGAGATGTCCTTTGTGCTGGAGTGTGGCTCCCTGGTGGGACCTGGATCACACCTGCTGAAGGTGTAACCAAGGAGCCCTGGTTACTTTTCCTTTAGGATCCTGACAGCCAACTCTGCTCAGCCTTTGAGAAGCACTCAGAGCATCAGCCTTCCCTCCAGGGATCTCCTAGGAGCTGCCCATGGATGATTACAGAGTGTGATCTGTCAGGTAAGACCAGGAGAAAGAGAACTAAGAGCAGATCAGGTCTTCCCAGCCCTTTCTCTGTGCCATATATGAAGTGGAGCAAACTGCAAACACCATCCCTGGGGAACCTAGTGAATTTTCTGTGGCCATGGCAGCTGCACTGTCCTGTCTGAGGCCTCCAGCAGGAAACATCTCCTAACTCTGGTTAACAATGGCAGATAAGCCTGTTCCCAGAAACAGAATTCCACCAGAGCCACAGCAAACATCTGAGTTGTGGAGCAATGTTCAATGTCCTTCTCCAGCTTCCTCACCTCTCTCTGTCCTCCTCTTAAAGGGACAAACAGAGGAATGGTGGTGAGCAGCTAGAACATACTCATTTCACAGAAAAAGTGCTGAATCCTCTGGTGTTCTGGAAAAACTTTCCCTGCCCAAGTTGCAGAGGCAGAATGTGTGGTCAATGGTTACCAATCCTCAAGGGCTGTCTTCTCAGACTCTTCTGAAGGCACTTGTAAGCACTGCTTGTGCATTACCAACATTCCAAGCTCTTTAGGTCTAACATTCCACTCCTTGCTTGAAACACACCCCCTCCAAACCAGAAAAACCTTCCAGAAAGAGCTAATTTGTGAAGGAAATTCAGGGAGTGCTGAAATTCCTTTATTATACCATGCCACCAACCAAACCCAAGAGTGATATTCTCTCTGTGGAAAGGGTTAGTGGTGTTCTCCTAAAGTGGTGTGTCATTCATTCTGACTAAGAGGGAAGATTTGAAGGAAGATGAAGAAGAGGCTGTCTTCCTCCTCTGCAGTCTGCAGCATTTGAAAACAGGCAAGAAGAGGAAGCATTTCATTCTTTCTTCTCTGACCTCCACCCCCCCCAGCAAACAGGACAGGTGGTTAAAGACCCTTGAACAGAGGAAGATCAGGAAGAAGAACAGGTTTTGGAAGAGCTCCAACTGCAAGTTACTCAGCAACTCTTTCTGCCTACTGCTGTAGAAGACACTTCTGATGTGAAGTATAAACAAGGAGCAGAGCTTGTTAAATAAACCTGGCCTTGCTTGTGCCCAAAAAGAGATCACCCTGAGCACATTGGAAACTCCATGCTGGAGGAACTACAGGAGAAACCTCATTGTAGCAAGGACCACATTGCACATATGGTGTCCTGGGAGGCAGAGTGAGGAGTTCAGCTCATCTGTTAGTAGCAGTTTTTAATGGTTCCAGGAAGAAAGCAAAGCAAAGGGGGGGAAAGGGGCAGCAGCATAGGTTGAGATCAATGTGCATGTCAAACAGCTGACACCCAGGAGAGGATCTGAGGTTACTCCATGGCTCCTTGGTGGCAGAAACTAAGTGTTTCTCTTCCAGTGACTTAGAGAGCCATTAAGATAGTAAAGTCCATTTGCAGTGATGTGTCTCATGGCATAGAAATGCTCTTCAATGGGTTTTTAGGGGTTGTATATGGAAATAGCATCTATTTTCTCAGCCACATATAAAATCTGTACTTTTATAGAAGAAGATATATATAGACATATATAAAAGAGAGAGAGAGAGACATGGGTGGATGGAAGGATGGATAGCTAGATAGATGGAAGGATAGATGGAAGGAGATAGATATCTCCCTCTGGAATTCCCTAGCTTTCAGAAATGCCCCTAATTAAAATGTTGCTGATATGAACACAAGAGGAAGACAAAGAAAAGTCTGAGCTCTTTCAGAGTTGAATGTCTCAAAAGGTCATTATCCTAATGTTCAATATCTGGGTGAAAAAAAAAAACTGAGCAGAGGGTGGATATCAGGAGACAAACCCTTGGGACTTCAGCCAAAGAGAAGCTTCTCATTGTGGTTACAAAACCAAACACAAATCACTGAAGAAGCCTGAAAGAATTCAGGAGCTTAAAGATCCACCAGAGATCAGCTGAGAAGTGATATAAGGAAAGAGCAGAGATAAAGGAACTGACTCATGGCAAAAAGGAGTTGGTGACACCAACACTTCACCCCTGCTGCCATACAGAGGTCAAACCACATCCTCAGTGCTCTCTGCTACCTTCTCTATTACTTCTGCTGTCCCTCCTGCTCCTGCTAATGAAAATCACTCAGTCATGACAATCCTATCTGAACTGAATGGCAAATGTGAGACAACAGAACTGTTAAAAGGACCTTATAAAGAGAGCATTTAATATGAATACAGTAAACTCTCATGGCAGAGTAGTTACAGGCAGAAAATGCTTTAAGTCTGCTGCAAGGTTTTTCCCACTAGGATCCAGCTGAAAAACAACAAACCCAATTCATCCCTGGCACCAAAATCAAGATGCCTGATCCAGTAAAGCTCAGCTCACTAAGCATTCAGTTAGTCATTACATAATACATTTATATATATATATATTTGCCTTCACAACTTCATCCAGGCCTTTCTGGATGCACATCAGCAAATCCTTCCTTGCAGCTGCACTGGTAGAACCCAAGTGTGTTATGGCAGGAGGTATCTGGGGAGCAATCATCTTCTTTGCTCTTGCACTCATCATAAGCTGTCAGGTTTCATTAAGCAAAAGGCAAAGGTGGGGAATGTAGAAGTGCAAATGTGGTGGTTCTGAACCTGGAGCACGATGATATCATCATCAGAGCATGGTAGGATTACACCTCCTAGGTGTGATACTCTGCTGTACTTGGCAGGCAGCTGCTGGCTCTACAAGAGGTGTGGTTAGCCATTAGAATTGTGTGTTTTCTCCTCTCCCTTGCTCCAGGAGATGCTCCCAGATCCTCTGTGTCTCTTCACCTCCCTCACGTGTGCCTGGGAGGTCTTGTCACTTTCTTCCACACTTAGAAAGTGCAGCAACAGAAGAGGGAGGAGAGAACATTCAAGCAGGCAGGCAGTAGAGGCTGTTCTAAGCCATTGGTATTAAAATTGTCCTGGAAAGGGCTCCCACCTGCCTAAAAATCCCCTGCAGTGCCCCATGGGACCATGCAGGCAGAGCTGGAAGGATGGAAAGAGCTCATTTCCCTCTGAAAGCCTGGAAGACTGCAGGCTGTCCTTGGCAGCCCCCAAAATATCCCATTTCATCAGGCCAGGAGGCTGTGAAGTCCCTTCTCCAGTCTCTTTCTGCTGTTTCCCAACTAGGAGCTGAAAAAGCTGGAGGTCAGCCTTCAGTTTTTAGCTTTCCTAGCTTTTGTCTGAACTTGTGGGCATTAAATACACCCACAGCTGACATCCATTTAACTCATCTCCAATTTCACCTGGATTCTCTTCTCAACTCTCCTGAAGATTTGATTTTACCTGAAGATTTGATTTTATCCTGAAGATTTGATTTTTATTTGAAAATCAGATTTTTGTCTGTTTGTTCACTTCTTGGTTTTGTTTCTCTCCTTATCCATATTGTTCTACACAAAGCACAACTCAAGAGCCTGAAAAGCATCAGTGGACATGGAGAGTATTTTCTACTTAGCCACTAGATGACACCACAAAACCTTGTATGCAGAAGACTACATCATTTCCCAAGAGGTACCACACCCTAGGTTAGCACAATCATGGTTGATGATGAAGTGGGACTAGAAAAGAAGGGAAAGAGTGAAGAGTTTGGAAGGAAATATTCAATATATTCAATATCTCTTCCTAGACAAATGTTCTTGGGATCCATCACTGTATCCACAAGATAGCAACTGTGATCTGCTTAGCTGGGCATGATGTCTTCTTGGATGGCAGATCAATTTCCCACTGGTCATTACTGGTTGGCACCTTTTTGGATGTGTTAGAAGAGCACAGCTTCTGCAGAGTTGTTTTGGCCCCAAGCTGTCACAGCAGCAAAGCAGCCACCAAAGGAAAGGGATGTGATAAGCAAAGTGGGAAGGGAGCAGATCCCCAGTGACCTCACTCTCATTCAGCAGCACTCCCTGCCTGAGGCTATCCTGGAATAGCAGGGTCTTGAAGTGGACTGAAAGGAATTGATTTTCTTCATTCAGGCAGATACCTTAACCCAGGAAACAGAAATATAGGTGGAAAACTCATAAAATATAGAATCATAGAATGGTCAGAGTTGGAAGGGACCTTAAAGATCAGCTAGCTCCAACCCCCCTGCCTGGCAGGGACACCTCCCACGAGAGCAGGTTGCCCACAGCCCCAGCCAGCCTGGCCTTCAAAGCTTCCAGGGATGGAGCTTCCACAGCCTCTCTGGGCAACCTGTTCCACTGTCTCTCCACCCTAACAGTGAAGAACTTCCTCCTAACATCCAATCTAAATCTCCCCTCCTCTAGCTTGGATCCATTCCCCCTAGTCCTATCACTACCTGACCTCCTAAAAAGTCCCAGTAATTACCTAAAAATAGTAATTACTTAAAAAGTAATTACATGAAGGAGCTAAAGGTGTGTCAAAGGACACAGCCTCCACTGTGGAAAAGATCACAGAGATGGTTTTATTGAGGCTGGTAACAGGTCATATCCCTCTTAGCCACTTACTTCATCAACAAAGAGCTGTGCAAAGGCTTGGTGTTCCTCACTGCTTCTGTTGCCAAAGCCTGCAGAGTATTGCACATTTGTTATCCTTGCTGTGCCACTCAGTCTCTGGACTGCTGCAAAGAAAGAAGAAAGACAATTTAAAATACATGTTCCAGGGACTGCAGACCTTGGAGAAATGTGTGACAGTCACTGCCATGCCTGGCCACAGGGAGTCTGCATCAACTCAGAACAGTAGATCAGCCCTTTGAAATGTAACCTCCCTGGGCAGCCAGGCATGTCCAGAGAGGGCAGCAAGGCTGGGGAAGGCTCTGGAGAAGAAGTCTGCTGAGGAGCAGCTGAGGGAACTGGGGTTGGTTAGGCTGAGAAAGAGGAGGCTCAGGGGAAGACCTTAGCTCTCTCTGCAACTACCTGAAAGGAGGTTGGAGCCAGGTGGGGGTTGGTCTCTTCTCCTGGATTCCCAGTGAGAGGACAAGAGGCAATGGCTTCAAGTTGCACCAGGGGAGTTTTAGATTGGCTATTAAGATCAATTCTTCCCAGCAAGGGTTGTTAGGCATTGGCCCAGGCTGCCCAGGGCAGTGGTGGAGTCACCATCCCTGGAGGGCTTCCAAAACCATCTAGCTGTGGTCCTTAGGGCCATGGTTCAGTGGCATGGTGGTGCTAGGTTGCTGGTTGGACTTGATGACCTTAGAGGTCTCTTCCAACCTTCACAACTCTGGGATTCTGTGACTGACTGAGACTTTGCTTCTCCTGCAGCCACATCACCATACACACAGGTCCCCATACTCACCATGGTCCATGGCTGGGCCTGGTGTCAGGCTGGGAGCTGGAAAGGCACCTGGTAAAGGTGGTGACCCCAGGACTCCAGTGTCATTCTTGGCCCAAGAGCTGTTCTCTCTTCCCATCTCTACATGTGCTCCAGGAATGGCACTGAGGGTGGGATCTCCATCATCCCTTGTGGCCAGCAGAGCTGTACCAGGGCCACCTTGAGAGCTGGTTTGATGGACACCAAAAGCTGTGTGACTTCTGCTGCTGAATTTCAATTCTTTTCCCCTTCTTCATTAGCTAATTGTTGCATCCCTGATTATTTCCTTTAGAAATTGCCATGTCCCTGTGGCCAGCATCTGCCTATTACATTACAGCCTGAGCCACTTAGAGGCAATACAGAATTATGCAGGATTGACTAAAGCTCCAGCAATGAAAGTGCTCTCATTAATGCCTTATTATTATGCTATGAAGTAACTGGGACTCTTGATGGCCTTCAAACACCATCTGAGAGATGCTTCCACTCTAATTGCCAAATAACTTGCATTTGCTGGCTCCACAGTCTCTGAGGGTTTCCTTTCTCATCACTCAGCAGGGCTTTTTAAGCTAATTCCTTCACCTCTGATGGCCACTTTCAGCCACACATCAGGTCAAAACACATTCTCTTCTCAGTGCTCACAGGCCCTAGTACATCACACACTCCCACACTGCACTGCTTTACTCTGTAACCATCACATCCCAGCCCAGATGTGCTCTCTGCTCTCTTTCTGAACTCCTGGCATCTCTCTGGCCTTCCACATTTGGCAAGTGCCTTCCCCACACACATACATACCTCAACTGACAGCCCTACTCCAAAAATGATTAAAAAAACACCTTTGTGTTCACTCTTTCTTCCCTGCAAGAGCTGTCAGGCATTGGCCCAAGCTGCCCAAGGCAGTGGTGGAGTCACCATCCCTGGAGGGCTTCAGAACCATCTAGCTGTGGTCCTTAGGGCCATGGTTTAGTGGCATGGTGGTGCTAGGTTGCTGGTTGGACTTGATGATCTTGGAGGACTCTTCCAACCTTCATGATTCTGTGATCTGTGAATGTGAAGACATTGAAGCAATGCAAAGCAGAAAATGTGCCTGATGCCATGACTGGTTCAAATCATATCTAATGATCAAAGGACAGAAGTCATTTCTAAGCTAGGAATTGGGAGTTTCCATTTAACCTTCTGTTGCAACACAGTTAACTTTTAGGTAGAGTAATTGAGGATGTTACATGACAGGGAAGGCAAAATTCTCTTCTCAGGTACAGCAAAGTGGGCTCCAGAGAGCCAGGAGAGCAGAACTCAGCCCATGGTCCAAGCTCTACAGACATCACAGAATCAATCACAGAATCATTAAGGCTTTAAAAAAGTTAGAAGTAGTTTGTGTGTGTGTGTGATGCTATTCTAGTGGATCTGATGGGCAACTGGAGAGGAGTGTGTGTATATATATATTATATACATTGCATATATAGATTGGACATCAGGAGGAAGTTGTTCCCTGTGAGGGTGGGGAGACACTGGAACAGGTTGCCCAGAGAGGCTGTGGAAGCTCCATCCCTGGGAGCTTTGAAGGCCAGGCTGGCTGGGGCTGTGGGCAACCTGCTCTAGTGGGAGGTGTCCCTGGCAGGCAGGGGGCTTGGAACCAGATGATCTTTAAGGTCCCTTCCAACCCTGACCAGTCTGTGTTTCTATACACAACATATACACAGTATATGGGCAAATAGAGAGTGTACCAAAGTAACCTGACTAAATGATCTAAAGACTTTTTCCCCAGCAGTTAAGAAATAAGAAGACTGAGTCCTGCCATAGCCCAGGCAAGGGTAAATGTTTCCTTCTAGGAAGAGAAGTGGCCAGGAGCAGTTTGCTGTGAAAGCTCCTGGAGACCTTTCTGTTCCTAGCAGGATGGAGAGCATGCCAGCATGGATAACATCAAGAAGGAAATAACAATAGTTCAACCACATGCTGTGCAGTAATTTCAGCAGTTCCAGGTTCTCTTCTCATCATTTATTTAAGACTATGTCTAGACAGTGCATTACCATTCACAGAATTTATGAGTAATGCCCTGAAAAGCAAAGATACTGGAATAATGTAAAGGCAGAAATCACCTAGAAGCCATCTGAATCCTTTCATGGTTTAAAATATTCCCAAATTCACTTTGTCAGGAAAAAAGAGCCAAGGTGGCCACAGTATTGAATGGACAAAGCTCCCTAGCATGGCCCTCAACAACATGGCATGGGCAGAGCAGAAATTCTGCAGCTCAGCTGTACCAGGGATTTCCAGATTTGTCAATGGCAAATGAAACAAGCTCATCAACAGTTCTCAAGCCTAAAATATCCTTAGAGATGCTTTGAAAGGCATCAAGTTATCCTGGGAAGAAAATATTTAGTGTGTTACCAGAGTAACAGCCAAGAAGTTCTGAAACACCTTGAAAATCCTGATCACTCCTAGAGTTTCTTGAGCAAACAGAGACAACCAGAACCAGCCAGTGACTCCTCAACATTGAGCTGACAGAGCTATTTCCTTGTCCTACAGCACTCAAAAGCTGTTTTCTCCAAGTGCTTCTCTGCCCTGTCATCTGATCCACATATGTACACAGATGTGTACACACAAGTGTATCAAAAAGACCTTCCAGAAACAGCTTTTCCACAATAATTAGATCTATTGGAGATTTTCCCCCGTGTGGAACTGATGTTTGGATAATACAGATGATCCCCAGCAAGTCCTTTTCCAGTCTGACAGACTACCTGGACATATCATAGCCTACAGGTCAAATTTTGCCCTGGCTGACACTGCACAACAGCCACAGAGCCAAAAAGGATTGGCAGGATACAGTTAAATGAAGAATGATGTGTATTGAATTAGGCTTTCATTTCTCTTCTCTAGCAAATCAGTTGAAGAACAAGTTAAACATCATGATCACTTCAGTCTTCCTCTCATTCTGTTGAA
The DNA here is from genome assembly GCA_013399015.1 of Galbula dea. Classification (NCBI taxonomy): domain Eukaryota; kingdom Metazoa; phylum Chordata; class Aves; order Piciformes; family Galbulidae; genus Galbula; species Galbula dea. The sequence goes on from VWZX01006417.1 coordinate 521,114, forward strand.
GGAATCTTCCTGCTAGACACAATATTCTACTAGCAACTGGTGAAAAAACACCTAGCAAAAATTGTTTGGAGATTCATTTTCCAATGCTCAAGGAAGGGTTGGAAGAGGAGGCTCAGGGGAGACCTTAACTCTCTCTACAACTACCTGAAAGGTGATTGGACAAGATGCAATGGCCTCAAGTTGCACCAGGGGAGGTTTAGATTGGAGATCAGGAACAATTTCTTCCCTGCAAGAGTTGTTAGGCATTGGCCCAGGCTGCTCAGGGCAGTGGTGGAGTCACCATCCCTGGAGGGCTTCCAAAACCATCTAGCTGTGGTCCTTAGGGCCATGGTTTAGTGGCATGGTGGTGCTAGGTTGCTGGTTGGACTTGATGCCCTTAGAGATCTCTTCCAACCTTCATGATTCTGGGGTTCTGTGAAGCAATGTTAAAGTAGGATGAAGATCTTCCTCCTTCCAGACCCCATGAGAAGCCCTATGGCTCCTCCACTCTCATGTCATGTTATGTGAGCTGATGCAGGAGCAAGTTTAGGGACATTCCCATGGATCTGAGTCAGCCAAGTCTTGTGACCCAAAGCAAGGGCCAGGCTTGCAACAGGATATTTCCTTTTCATTGTGCTGTTACAGTACTGAGACTATGTAAATTCCAGGATGAGAGCTTCAAAAGAGGAAACACAAAAAATGCAATGTCACCCTGAGAACAGGAGACAAAATTATGTCCTGCAGGACTTTTCTGGATGCTGAAACAGTTCAGTGCTGGCCTAGCTTATCCAAGATGCCTGTTCAGCTTAAAAGCATGTAGCTTTATCCATGAAAAAAAGAAGTTCCTTTTCCCCAAGGAAGCTTTTCCACCTACAACTGAAGTTCTGCTAAAAAATAGCAATTTCATCTTGACAACTTGTAGCCCTGATGTGGGAAGGGACAAAAGTTTCCATCCTGAGTCAAAGATGATGAATTCTTCCCAAGTGGAGTCTTGTTAAAAGTCAGCAATTAGATCAGATTCACCAAGAGATTCACCAGTTTCCAGTCACCCTGCATAGCCCTAGGGAACCAAGAAAGCCCTGAGAAAAGGAGCCCTAATGGAGTTTGGGTTGGAAAGCAGTTGGTATCCACTTGTCCTGAGGCTGCAGGTTGGTTTAAATCAACACCAAAACTGGGTTTGGGAACTGACACTGCTCCAAGTGAAAGGAGATGTTGTCCTAAGTGCATCCTGAATTACTTTTGAGGGGAAAACTCCTCCTGTAAGCGTGGGGATGCTCAGAGCAGACATAGAACCTGAGCTACTGCACTTGGCCATGGATATTGGCTTGAATCAGGACAAGTGATGAGCCCTTGTAGGGGCAGCAAGCAGGTGCCTTCCTCATGCTCACCTGGAACTTCAGTGTATATGTGACCAGGGGTGGCAAAGAGTGAGAACCAGGAACATCAGTCTTTCATGTCTGCTCCTTATCATCTTGGACTAAGTTTACCACAGATTTTTGCACTGATTTCAGTAAACAGTGTCCCAGAACTGAATTAAACCTTGCCACATCCCCTTCTAAGTGAATCCTCTTCCACCAGAAGCTTTTCTTTCAACTCTTAATCCAACTAAAACTTACCCAAAGAGCAATAAAATCCAACTTGCTCATATCCTCCACAGCAATCTGTAACAGTGGTGGTTTCAGGGACTTCAACAGTAAAGAAAGAAAGAATTGGTAGTGACTGCTAGCCACAGGCATCATTTCAGTCCTAAAGGGATACAGATTGGCAGGAAATTCAAAGAGCTCTCAATGCCTTCAGCTGAAAAGCAGAAAAGTGGTAATTTAAGTAAGTATAAAGGAAATGAATGTGTTAATGGAAGTTAACAGCAGAGCAGAATAGGAGCTTCCAGGACAGAGTCATCCAAGGCTCCTGCTGCCAAAGTGTTCATCTTCCCTTCTCTGACTCTGAAGGGAATGAAGGCTGAGGAATCATGGGCAGATGAGTCACAGGAGATGTCTGGAATAAGACATCCTTCAGACATGGCCCTAGGCTAAAACTGGGTCCTCCTACATCATTGGGAAGGACTTTCAGGTATCTGACACAAAAGGTATTCCTGGAGCTCCTGTGTTGTCTGTCTGCATTTGTTGCAGACCATATTTGAGCAGACTCTTGCAGAGCTGCAGTGCTTCACTGACTTCAGATTAAGTAGAGCTAGTGGTAAGTTCATTGACTGCATCATTTCATGCAGGGCTGGGAGTAAGACTCAGTTTCTGGAGTTCTAAATCCAGTCATGACCAGGAGCAAACTTGTTACTTGCTTTTGGAAACTGAATTACTTGAGCAAAAGCAGGAAACAACCAACCAACCAAACAACAATAAAATCCCCAACAAAATACCCACAAAGAAACCCAAACAACAACAGCAACAAATCCAGATGGAGTCTAAGAATTAGCAGTAAGCAACCTACAATCATGTCCCAGCCACCAAGCTGTCTCCTTAAGGAGAAGCTCTAGAAGCCAGAGGAGCTGAGTCACTCTGTCCCAGCTGGGAAATAGATGGGGTAGAATTCAAACACCTATATCCTTTAGACACAACAAAAGTAACTTTCCTAAGGATGAATAGGAAGCTGCAGAGATTTTTCTGAGAGCTCTGAGGGGAAGGTGGGAGGAGCAGGAGAAACTGTAAAAATGAGGAAAGGAAACTGTTGTATTAAGAAACCATCCTCTTACAGTATAAAATGATGTTAGAGGAGGGCAGGGTGTGTAAGGGAGAAGAACTCAGCCTGGTTCCTCATCACTATGATCCCTCCATTTCTCCAGAGCATGGCTAGAGCAAAGCAGGGACTGGAAGAGAAGAAGCAAGTGAGGAGAGCACTAAAGATTCATGTTATGTGTGCAGAGCTGAGGCTGCAGTGAGGATATAGCCCTGGAAAGCTAAAAATTCCAGAGTCAGCTGAGCTGGCTTAGGCTCTCCAGCTATGTGCAATATAAATACAGGTATGAAACTGAGAATAAAATGGTATAGAATTAGACACAGTTTATAATTAGAAGCTCCAGCTGTCAGAGCAGATCTGAAATCATATTACATACTTAAACATGGATACTAGGTAGAGAATGAGGCTGCCAAAAAGGAAAGAGAAGGTTTGAGATATGGCTATGGGAGCAGAAAAAGATACCCTTGGGGGAAGAGATCAGACAGAAGGTGGCAGGGAAAGATGCAGCAGCACCAACCTTACCACCACCCATCCCTTCTACAGCAGTTGAAAACAAGCCTCTGGCACTCCCAGAGTTCAATGATTTGCTGATAGCAGTTTCCTGTTGAGCAATGTGGATTGGATCAATTTGGGCTCTTGAGTAAATTGCTTTTCTGCTCTCATTACCCCCATCAATGGGATTAGGGCACTACCAAATGGTATTAAAATGCACTGGCTTTTGTTGAAGTCAATAGCAAAGCAGCAGAAGGCAGTCACCTGACATTATTAGGAGGTCTCCATTATGCCTGTCATCTCTGGAATTTAGGTTTTTATCTTAGCAACCATCAGCTGTCAGGGAAAGTATAAATGTAATTATATTAAACAAGAGCAGAAACAATTAAAGCAAACACTTAGAAATAACTACTGAGAGGAAAGGCTGCAAGTAAAGTCTGCACAGGAGCAGGCTGTTCACAACTCAAGGTCAAACCCAGAGCAGAACTGAGACCAGGATCAAAAAATCAGCAATAAAAAATGTTTCATAGCATTTGTTCCACAGACTTAAATGCAGTGCTGGAAAACTCCCTGCTCAAGTGCCAGAACAGGCACTGTCAGCTGAGGATCTGCAAAAGCAAGAGCCAAAAGCAAGCTCCTTTCTGGTCTTGACTTAGTCTTAAAAGTAATCTGTTGGAACAGGTTCATGGAGGGCAGATTCAAGCTCAGCTTTAAAAGGTGGAGGCTCTGAAACTTGAAGAAAAAATGGAATAAGGGCTTGCTTTTTCTGGGTACTCCAAATTCTTTATAAAGAGTATAAATAATAAAAAGAATAGAAATAAAATCATCTAAATCAATCCAAGCAGAAATTAAGAGCAAAGTAGGATTCCATTTAGCAGTTGCAACCTAGCAGTCAGGTTAGTTTTGCTCCAGATGACAGTCCATACCAGAGATGAAAGTGAAACACATCCTGTACAGCTCCATTTGATGATCCCTAGGATCTGGCCAGGTACATTACCAGATCATTTCTTCCAAAAGTTCATTGTAAAGACAATTTTCATCCAGATTTGCAGACTACAGCACAGAAAACATCAGTTCTAGTCATTTCTGGCAAAGAAAGAAATGAAGGATTGAAAAAGCAAAGGACATTTTGCCTGGAGATGAAGAGCTGAGGACACAGGTTGGGTCTTGGCTTGGTGAATTCTCACCAGAGGATTCTGAAATGATCACTGAGACATTGCCAGCTCTCTGGAGAAGAGCTTGGCTGCTTTATTCCCAGCAGATCTCCCCCATACAAACTAAAGTGCCCTACACACCAGCCATGGCCCTCATCACTCACCTGTGATTCCATTCCCCTCTCCCTGCTGTGGGGCTGCCCAGAGGAGAAGGACAGAAAGAAAAGTGATCCTGACCATTGTACCTCTCAGCCTGGAGAAGCCCTTGTCACTTCTTTTCCAAGGTGGTAGAGCTTGGCTGTCCTTACATGTAGGCTTTTGGGTGAGAGGAAAAGGTTCTCTGGTTTTCCTTACCTTTTGTAGGTGGGTGATAACTACTGGCAACAGAAACAGAAGAGGCTCCAATGGGAATTGTGCTGCTTCTCTCTCTCCCTGTCATCTTTTCTCCAGGGAATCTGCCTCTCCTGCCTCCTCAGTTTTGCTTCTCCTGCTCCTGCCTGACCTGGAGAAAAATCCCTGACTTAGTCCATGTTCCTCCTTCTGAGCATGGTTGCACCTTGAACATCTGACAGCCAGGAGCCAGACTTATGTGCCTTGAATGTCAAGAGTGTGTCTCTTGAACATCCTTTCTGTCCATACATCAGGTGGTGCCATTTTATGGGTCTGTACCTTCAAAACAAACCCAGAGTAAAAACAAATGTCTATGTCAATGTGGCTTGGGGTTTTTTTTCCCCCTGAATTTAAGCTGTTTCCTTGGCTGCTTTCATCATGCTCCTCATTTCATTGCAATTGCAGCATCACACAAAGCAGAGCAAGGGACTTTGGGGTTGTTCTCTGCACAGACAGGGATTGGATTTAATAATCTTTGTGGGTCTCTTCCAGCTCTGGATATTCTGTGACTCAGTGCTAGGAAAACAACCCCCTTATTAGGCAGGGCATGAATCAGGAGATTTAAGTGTCAGACACCTATCCAAAAAGTGGTTTAGTAACACTTCACTGATGTGTTTCAGAGAAAAATGCAGGAAAGAGGAAAGGACATAGACAAATGACAGTAAAAAATCATTCACTTCAAGCCTTAGAGCTAATTAGCTCAACTGTGGAGGCAGAAGAGTCCCTGACTGCATTCAGTGATTTCTTCTGTCTCACCAACAAAATGTTGCTCAGGAAAATCTTTGGGTTTGGGTTTTTTTCCCCACCCCTGCACATGCACAAACTGTTTTAAAGTGACTCATGAGGGAAAAGTTCTTACTGGGAACAGGAGGAAAAAAGATGAGTCAGGCAGAGGTCATGGTGAACCTGCCTGGCATTGCTGCTCCAACCCAGTGCCAGCTCTGCAATCTCAGCACACAGAACCCCAGAGTCAGGAAGGTTGGAAGAGACCTCCAAGAGCATCAAGTCCAACCAGCAACCCAGCACCACCATGCCACTAAACCAGGGCCCTAAGGACCACAGCTAGATGGTTCTGAAGCCCTCCAGGGATGGTGACTCCACCACTGCCCTGAGCAGCCTGGGCTAATGCCTGACAGCTCTTGCTGGGAAGAAATGTAATGATGTCCCTGGCAGGCAGGGGGGCTGGAACTAGATGATCTTTAAGGTCCCTTCCAACTCTGACAGTTCTAGGATTCTATTAATAGATTTGTTCAGAAGAATGAATTGAGGAAGCTGTTTTGGGGAGCTGGATTGTTTCTTCTTTCCTCCTCATTAATACCTGTAATTGTGACAGATCCAGGGCAGAAAAACACCTAATGACTAAAACCACCAAGTGGTTCAAAAGCAATAGAGAATGGAAGTTTGGGGTAAAGTGAAGTTTGGGCTGCAAAAAATAGAGTTAAGAGTTTTAACCTTTCTGCCAGAATGTAATGAGCAGACAAGTTCTGAACCAAACCTGTGTCTCTGAGGGAATCTGAACAAATAGGAAATTCCCTGGTAATTTCAGAGCTCTCAGGCTATGAAGTGAGGAAATGTTCTTTCTTTTTTCTTGTCTTTTTTAAGAAAGATCCTGGCCTGTTGTCAAGTGTAAGTGTTGTTTTGAAATGATTTCTGGTTTGAGGTTGATACTAAATCAGAAGAAGGAACTCTGGGTTTTCCAAGCCCTTCCTCATATCCTTCCCCCAAAGAAAGATTACAAAGTACTCTTAAGAACCCCTGCACCAGGTGTCTGTCAGAACCAAGCCAAGCCTGAACAAATACTCAGGCTTGCTCAGGAGGCATCACAGGGCTCAAGCACCCTCTGGATTACTCTGCAGGAGGCTGTTAGCATCCTGCTCTGACCCTGCATTTTGACACCTATACATCTGCCATTGTTTCACCCACCAAATGACTTCCATCACCTGAAGGTTTTACTTAGAGAGGAGCAAAGCTCCAGCTCCAGCTCCAGCTCCAGCTCCAGCTGGTGCAGTGTTTTCCAGCACACTAGCAGGATTGATTCCACCAGTCCCCATGACCAAAATAATGGAAGAGTGGAAGTCCAACATTAGCCCACAGGTCTCTCCTAGTGGAAGGCTTTGCAGGAAGGAAGCCTCCATCCTTGGAAGATGAGTTTTACACTAAACTGGGGCAGAACTGTGCTCCAACTCAGCACTGATGCCAGGAAAACTAGTTCCTTTTCTTCACTCTCTCCTGCATGCAGCCTCTGCCCCAGTTAGATAGCACCATCTGCTTCTCCAGGGAAAAGAAACTCATTCCTACCTCCTGACAGCATCCACTGCTGACACAAACATTGGCAGTTTCTCTCCAACACCAAAGTGCTGAAAGGGGAAGTAGAAATCTCAGTGCTTGGTTTGGAATAAAGATTAGATTGCATCACTGGCTTGGTAATCCAGAAAAGCAAATCTCAAATCACCTTCTTGGCAAATCAAACCAGGGAAAAGGAGAGATGCCTGGCAGGGAGGTCTGGTGTTTGGAGTGCAAAAGGGATTTCACACCAGGTTTTGGCATTCTCAGGTGAGGAGAAATATGTGGCCATGCAGTGCAAAATAAGAGGGAAACCATTTTTGTGATTTTTCTCTCCTTCCAGTTCTCAGCCCACAAAACCCCTAACTGAAATCATCTCACTCTATTTAACTAAAAAGAAAACAAAACAAAACAAAATCACATTTTGCCAGATATTGAGAGCTGATATTTAAAGCTCCAAAGAAGATGCTTCTCAGAAGGTTTATTTGCTTATGAAAACAGAGAGTTATTTACTGACTCTGTTCTGCACCCTGAATTAGCACAAATGCCAGTAGGGAAACTTCCTGCCTGCTTTCTCCCATGCTGACCTTCTGGAGGGGAAAAATTCCCTAATGAAAATAGATTTGAATTCCCTTCTGGACATCAAACATCTGCCTCTGGTTAAGCAGTCACATCACCCTGGCCTTTGTGATATTTGGATGGCAAGCGCTGTGGGGCAGGGAGCATTTTCTGTGTTATCTGCTGCTGCAAATGGCAAAGCTTTCATTCATAGACAGAATCCTGACAATGCTGTCACTGGAGGATGATGAACACATGATTGTTGTCATGATTCATCTGAATGCATCATTCAAATTCCAAACAGAAGTATCAGCACACATCTTCCATCACTTTGCCTCTTTGCAATGAATTCCTGTCACATCCTGAAAGCTCATGAATATTGTCCTGCTGAACTAACACCTCAAATCCACACTGCAAGGTAGGATTCAAGGGGGTGTGAGTCTCCCCCAAAAGACAGGACTGCTGCTGTCTTGATGCACATCAGCTCCATCAGCTTCATGAGAGAAAACAAAGGGTGGGCACTTCTTGAGGAGTGGGAGACAAATCAAACAGAACAGCATCCAGCAGGCTTTTATTTAGCTCCTTGTTCTGCTGGATGGGTGGATGGAAGGAAGGAAGGAAGGAAAGAAGGAAGAAAGGAAGGAAAGAAGGAAGACCAGACCAGGGCCCACTGGCAAAGTCAGAAGAGGCTTTAGGACTGTCTACAAAACTTCCATGCCTTAGTTGATGACAGCAGGAAATGAATGCTTTGCCTATATGCCTCTGATTCTAAGCAATCATGCACCTAAGAGGAAAAACACTGCAGGGCAACATCATTCCCTGCCTGCAAAAGATCTGGTTTTGATAGACCTTGTACTTCCAAAAGCAAGAGGGACAGGAATACTTAGCACAACTTTCAGCACTGGAAAAATTCACATGCTGAGCCCCAAGGGCTTATAAACAGCAGTAGATGGGCAGACCCTTCATCATCAGCCTGAGAAAATCACCCTGATGTCAGTGCTGGAATCTGATGCTTCTTCCAGGATGTGGTGACTATGTTTCCTTATCAACAATGTGGCAAGCTCAAGCTGTGAAAGGACACAGAAAAATGTCCTTGTGGTAACAAGGATGATCTTTATGATAACATAAGTCCAGTAAGAAAGCATTTACCATATGCTCCACAACTGAAGTCATATTTCTATGTCCATAATGCCCTAGCTGAGGCTGTTTTGCACTCTAAAGAACTGCAGTGAGTGACAGAAAGCAGCCAAAAACTCAGGAGACGACCTTGAGTTTCATTTGGCACAAGGGTGATGTAGAACTGGGAAAACAAAATGGGCTCTGAAATCCTCTGGTCTTTGGGGCAGAGAAAATGGAGAATAGTCAGAAAACTTCTGCCTTTAAGATGCTGCCAAAACAACACTCCATGGGAGCTATGATTAAGAGGAGGCAAATTCCAACCATCCTGATATTCCTTTCCTTTGGCTGTGCCAAGTACAGAAATGGGAGCTCTAGCTTCTTGGTTTAAAAGCAGATCTCTGAATTTTGTAGAGTCATGCCTACATGATGCAACTACCTAGCCCCTAATGAAATGGGCTCCTTTTCAACCTAGAGCTGCCTAAAAATAAATCTAGGAGAGTTGTTTTCCCACTAGGATAAGGGTTGAGCACATAACTCAGTGTCCACTTAGGCAAATCTCTGCATTCCTCCAAGCAGCACTAATGAGTATCCAAGCAGAAAGGTCTCTGTAGTCAAACTGACTTTGAGGTCCTCTTCTGTCTTTCCCCTTTTACACTTCTGCCAGTCTGGATGGTAAATGCAGGGGAATGTTGGGCTAAGGTTCTTCTTTTGTCATGTCTCTGCCACTCTGTACCTGTATTTGTATGCACATAAATGTTTCTATTCAGACACAAACATGTGCACTGTGTATATGAACAGGTGTGTGTACACATGTGTATGTGTATATAGACATGGGTGCACAGACCTTAGGATATTCAACAGAGGCAAGGGTAGGGTGATGTACCTGGGGAGGAGTAACCCCATGGAGCAGGGCAGGTTAGGGACTCAGCTGCTGGAAAGCAGCTCTGGGGAAGAAGACCTGGGAGTTCTGGTGGACAACAGGATGCCCCTGAGCCAGCAATGTGCCCTTGTGGCCAAGAAGGCCAATGGCATCCTGGGGTGCAGCAAGAAGAGTGTGGCCAGCAGGTCCAGGGAGCTTCTCCTCCCCCTCTAGTCTGCTCCAGTGAGGCCACATCTGGAGACCTGGGGCCAGTTCTGGGCTCCCCTGGTCAAAAAAGATAGGAAATGTCTGGAGAGGGCTACAAAAATCAGCCCTGGCCCAGGCTGCCCAGAGAGGTGCTGGAGTCTCCATCTCTGGAGACATTCCAAAGCCACCTGGATGGGATGCTGTGCAAGCTGCTGTAGGTGAGGCTGCTGTGGCAGGGGGGTTGGACTGGGTGATCTCCAGAGCTCCCTTCCAACCCCTCACACTCTGGGATTCTGTGAAAGATAAAACCATTGTGAGAGGAATTCTATTTGCTTCAGCACTGAATATTGAAACTAAAACTGATAGAACTATATCAGGCTGTTGAAACTTGATCTTACCCAACCCATTTTTCAGCCATGGTTCTTACACTCTTCAAGCAGCACAATTTCTACAGGAAGCAGTCATGGCCAGGAAGGACCAGTTCTGGCACAGGTAGATGAGACAAAGGAGAAACACTAACCCCAGAAACAGTTGTTTGCATTCCAGTCTCCAGCAACTGAGGAGGCAAAAGGCTTCCTGAGCATTGGATGCTTGAGATGGATGTTGTGAACACCCTCTAGAAGCTTCCATCCATCAAGTTTAGTTTAAGCCTCTGTCCTTAGCAAGTTTTTACATGCATAGGATAAAGGCAAGTCCCACAGCACCTTATTAACTTGTTTATTCTTTCCAGCTCTCTGCTTTCAAGATGAAGCACATGATGCAATGAGCTGCTATGAAAACAAATGAAATGTGTTTTGCTTTTGCTCCTTCAGAATGATTCTCTCCAAAAAGGATCTGACAGACTGACTTAGGATCAGTTTGATGTCTGAATTATTTTCCTGTACTGTGCAAAGAAGCTGCTGCTTATGTTTAAAACCCTTGAGATGGTGCAGAAAAGATCTGTGACTTTAACAGTGAATTTTGATCATTTGGACACCTTCATCACCTTGCCTTTAGGAACAAAAGAATCCATTCTTTTCAGGAGGTAGGTGTGACAGAGTGGTTTTTGACATGTCACCAAGTTCATCCTGCAGCAGATGAATATTTTTCTCTGCTGAGAACTCTTGCCTCTAAATTTCAGTGTTCAAGAGATTGACTTATTAGCAACTTCTTCTGGCAAATAAAAGGCAGCACAACCATGCTCCCTGTCATTTATTTGTATGGGGAAAGGCCAGAGACAGTTACCATGTAAACAAAAGAAAAACAAGAACAAATTCCCACTCACTTAGCTGAGCTCATCACCAGCTAAACCTAATTTTGATTAGCTCTTCCATCAACAGCAGGATCCACTCTAATAGAATAATTGACCATAAAAGGAGATTTGGGGGTTACTGTTATCAGAGGGATTGACCAAATGTTAAAATATCAATGGCAAGAAGAAACTCAAGTTATTTGGACCTTCTAGCAGCCTGTCAGTACCTACAGGGGGATTGCAAGATAGAAGGGGAGAGACTTTTCAGCTGCCCAGATTGCAACAGGACAAGGGGGAATGGCTATGAGATGAAGGAGGGGAGATTTAGACTAGAGATTAGAAGGAGGTTCTTTAGCCAGAGGGTGGTGAGGCACTGGCACAGGTTGCCCAGAGAGGCTGTGGCTGCCCCATCCCTGGCAGTGTTCAAGGCCAGGCTGGATGTGGCCCTGGGCAACCTGGTCTAGTGGGTAGCATCCCTGCCCATGGCAGGGGATTGGAACTGGGTGATCTTTAAGGTCCCTTCCAACCCAAATCATTCTAGGATTCTATGAAAGTGTTGATTTTAGCATGCATTTCTTCTCTACCTGTGTGATAGCTGCACTATGGCTGTCATTGGAATGGTTCTGCATGACTGATTCCATTACCTTCTCCATGGGGTCAGTTCACACAAGCACACTGTATGGGTAATAAAATGTCATCTAGAGAGAGAGTAGAAAAATTCTTAGACCTCCTTGAAGGGAAAATACTTTTTGCATGCCATGTGAAGACAGGATGACCAACAAAAGGAAAAGAAGTCCTTAAAAATAAACTAGAATTGAAATTGTGCTATAATAAGCTGTTTAGAGGAAGCCCAAGCTAATTCCCACTGAAAGGAAAGGAGAGGAACTTGAGGAAACACAAGACTGTTGTAAATATTTATGGAAATCCACATGGCAGTAAATATTATGGGAATCCAGCAAGAGGAACAGCTACTTGGTCATAAATTTGCCAAGCTGAATAGAAGGTGTCATTAACATTTGTTCTCTCTCCAGGAGCCATGGGGCTCTTCCTCTTGGGGGAATCACACTGGAAAATGGTAACCAGATTTGTCTGCACAGCATCATAAAATAAATACCCAGTGCTGTCTCCAGTGCCAGGGATATTGCCAGGCAACAGGCAATGACTGCTGAATCTTGGGGTAATGCTCTGGATTTATTCTTTTTAGGTCATTTGTTGGTGACACAATGCAAAGTTTTGCCTTGATTTTACTCTGATGAGCCCAAACCTGAACTGAAGCAGATGTTCAGAAACTGAAGCAGATTAAAACCCCACAAATGAATCTCTTTAGTTCACTAAAAGCTGTTAGCTATCAAGTGACAACAATCAGTGTGCAGCTCAGAAGGAAGCAAGAGTTTGGCCATGCCTACTCAACATTGCCCTTTAGAACCTCAAGAAGAGCTGTGAGGGCCAGTTCCCTGCTGGAACATTATAACTGTATTAAAACTTTTTAATCCTTAAAACCTTTTCAGAGGAAATGCTCCTTGCTTCCCTCATTTTTGTTTCTTTTCTAATTGGAGAGAAGATGACTTCAAAAGGTTCAAGTCTTGCAAGCAAGCAGAAAAGGTAAAGCTCCACCAGAAGCTACATAGTCAGTGCAGGGTTGATGAAGTGCTTTGTGGACTACTGCCAGCCAGAGGTGTATTCCATGATTGCAATAGTCCTCTTTAACTCCAGACTTTTAAACCCCCAGACAGAGAGTTCTGGGGAAGTGGCAATGACAAATGACTTTCAAAGTGCTTCCTTTAAAATGTAACTGCATGCCTCACCTCTGAACACAAATCTAGAACCAATTTGGCATCAGAGATGGCATTTTAAAATATTAAGCCCTTTGTTCTTCACCCTTCTTAGTGGTATTTGATTTTATTCCATGCTGGCTAACAGTTTCCTGCCAGCTTTTTCAGCTCAGGTAGCTATGGTTAACTACAAGACTTGAAACTGCTTCTCCACACCCACCAGCTGCACCCAACTCTCTCTGCCTGCCCTCCTAGCAGAGGTGCTCCAGCATCTTAGCAATGCACAAACACAGATGCACTTGCTGCAGCTCTGAGAACTGGGATCCATCTCTGGGTAACCTCTTACCCCCAGAAGATTGTTGTTTGAGGCCAAACTGCCTGATTGATCCTGAGGAATTAAAGCATCAAGCTGACTTTTAAAACATACCCTAGTACTAATAGCTCTTTATTGCTCACTCTGATTCACTTATATAAACCTTCTGGAGCACTGAGGCTACAGTTACAGTGCTTCTGCCAAGAAACATCAACCCTAAAGCCACATTTACAGGAAAACAGGACAAGAAATGTAATTATTGGACTAATACAAAATTTTGTGCTATCATTCCATTTATTCTTCCTGAAAATAAACTACAGCAGGTTGCCCACAGCCCCAGCCAGCCTGGCCTTAAAAGCTTCCAGGGATGGGGCAGCCACAGCCTCTCTGGGCAACCTGTGCCAGTGTCTCCCCACCCTCACAGTGAAGAACTTCCTCCTCATAGCCAACCTAAATCTCCCCTCCTCTAGCTTGCATCCATTCCCCCTAGTCCTATCACTACCTGACCTCCTAAAAAGCCCCTGTCCAAGCTATGGGGAGAGCCAGGATGTCCACACTTGTCACTAGGAAATCAAAACCACTTTTTACACTTCCACTGTAGTCAGAAAAGTCAGGATTTTATTTTCAGAAGGCTCAGACCCTGAGCTCCAGCTGAAGTTATTCAGAGCTGCAAAGACTGGGAACATGAAATTGTGCCTCACCTGCCACACTGTGACAGATTTTGCATTTCAGTTGGTCCTGTCTCTAAACAGACAGAAAACTCAACATTTGACTGCATAATCTTCCTGCTGAGGTGCATCTTTATCTTCTCTTTCCCAAAACTAAGCTTTTGTCTGCAAAACTTTTTCTCAGCAGCTAAAATAGGAATGCTTAAAGGTATCTGAGATACTTCCAAAGCTCTCTGAAAGCAAATAACCTGATGTCATTCAACTAATCACATAGGTTGAAACCTTCACTGAAGAATTTTTAGGGGCCTTTCAATCCAACAAGGCTGAGACTACAGATCTAGAATAAGACAGGCCAGCTCTAGGATATGACTTAATTCCCAATATTTTTACAGTGCAAATGAAACAAATGTTTCATTAAAACCCCCAAGCAAAGCATTAAACCCCCCCACACTACTGAGTACACACCTTGTTCCTACAGCACAATATTTGCATCACAAAGAAAAAGAGTAACTTCTCAGCCATGCAACCAGTGTTTTGTGTTTACACCTCAATCTTCTCACCCAGTCAATCTATAATCATCCATATTTTTAGAACAGTTTGCTCTAGATGCTAAGTGTTTCAGGCATTCAGTTTTTGAGTGATCAAGCTTGCTGGCAAGTGTGATCTAAAGTTAATCTGAGCAGCTATTGAATACTCTGACTAGGGAAATAAAGAGTCAACAGACATGCAACTGGCAATAACAGCTGCAACCACACACATACAGATGAAAACCATATCAAACTAAGCACTCCATCAAAGCACTGTAAATGTTTGGGCAGAAATGGTCAGAACCAAGCTATTCTTGAAGAAGAAGAAAGTATTTAAGTTATTGAGATGGTGTATTTGACAGAATTAACCTAACAAACACCTGCAGAGTGTAAGACATACACAGAAGGAGTGTGTACCCCTTAAAGAACAGAGGTAATTCCAGCATGGGGATTCTCCACCTGTGGCACAGGCCCTTTTGGAGAAGGGTGGATGAGAAAATAATTGTGCAAGACCAGTTTGTTTCTGCTTGGCTGAAAAATAACTGAGTACACATGACAAAAAAAGTTATCAGGCAGAGCCTTGCTAGATTTACAAGCTCAAGGTTAGTTTCACAAATGTTTCACTGGCAGCACAGCCACTGTCACTGCACAACCTGGCTTATGTCAACAGAGCCAATTGCTTTCCCAGTTGTTTGCTCCCATCACCACAGTAGGATCTGTTGTGCCAGGGCAGTTGTCTGCATACCCACTCGACAAACCAGGTCAGGGAACTATTCCAGATGAAACTAAGCAGCTCATTTGGTTTTCATGACAGCTCATCGTGCAGCCACACTCACATCAGGACAGGAGCAGCACAAGTTCTTGAATGAAAAATACCCACCACTCCTT
Source organism: Galbula dea (assembly GCA_013399015.1). NCBI lineage: Eukaryota > Metazoa > Chordata > Aves > Piciformes > Galbulidae > Galbula > Galbula dea. The sequence continues at coordinate 536,245 of VWZX01006417.1, forward strand.
CTGCAGGCATCTTAACCAACTCTGCAAAAGCACCAAAAGAGACAGCAGTGACAAAAAATGTATCTGGAGAGGGGAGAGTGGAGCTGGAACCAGTCAGGTACATAGTGATTTTTCTTACACAGTTCCAACAAATCCCTGGCAAAAAGGTTTCAATCCAGCACTAAACACCTTACAGAGATTCAAGAAGCTGCTTCAGAGTATTTGTGACTTAGGTGGAAGAGCTAAAAGCACCCTGTTTGAAAACGTGTATGCAGATGAGATGTTAATCTCTGGTGTTTGAGCTGTCCTTAATGAAAAGACAATGGGCCAGGTTAGCTTTCCAAAAAAACCAAGAGAAATCTTGCAATTCCAGTTTCTCTTTTAACACTTGTATTTTGACACACAAAACCCCATACAGTATTTAATTCCAAGTGGCTCGTTTCAATGAGAAGCAAGCCTAAGGCAACCCTAATGTCCATTAGGATTCTTCAAATCACATCAAGACGAAGGAGCACAGCAGTTCCGAAGGGTCCAAGCCCAACTCCACCAGGGCACAGGCATGAGCATCCCTAATAACAAGCAACACTGGACTACCCGGGGTGGACACCACGTGCGTGCCACCAGAAACTGAGCTTCTTCGCAAGCCTCGCTGGACCTTTCCCCCTAAAAAAGCATGGATTAAATTAAATTAGGTGAACTGCCAATTCCCCCCCACACCCCGGACCCCCGCTGGCATTACGCGGAGAGGGGTGCGGGTTACCACTGCGGCACCTTCCCGCATCCTACCGCCAGTGTCACCGGCCTCCTGGTGACACAGCCACACTGCCCACCCCCCGGCTTGGGATACCGTCTCGCTGAACCCTCGCCCCTGCGGCTGCCTCAGTTTCCCTTCCGAGCGCACCGAGCCAGCCTTCTGTGTGTGGAGTGGGGGGACGGGACCGGGGCGTGTGAAGGGTGAAAGGCTGCAGCTAGAGACGGGACCGGGGTGTGTGAAGGGTGAAAGGCTGCAGCCAGAGACGGGACCGGGACGTGTGTGGGGGGAACGGGACATACACACACACACACACACACACACCAGCGTTTGCTGCCGTCCACTCCACGCCCGCACTCCCTGTGGGGAAATGGTGACGGGTAGTGATGGGGGGAGAAGGTCTCTGTGGGGGGCAATCTCCCCATCAACCCTCTCCAAGCGCGACCCTCCATTGCCCCGCCGGCGCCTCAGACCC